>CAEMYA010000298.1:171104-190472 GCA_903131615.1 Diplodus sargus | reverse complement strand
ACTCACAGACAGGTGCGGCTGCGGCTGCTGCTGCACTTGACGTGTCTGTTCAAACATGCATCATTTCTGACAGGAGGGTCAGCTGGTTAAATACGGGCAGCTTGCTAAACGGGAACAGTGAAATCTAAAAATCCAGAGTTTTCTTCCAAAATATAATAAAAATATAATATGAGCTAATATGGGGAGAAAAGTGAGCTAGCTTAAAAATCACAAGGTTAGATTACAGACTATTGTGTTCCAGAACTTTCCACCACACAAACCAAACCCACCTAGTTTTTGGAAAAACTGGGTGACATACTGACGCCCCTTTGCTTCTCCTGCCTGATCTTTCTGTCTTTCCTTCTTTGGCTGCCCGACTTCTGAGGCATGTTGCCTTCTCTCCGTCTCCGTACTGACTGATACACCGCACAGCAGCAGTTCAGTTGATTGATGGGAGGACCGAACCATTTTACGTGGGGGGGGGGGGGAGAAATGTTTCCAAAATAAACGTAGTGTTATTATCAGTGCATTAAGTGATGTCAGTGATGGGCCCCTAGAATCCTTTCCTTCTTCCCCTCTTCCCCCCCTTTTCGGCGCCCCATGCTGGTGGTGGTGATGGAGGCAGACGGGTGCTGGAGATCTGACCACGGGGAGCTGAACCTCGCAGGAACGCCTGAAACAGAGCTGACAGCAGAGACGTGACAGGGTTAGGGTTAGTCAGGTGAAAAGATCTTCCACTGAGCTTCATATGACTGTACTTTCAACTGGGCCGACCGAACTGAGGTCCAGAACCTGCATGTTATAAAGTAATCTTTGCTGTCTTTTGTATAAACTGTGCAGAAAAAAACTAAATGTTCTTAAAACTGAAATCACAGATGTGTTGGAATTGAAATTTGGGCCCAAACTGTCACAAATTAACATCCAGAATATCGATGTTACAGCTCAGATGAAGATTATCTGCATGATATGTGGATGTGGGTCACACGGCGGCCTGTACCCGACCGGTCTGGTGACTCCAGAGAGAACCAGGTGGCTTCGCTCAGCATGAAACAAAAGCAGCAGGTTTGAATCTTCTGAGCCTGCGAGGAGGTTTTTTCCACTTTGCACACCAACAATGAGGAGTTAATAACGGCTCAGCCGCCTCTCTGTCGCCCTGATAGATGTTTCCTCACCTTTCACCCCCTCGTGGGTTCTGCCGCTCAGACAGGTGGAGGTAACCGGATACGGTGGGAGCGTTCTGTGTTCAGGGGTTAACATAACAACCAACAATCTGCCGTGTGCTGACAAACCCACCTGAGACCACAGGAGGGAGGTTTTACTGGATTATAAACGTTTTAACGCTGCGGTGACCGTACGTGTTTTATTCTCTTTAATCCAGATCCGTCAGTGGACGAGTATCAGAGTGCTGATCGGCAGGATCACAGCGTGTCAGCGTGTCAGCGTGCCTCAGCAGATCATCAGGAAATCAGGAACAAGACGGCGCTGAGTGAGCCCGCTGCATGATGATGTCACCAACCCGCTCGTATCTCACCTGAAGGAATTCCAGGACTTCCTGAAAGCCAAATATGGGCACGCATCCTGCAGGATTATCAGCAGGTTGTGAAACACTTTCGCGCTCTCTTTCTCTCTTCCTGCTCGCAGCGTTTGGCAAGAAGAAGCCGATGTGAGGAGATAATGAGTGATGTGCAGATATACTGTGTCAGATCCACGTAACCAGCACAAACCTCTGAACTCTGCCAGCTTCTGTAACTTTCCTGATCATTTTCTTTCCCTTATTCTCGCTTTATTAAAATATCTGATCTGGAAAACATTCAGACAACATGTGTGTGTCGGCGGGAACGCTGCAGGTGGACACTTTAAACCAGTATCACCATAAATCTTCCCATTTTCTGAACCGTGAAGTTTGAAATGAAACATCACAAAGTCAAAATGTTCAGATTTTTATATTTCCAGATCAGAAACCTGAACGCGTTGACCCACAGTGAGGTAAAACGTGTCCGCCATGCTGGAGACAAAAAGATTTAAATCATTGTTTATGCTGATTATAAGAATAAAAATGCTCCTTAAGTGTCTAAATCATCATCTTATCAGCAGCAGAACAGCACTCAGCACAGGAAGTTACTTCATCTCTGTACAACAGGCGCTCGTCTGCTGCGGCTCCACGTTAAGTTTCTGTTTTGGTCCTTCAGCAATAAACATTTCTACACTTTTTATAATTAAAAATGCGAATGAGGTCGTTAATTTAAACACCTGAATGTGTGTTTTGTGTTAATTTTGGATTTAAAGAACCAAAGTCTTTAAGTCGACGCGGTGCATGAAACGTGTTTCCTCCTGCAGCGTCTCGCTTTTTAAAGCCATCAGGTTTATTCTGACATGTTCACCTGCACTCGTAATGTGTCTGTCAGTCTACAGCTTCATGTCCTGTGGAAATAAAACTTCAGGCTATTTAAAATTCTAAAAAATTCTAAGAAGAACATGTTCTATAGTAGTTCAGCCGCCCTCTCCTGTATATTCCAATGTATTGCTCACTTATAGCTGACGGGTGAGTGACAGATATGAAACATCATAAAACACTTTCCCTTCCAGAGAAACATTCCAGGTCAGAGCAGCGTCACGGACTGAGAGGTTCATGTCTTCACACTGTGACAGTCACAGATCACAACCCTGTTCTTTTTGGATGTGAATAGTTTCTGATGGATCTGTATGAGAGGTTTACTGATCGCAGCGTGAAGAGTTCCTCGTTTGCTTCTTGTAACTTGAGGATTTCTCAGTGCCGTCATACAGTTATGACTCTATAACTTATTGGCTCTATAAACCGTCTGACTCGTCCGCTGAGCACGATCAATAAAACGATTGCAGCAGTGATCAGTGGATTGCCGTGTCTGGACAGATAAACGGTTTGCCGTCACAGGAAGTGAGGCGTCACCGGCGTAACGACCGGCAGTTATCCAGTCATACTGAGATCTGTGGAAATCAGCACCAGCATTATTCCTTTTTATGACACCAAACGAAAACATGATTATTGATATTTATCTCTTCGCACACTTGAAGTCCAGAAGCGAAACTGAGTTTCTCAGGAAACAGAAGAGTTACAGTTCACACGGTGAAACAATGTTCTGCTCCTCTTTTCTTAACTTCTCCTCCGTCGCCTCCTTTGTCTCGTCCACCTTGACCTTGACGAGGTCTCACCTCTGCACACACTGCTGATAACCGACGTAATGACGTGTACCAGCTGTGAGTTTACTCGGATCAATGCTCTAAGCTCTCAGCTCAAAGGAAGGTCAACATGCTCGTAGTGGAGGCGTCATTCCTCTGAACAATCGGAGGCTGTTCGCGGGTTCCTCCCTCGGTCAATAACAGGCTCCGAGTCCAAACGGCCAATCTGAGGCCTCCGTTTCAACACGCCCACGAGTCACCGGTAGAACCGCCAGAACCACTTCAGCGGAAAGAACCACTCCAACCACCAGAGTCATCACAATCACCCGTCCGTTATTTAACTTTGTGATTCATTTTCTTTGGTTCAGTCGATATCTTTCCTCCACGAAGGAGCTTGAAAAACAAATAAATGAAAAGTAACTGGACAAACATGACTCAGCACGCTGGAAGCTTCAACCGCCCACCTGCTGACTGAGTGCATTTATTAGTAATAGATCCGCTGGTTACGGCAGGATTTAATGGAGGGCGACCTTTCTGATCTGAGGAGGAAGTAAAGGTGTGGTGGATGAGCTGATGGATCGCCGTGTAGCAGCGGAGCTCGTGTCCCAGCACACCTGCAGGTCACCTCCACCTGGGTCAGATTTAGAATCAGTGTTTTCTCACATGCAGTGGGAACGACCACCAAACAGATAAATGTTCAGAGGATCAGACTGATGTCAGACTGAGCGTCTGCAGCAGTGGCGACGTTTCGATGATGTTCTGCAAATTCTTGTCCAAAGGAAGATGTTGTTTATCCAGAGTGGTCGTGTTGACACACGATGTGCATCTGCTGAAACACTTGTTGTCTTTCTAGAAACTAAATCCATCGCCAAAAAACACATATGGTATCTATGATGTGCCTAACAGTCAGAACGGTCAGCAGCTCTGACCTGATGATCAGAGAGACGGAGACGAGAGGGCTGATCTGAGGTCAGCTCTGAAGAAGACAGCAGCAGGGGTTAAACTGCAGACTGTCTGACGTCTGGACGGAGCAGATAGCATCAGAGGATCATCTGCAGCAGACGGCTGAAACTCACCGTCCACTCGACCACAGCGAGCGTGAGGGATTTCCTTCTGAAGAGCTAAAAGCTGAAAATGAAAAGGTTACTCTCAGGTGATCCTTCCTGCGGTCGCTCACATTCTCCTGTGAACACCTTCAACTCTCATAGCTTCATTCAGCAACACCTACTGACCTCCGTGGACCTGTGGGTGCTCAGGGACCAGCCGGTGCAGCTGTAGGTCATCTGCCTCTGACAGACATCATACATAAAGCAAAGAAAAGAACCACGGAGAGACGGGATTCATTTTGATACTCGTGATAATATTTTTGGCCATAATAAACGCTTTTGTTGAAAGTTGTGTTGTGTTGTGTTGTGATGAACCACACCTGTTCAGCTGCTCACAGGTGTGGTGGCACACACACACACACACACACACACACACACACACACACACACACACACACACACACACACACACAGGGCTTTCCTCTGAAGCTGAGCGAGGATCCTGTTTCACAGCAGCTCTTCATACGGTGCTCCACATGTCGCAGGTATTCCTCTGCAGGAGACACATTACATCAGGAGTTTAAGGTGCGGTCACTTACTGCAGGTGTTGAAGGACAGTAACAGAGGAACCAATCAGCTGCAGGCCTGAGGTGGCACGCTGGTTATGCTGTCGAGGTTCAGATATTCAGGTGTGGTGCTCTGGTGCTTATGGCAAACCATGGCAACAAAACAAACCGCGTACTGTCCGCTAAAGGTTTAAATACTAAAAACGCTGGCTGTATCACAGAACGCGACGCTTTTATCAGAGCATGTGGACACACGAGGGACGAGCTGAAGACGTCATCGGGCCGAATCAGTCAGCAGAACAAATGTGTGTTTCAACAAACACAGACGGGTTGAATCTTCACGGTTCAGTTTTCCTTTCTATGTTGTGACTGCGCTGTGCTTCTGCTCTGATTAGGTTTAGGCACAAAAACCACTTGGTCAGGTTTAGGAAAACATCATGTTCTGGTTTAAAAGACCCGGTTCTGTCTCCACACACACAGCTGGAAAATGTCCCGACGTCTCGTTAAAGAAAACCTCATTTAAAGATGTAAATGTGGAATCTGAACATCGACTTTAACACATTTGAAAGCGGTTTGCCAAAACGTAAAATACAAACAATTTCATGCAGGAACACCCACCAGAACCACACTGCAGCAGAACAGAACCTGTGGTGCCGCCCGGCCCGGGTGAGGAGCAGAAGAATGCATGACTGTCCTGGTTCATATGGGAAGAGACGCTGAGTCCTTTTCATGGGAAGTGCCTGATTTTATCCAACATTTTTTGGAATAGTTGTATGACCTTTTTTTCGAAGAAATTCTGACAAACACACACGCCCACACACACACACACACACACACACACACACACGCCCACACACACACACACACACACACACGCCCACACACACACACACACACACACACACACACACTCGTCTGCCTGACCAGCGGTTTCCTGTGGTGCCACGTGAGTCCGACATGATCTGACATGAAATTTAAGCAAGACTGATTCCTCGAAACCTCGACTCATTTCTCTCCTGTTTGTCATCAGGGGGAACTTCCTCTCTGATCAATGCGATCAATTCTGCAACTTCTACATGAGCTCTGATTCACTGCAGAAACACAGTTTACTCATATTTAAGTATCTTCCGCTCGATCCTCGAGCGCCTCATTACTTCCTTTTGCTCTAAAATGTCTAACAACCTTTGTGTACAGAGGACGTTCTCAGGTTCTCAGGTTTTCACTGTCAGGGTTCCGCAGTGAACGTGATTATGTCACATTGTGCAGCATTGATTCGTCAAAGAAACCCACGGAGCCGCTTCCTGTGAGTCAAAGTGTGTCTACATGGTCAGGAAAGGAAATAAAGGAAAACACCAGAGGAGACATTGATGAGTGTGTTTAACTTTCTGAGAGAGTTTAAAGTTTAACATGGAAGCTGAAAACAACCGAGGACAACTTTTAAAATCGATGATCATAATAATAATGAAACAATCTTCCTGAGGTTCTGTCTGAGCTCACAATAAAAAGGTTTTCAGTCTGATTCTAATTCTGCTGAATTGATCCGTTCGGAGACAAAGCAAATGTAAATCTGAGACGTTAAATGATTCAAACTGAAACTTAAAGTCGTCCTGAAAGTGACGCACGGCGCCTGATGCTGACGGATGGAGGAGAGGAACGAGATGAAGGCGCGCCGACTCTTCTGTCTTCTCTAGAACTCTTCCAGAACATCAGCTGCTGTTCTGATCAGCGACCCTGCAGCCGCTCGTGGATCAGCTGGTTTACAGAGGCCAGAACATCAGCCGGGCGTCCTCAGCTGCCCTCTGCTCAGCAACACGCCGCTACAGACGGAGAGGAATGCAGCGTGTCCTCTCTCTGATCGCTGCCAGCGGACTGAAGCATGAACAACAACATGAATACAACTTCCACTTCTTTCTCTTTCTGTCTGTCAGTCGTCATAAACATCTCCCGCCTGTGTTCTGTGTTTACTCTGAGCGTCAGTCGACCACGCTGAAGCGGCTCGACGGGTTTTTTGTCTGTTTGTTGTGATCTTGTTTCATTTTCTAGCCTTTATTTTTCTTTCACCTGCTGCGCTGCGGCAGGAGAACACTGTTTGTTCTGTTGCCGGTGACACGGTTATCTGATACAGGTGGAAGAGCTTCTGCTGCATTTCTGGAAAAACCCCATCTTATCATCTCATCTTGTTTTCATTTGACTTCCATGTAAAACAGGGTGCAGGTAATTAAAAGGCTTCCTGAACAGTCAATAGGTAGAAACAGAATTTAGACTAATAAACGATTTTATCTGCTTTTTCTTACAAATAAACAGATTAAAAAAATGAATTCAAACTTTATTCAGGAGTATAAATGAAGATGAAGGAAACAAAACTATTATTTCAGCAGGTTGTTCAGAAACATGCAGGTTTGTTTTATGCATCAGTGACTCAACAAATCACAGCGTGATGTGACAGAAACAGCCGGCAGCAGGAGGGCTGTTACGACAGGTTTATCTCTCTTCTGGTGCTCTGATCACTGAAACAACGTTTACTTTGCTTCACCACCATCGTATTAACACAAACATATACGTTACGTCACCGTCATGCATCCTGCAGCAAGCTAATCGCAGGAGCAAATGTTGGCGACACGCGTTCCTGCAAACAGCACGAGGGAGTGACGGTCGGCTCGTCACACATTTGTTTTAATGTTGATGCACCCAAAAAAAAATAAAGTAAAGATTGTTCACGAGTCCCAAATCTCTAGTTTGAGTCTGGAGTCACTGAGTGACAGACTGGAGGTCCCGTCTCCGGTTTGAGTGACGTCTGTCTGCACAGCGTGAGTCTCCACACAGAACACCTTCTTCACAGCAGACATTCTTATATGAAGGTTTACAGTATTTGGGTGGTTGTGTTCCTCGCACTCAGTGACGCCTGTCACCTGTTCACTGAAGCTGCATGAGACTAAATACGTTTGACTTCAGTATAGTCGCGCTCCACTGGAGACTGGACCGACGCCAACTCAAATGATTTACAGCAGCAGAGAACATCAGGAGAAGAACGTGATGCTGCCGACCGTCAACATGAGCATCAGATTTAAGTCGTGGTTTTTACATATTTAGCTCACCTGTCGCTGAGAGGTGACGTATGTGGAGAGAGTGCTTCAGACCGAACAGGTGAACTGTAGGTGGAGTCGCCTTTACGTCGCTCCCTGTGTGACTGTTGGCTTCATAAAGGCGCGACAAACGTATTTTATGAGGCGTAATTAAATCTTAATCATCTTAATCTACCTCACAGATCTGGTTCTCTGGCTCCAGCCTGTCCTCACCTCACACACAGAAGTCAGATTTATTGTTTCCTAACGTTGCATGAAGATGTAGAAGGTCAAATTTAGCTTTTTAAAGATATAACACGTGAATGAACGTGAAGAAAACTTTTGAGTCACGTATTTTTTCATCAGCATTGTGTTTATTCACCGTGAACAGACAGATTCACTGTACGTTAGCCGTAAGCTAGCAAGCAACAGCACACATCGAGGGCGTGTGACTGAGTCTGTGCCTCTGAGTGAAGTCAGCACTCAGCAGAGACTCTGGTACCGGTTCTGTTCTCGGTCTCCTCTCTGTAACGTTACAGAACAGAACCCCCTGACAGTGGAGGTCGGCTCCGGATCGCTGCTGCAGTCGGGCTGATCAGCAGGAGTGAAGAGGAATCTGCTTTCTAATCCCACAAATTCAAAAGTGATCTGAGCTCTCCTTCCGTCAGTAGCGGCTCCGGATCAGAACAGAACCTGATGAGACTGCAGGTGTTTATTCCTCCAGGAGGTCTGGATCTGCACCGACTGCTGACACTCGTGTTTCTGCAGTTCTGGGGTTCAGAACCAGCTACCTGCAGAACCGACCACATTCCCATCAGCCTCAGCTGTTCTTGTGTTCTTACATCAGCATGAAACTATACGTTTGTGATCCTGTATGAAGGATTTACATCATGAAGCCTGGAGCAGCAGAGACACGGTGGATTCACTGACTGTGACGCTGCTGATGGAGAATGTGATGAATTATTGTTTCCAGTCGCCCACCTGAGTTCTGTCGGACCTGCTCCGGTTTCTTACCAGCTCTTTCATCAGCTTGCCATCTTCTCCTGCAGTATAATTATACTCTGCAAGCATGCGGGTCGACCAGTAGGACCAACCAGACCAGATCTGAAAAGTTCCTCCTATTATATTCAGTATAAACAGAATCCAGGACTGAAGGTTCTCACGGTCGCAGGCTTCAGGTTTGACAGCAGTGAACTGACTCGATGGCTCAACACGGCTCCTGTGGTATGTTTTCAAATCGAGGAAACAAAAAGCTTCAGTCAGGTTTGACGAGTGAATCAGCGCCTGTTACAACAAACCGCCGAACAATGTTTTCCTGGTCACGTGGAGACATTCGGACACGGTGCAGATCGTCTGACAGGTGGTTGGTCGGCTCATGTTTCACTGTTTACACTGATGAAATCAACAACAAACTGGTTTCTATTAAAAGTAAGCTTCATGTTATTGCATTGATCAATAACAGAAGTACCAGCCGTGTTTGTGGCGACAGAACCAGATGATCGAGACATAAATACGTAAATACGTTAATAAAACAAAATGTAACAGCCCATAAACACAGCATCATAAAACATGTCTGTGGTTTGCAGAAAACCGTCGCTGCCAACGTTTGTTCTGGCGGTCGGGTTGGTCGCCTGCAGGCTGGCGTCTCTAAGCATTTAGGCGTAATGGCTTTCAGGCCTCGCTCTGTCTCCTCCTGATGAAACGTTCACGGAGGCGTTTTGTCGTTGCTCTTGAAAGATAACGATCACATGAATCGGTTTTAGAAAGATTGATTGATTTTTGTTTTCTTTATGATTTTAATTCGCCTGCGGTGACAAAACGTTAGCAACAGGAACTTTGGAGCTCTTTCCTGAAACCTGCAGGCTGTTTGGTTTCTTTATTCTAACCTTGGTGAGAGAGTTTCCTCACGCGAGGATGTTATCAGACATCACCTACACTGCTGTCGATGCCAGCGATGCTTCGGACCGAGAAACAGTTCACTGTGTCAGTTTTAAAGACTGGACTCAGAGGACGGCTTCGTTCTCCCTTCAGTGTCAGAACCAACTGATGAAAGTCTCTCTACATTAATGTGCAGCAGAATAACGAGCAGCAGTCGTGATGATGAAGACGTCCCAGCTGTGCGTTGAAATACTCATTAGAATAAAAGTTTCCTCATCAGTTTGTGCAGGAGATTAAGAAAGAGGGACGCGGTGAAAGTGCCAAAATTAGCGGCATGTCATGTGTCAGCGCTGACAGACGGAGGTGTGTTGCATCACTTTGTGTCACCTGCAGCCGGTTAAATGACTTCTAGCGAGCTGGACTCACCTCAGTTTGTATCTGAGCAAGTCATCAGATATTTATTGCCTGTATGAGGGCGTCGTCTTCAAACGAAGCAATAAAAGAAAGGATTCTTTGGGCGTCACTTCATACCTGCGTCTTTAAAATAAATAAGCATGTGCATTGTTTGGAGAGGCAGCTGATGAAGCAACATGACATTTAGTCCGAGTCGAGTCTGTGAACGTGACACGGCTGATATGTCACTTTTTAATAAGCAGATGTTACTTTTGTCATCGTGTGTGTTTCCAGTTCTCTCTCAGATCGCTGACACTAATCCTGTTAAAGTTCTCTGTGGAACGTCAGTGTCGAGCTGTTAGCAGCTCGTTAGTTTACGTTAGCTGGCGCGCTTCGTTAGCGGAGCAGAGAGAGAAACTGAGGCGAGGCACTCGACCCGAGTCTGAATCCGACCCGAGTCTGAATCCGACCTGAGTCTGAATCTGACCCGAGTCTGAATCCGACCCGAGTCCTTTGAAGAAATCCACAGTTCAGCAGCTTTGTGTGATTCATACATGTGAAGAGTCTCTGCGGTGGACGTCGATGGTTTTAAAAGTGCTTCAGTTTAATTCTCTGAATCTCTGAAAACCAGACGGGTAAAAACACCAACGTTCAACTAGATGAGACGTCAGAAACACTTCGGTCCAGTAAACAGGATTAAGTGTAGATAGTTTACGTGCCTGCAGAACCACAGATACGTTCAGATCTGTATTTCCACAAAGCGTCCAATAACATGTTTATTATAATGTGACAGTAATGAGGGCGAAGTTTGCGCTGCCTTTCACTCTCCTGACAGATTTATCCTGCTGGTCTGGGAATTTATTTCAAATTGCTTCTTTTTTTAAATAAAACACACACAGTAACCTGAGACGCAGAGACGTTTGGTGCCTAACATCCACTGATGCAGACAGGTGGAGTTTGTTTTTAGTCACAAGAGAAGAAAAATGTTATCAAAATGATTCTTTGTGTCATTTATTTGAAGAATAAACATGTTTTTCTGAGAATAAGAGGATTATTACCTGGTGCATCTCGTCTCTTCTGCACCAGTGTGACTGTGACTGTGGACCGGGCTGTACGGGTCCGACACTCGGTCCTCTGTACTGACACCATGCATGAACTTTAACTGGACCTCTGTGGTATCAGAACATGTTGTGTCTCTCGCTCTCTAACCTGCGGCAGAATGCACAGTCATGTCGACGCTGGTCAGTCTGAATGTCAGCAGAAAATTCCACTATTTCACAGCCTATTGTCAGAGCTCACCTGTGTGCACAGGTACAGGTGAACTTTATCAGCATGACTCATTTATGTCTTTGTGATATTTGCAGTAATGTTCCTTCAGGAAACAGGACCGGAAACATGATCCAGGAGAGAATTTACAGCCGGTTAAAGAAAAAGTCCTGCAGCTCAACACTTCACCTCAGTAAATACAGAGGTGACGTCATCAGGCTGCTGCCCGCTGTCAGGTACCTGTAGTTGAGTTGAGGGGACAACACTCTGACGCCCTCCACTTGTTTTCAGGTGAGTCCCTCCCTGCACGCGCCTGATTGGACCGCAGCAGCCGTCCCCTGCTCTCATTGGCTGCTCCGTGTGCTCCAGGTAGCAGGTCCATACATGAGCTCAGGTAAAACCCACCTGTGAGTCAGAACAGAGGAGAGGCAGCGCTGTGGGATTACTCCGTAGCTTTCAGCTCCGCTTACAGTCAGAACTCTTTTATGTTCTTATAATAAAAAATAAAAAAACCGAGTTCATAAGAATATTAATTTCACTTCATCGTTTAAATGGCAGCGAGTGTTGGACTGGCCATGAACCCGCCGCACACCACCGACGAGCGGGCGGTGTTCACGCAGCTGAAGCCGGTGAGGATGTCGGGAGCGGACGGCGCTGAGGACGCGTCCGTGTTTGAGGACGTCAAACCCGGGGTGAGAGTCTCCGCCGACCCGCTGAGGACGGCCGGGCTCCGGGAGAACCGGAGGTCCGGCCGGTCCGGGTGTGTCGGTACCTGCTGTGTGTGTTTATCTCCGGTGTGAACTCGGTGCTGCTGCAGCGGCTGCACTCAGATCGGACATGTTGGCTGTTTTTACTGCTTTCATACCTGTGAGAGGAAGCAGCTCACCTGAGCAGGTTGAAGTCCTACAGACACCTGACATGTCAGAGCTCACCTGGTCTGCAGGACACGTGATTCAAATCCAACTGGATTTGTTAATTCTATTCAAGATTTATAAGATTTAGTGTCGTCAGGTTTCTAATTTAAGCTGTTTGATCTGCACACACACACACACACACACACACACACACACACACACACACACACAGTGCACTCACTGACTGTATTGATTTTAAATATTCTATTTAAATTGATTATTTTTGGATGTGAGGAAACAACTAGTTGTGACATTTGCTGTTGTTAGTTGTGTGAATACGACGCCGTGACGTTAATATGTTGGTTGTTACATGAACACGTGTTTCCTGCTCTGAATGTTATAACCAGCAGAAACTGTTCAGTCATGAGATCTGATCACACGATGGAGGAGCAGCTCCACTCTTCTTCTGCGTCCAGCATCACATTCCTCTGTCGATCCGTCAGTCAGAGCGAGTCGGTGGAAACCTGCCGCTGTGAAACGTACCTGAGCGGATCAGGAAGTGAAGTGTTGTCGCAGGAGACGTGTGATGCTGATGAATCCGTCGTTAGAGGACCAACGACGCGTCACGGCTGCATTAAAGTTAGATGGCTGTGAATTGTTACGCTGGTCCTGCGTGATCACAGCAGACACTGGACACCATTACAGAGCTGAGTTTGTCCTCCTGCCAGGTGTTTGGTAAACAGGCGGCGGACCCCGCCACCTGAGGCTGAAGCCCACAGAGGTGTGATTGGTTACAGATCTGCAGTTCATGTTGGATATTCTCCTCTGTGGACTCGGTGTCCTCGTTCCTGCGTCCAGTCGCTCGACCTCTGCTGCTGACTTTTATGCAAACGTGCAGTGAGAGCGTCACGTGCTCGCGCTGTTTTCAACCGACTTTTAGCTTCGTTAGCTGGACGAGAAGCTGCAGACATTTCGTGTGTGTCCAGTTTGAACGCGGTCCAGTCGACGGTGCCGCTCAGCTGTTTGCTTCTGCTGTCCAGTCGTTAACCGTCCTGCCGCGGTGACAGTTGTAGGATCACGTCTTTCTTTCCTCCAGCTCAGCCGACAAATTCTGATCACAAAACACAAATAAAAGTGTTTATTTCAGTTCAGTGCTCAAATATTCAATCAGGAAGCTAAAAACAGGTTGAACCCTCAGTGGATTCTGCAGCTGCTGCATGTTCGAGTTGTTTTCTTGAAACTTTTAAATAAATTATTGAACATTGAATGAATCCACGACTGTTCTGACAGCCGACTCAGCGCTCTGATATCGGCTCTTACAGGTGAAAGTTTGCTGCTTTCTTTCCTCCTCTGTGACGCTGTAATGAAGACATCTGATCGACATTATTCATCCGATCAATGAATCCAGAACCTGATTGGTAGAGAGTGTAAATACATGAAGGTTTCATTCTGTGTGGTCTTCTGGTGAGAAGACTTTGTTCCCTCTGCTGCAGATGAATGTAGGTCACAAATACTCAAGTATTTTATGGCCTTTAATAAACCGGTTTGGGTTCTTGTCGTGTTCAGCGGGTCACAATCAGAAGCACAAGAACTCCAGTAGACTGTTGTTGGTCCGGCGTCCAGCTGCCGTCCTGGTGGTTCTGGTCCTGACGTGCAGCGCTCGGTGTTATGCAAAACATGACTTTGTCAGGAACAAAGAAGTCGGGTTCAGTGAAATATTTTCCCCCCTCAGGCAAATGAATGCCGATCGCAGCCTGAGAGGATTTAACCTGATGTTGTCTTGATTCACCGTGTTTCCAACACATTCCTCACAGATCACAGCTCTCTCCGTCTGCTGCTCTCTGTAATTTACTTTTAAACGACCAGTTTCTCATTCAGGCCGCAGAAAGTGTTCAAAGAAAACCAGCTTTTTGTTTCTTTTCCCTTTCTTTCTTTCTGTCTGTCTGTCTGAGACGTGGCTTTGTGTCTTTGTGGCTTTGTGTCTTTGTGTTGGTGTTTTTAAGAGCGTCTAACTGAGCCGCTGCGTGACAGCAGTATGTTGCCCGACCTGTCTGTGCAGAGCCCGCATCTCCACCGGCC
Source organism: Diplodus sargus (assembly GCA_903131615.1). Taxonomy (NCBI): domain Eukaryota; kingdom Metazoa; phylum Chordata; class Actinopteri; order Spariformes; family Sparidae; genus Diplodus; species Diplodus sargus. The sequence goes on along the minus strand of CAEMYA010000298.1, from coordinate 176,193 downwards.
GCCTCCAGGCAGCGCGCAGCATGAAAAAGGCCGAGCTCATGAGAAAGTCTGCAGCGGTGAACGGCTGACGAGGCTCCGACACTCGTCACACGCAGCTCCTGTTATCTTTCTACGTACGAACGTTTTACAGAGTTTCTGCTGAGCAGCAACTTCTGAATGTTTCCACGGCGGTTTTTAGAAGAGCTGACGATGTTAAATGGCATTAAATTAAATTTTGGACGCTTGAGGAAAAATGCGTGGAGCTGTGAACCTCACAGTGACATCATCAGCTTTCAGATGGCAAACAGTTTCCTGTTTACACATCAAGCAGACCTCAGATCAGCTCTGAGCTCTGTTCTTGGTCTCCACCGACTCCCTGAAGCTCAAATCTTTAGTCTGTAGCTGCTGAATGCTTCGTTTGGTGCTGGAAATGAAGCAAAACAGGAGCTGAAAGATGCTAAACAAGAGTCTGTAGATAAAACTCTGCAACAACCTGTTTCACATTAAAGATCTGCGAGCTGCGAAGATTCTTTAACTCGTGAGATTCTGTGAGTCGGTTTCTGCAGCAGGAGTGATAAATAAAATCCTGCTGAGATCATTTAAAAGATGAAGTTTCTTGATGTTTAATCTGTGATGTCTCTGCACTGATCTTACATCACTTACATCTGTGGATCGGATCGACTGATTAGATGCCTCGTCTGCTGCCATGTGACATTTGTGGTCTGCAGGAATGTAGGCGGACGCATTCAAAGACAAGTGAGAGCTGCTGCAGCCGTTTGAACCTGACGACCCAACACATGCTGAATATTCGCTCCTCACCAACACGTTGTGGATTTGTTTTATGTTGTTTCCTCAGTTTTTATAAGTTTACCTTGTAGTTTCCTTGTGGAACAGGTCGTGTGTTTCTCCGCTCACGCACCTGAGCAGTAACGGCAGAATAAGTCACTGATATGAAACCTATTTCCAGATTCTTGTGTCGTTATATCAGCGCCGTGTTTCCTGTACGACGACAGGAGAAGTTATAGAGTAACTTCACGGCGAACACATCAAGCGTCACGCCTAATGATTCCTGAAGATCAATACTCAGATATGGTTCCACCTGCTGTTCTAACGTCCAGGGATCGGACCGGCGTCTCGTTTGGACCCGGCTGACCCTCTGCGACAGGTTTCTGTCACGGCGGCGGATTGTCGTTCACTCTTTGTCTTTTTCAGCCCGTTGTTGTTGTTTCTCGTGCTGCTGGCGGCTGAAATGGTTTTTGGTTTGACTAACGATTTGACTTCCAGGACAACACACGCAGATGATTTGCATCAGAGCAAGTGTCTGCTGCCAGCCGGGCCGGCTCGCAGAATCCCGCTGAGCGCCGGTGTGACGAAACTGGATGTGTGTCCACTGATTTGTGTTTGAGTTCCAGCTCTTAATTCAGTGACCTTGTTGGTCTTTTCTGCTGCAGGTATCAGTGATTTGGTGCCTTTGTGTTGATACTTGAATGATGTCAAGTCGTTTTTTCGTTTCGTTACGTAATGTCAGAGACACAAACAGAATCCGTTCTCTCCTTCAGTTTGTGCAGAATCATGAAACTCTGCCTCTATTATCTGTTTTCTTTTAGTGTAAAGTTCAATATATGATGATTTTAGAGATTCATCGTCTGATTCACGCTGATCAGAATTGTTTAGTCTGCTGATGTCATCAGTACCCATCATGCCCGGCCGTGTTTCTGCATGAGCCATCGCACGGCGTCCGCAGACAGTCATCTCCGCGCCTGTGGTCTGTAAACTCGTCTGCTCAAGCTCCAAATCTCTCTAATGACTCCACTGTTTACCTTCAGCCGTCTGCAGAAACAGAGAAAACAAAGAGGTGAAATCATTCTGTGGTGAGCGAAGACAGTCGTGAAGTATCGTCTCCGATCTGTCGTCCTCATTTTTCTGTAGTCCGGTTTCAGGACTTTTAAAAGGATCCAGGACTGGAAGCTCTGCTGACGCACCGGCAGACTGCAGGCTGAACTGGAGAAGGACTTTTTTTGTGTGTAGAACAAAGAGTGACAGAAATAGGAGCACACGTGACTCGCAGCTTATTGTCTGGTGGAATAGTTAACCGGACTTTCAGGATGTTTCAGTTCACGTCCAAAGAATTCATGATTTCTGTTTACCCAACGATAAAGAGACAAAGACGTGTGTTTGAGACTGTGGCCGAGATGTTGGTTCATGTTCAGCCACCAGGTTTCCCCAGAAGAGGTTCAGTCTGTAAACAATTACTGTAAATGATGCAAACGCCTTAAAGGAAGAGTCCACCCAAAAAGTAAAGTTTAGTCATCATCCCCCACAGTGTTTTCCCAGAGGAGCCGACGTGGATTCTGACCCGTTAACTCGTCACTGGCTTGTGAAGCCAAAACATTCGTCCTATCTGTCCCTCCATCAGAGGCCGTAAACCTCCACCGCCGTCTCAAAGGTTTGTTTTTTGCTCCGATGACCCCGTCGTGATTTCTGCTCTGTCGATCCACAGCGAGGCCCCGGCACTATCAGATCTACTTCTTTTTTATGGAGATCCAAAGGCGAACGGCCGCCGTTTCTCTGCATTCCTCAGAGCCATAAAGGAGAAGCGGCGCACAGACGTCTGTTTTACAACAGCAGGAGGTCTGATGAGGACGGCAAAGCTTGTAGCTCCGAGGCTTCTGGGTCCAGAGCGGCTGAGATCGCTCTCTGTCTTTAGTTATTCGCTGGTCACCAAGTGCTCAAGATGAACATTGTTACTGAGCAAGTCTCACAGCACAGTGTCTTCATTAGGTGTTATAATAACCGGTTTGGTTCTGATCTGTATTGATCGACCAGCTGATTTGACCCACGGTCGATTAGAAACATGTCATCGGTCAGTAAAAGATTTTCTTCTGTGTCAACTTAAACAAGTAGGATTGTTTACGGCGGCGCCAGTTGAACTTCAGAGTAGATTTATTCAAAGTTGGCAGTTTTTTCCTTTGTTTAAATAGTTTCAGTCAAACATTTGTTGGTTTCAGCTTCCTAAATGTGAAACTTTGCTGCTTGTCTTGGTCGTTCTGACAGTAAGTGAAGAGTTTTTGCGTTTCAGACTGAAGACGTTTGATTAGCTGAAAATAATCATTATCTGCTGCTCTGCTTGTGAACATCATGTCTGCTGCATTTTTTTCCAGATTGGTGCTGTGGTGTGACAGCAAAGTGCAGACGCTTCAGAATCATATCAGCTGCACTCGACAATAACACAACTGTGTCAGCAAAAGCAGAAAACATGTTTATTGTCGTGGATTAGTGTCTCACGCAGCTCCGAGTGTCTGCAGGATGTGAATGACAGCGACGCTCACGGTGGAGAGAGAACGCCTCGCTGCTTGTAAACAGTGTAAAGTACTTTCTTTGTGTAGTAAATGTGTCTGAAACATCCGAAGGTCCTCTTTAAGGACGGATGTCAAAACGGCCCGAAGTGTGGAAACTCCCACTGCGTCCCATAAACCTGAAGTGAACTGATAAGAGCCCGTTTGTTATCAGGCGCAAGGATTCATAGAGGAGCTGTTGTACATGTTCTCCAATTATTAACTGACAACGTCTCGGCAGCAAGACGCCAAGTAAAACTGTACGCAGGCATTTTAGATTTGACTTCAGCGGACGGTTCACCGCGAGGCCGCCGAGCCCCGTTAACATTCCTAACGAGGAGCTTTTAAATATACGTGTATGACAAATACTCAAAATAAACACACACGCACACACACTCTTTGTGAAACTGGCAGAGTTTCCTGTTCGCTGTTAAAATATAATCTGGAAATATGAGTGAGTTTCTCTTTGAAGTGTTCAGGAATGAGTCAGACTTTTTATTAAAGGCTGCAAGAACAAATATTTTGATTTGTCTCTCTGAATAGGAGGAACACGATGATTCATGATGTTAAAGTTTGTTACTGGTTTTATTTTCCAGAGGAGGTTTGCAAAGTGAGCGACTTAGAAACGTGTAGATTAAAGTGTGGAGAGGTGACACTGATCTCTGCCGACACAACAGTGAAGACGTCCTTCAGACTTTTCTTGAAACGCTTTTTTGTTTCGAAGTAAACTGCCCAATATTCAACTTTCTGAAATATAACTTGTGTCAGCAGGATTGCATACATTTCACCAAACCTCTTGGTGATTTCAAACATGCATTACGCACACAGAACCTTTCAGAAAACACCAGTGAATCCTTTGTTGAAGCTCCAGAGAGCAAAATAACTCAGGACGGCCGTTGAAGCTGCAGCTGCATCGTCTCTGTCTGCAGAACATCATCACAGTCCGGCACAGAAGAAAGAAGGCATGTCACTGTGAGAGGTGATGCGTGCAGCAGAGTGACAGCCGGAGGGATCAGCAGCGGACGAGGCCAAGGGCAGCGAGAGGCGGCTGGCAGCGGCAGCAGCACAGAGTCTGTTTGTGTCCCGGCCTGAAAGACACACCGAGCCGCCGACAGGAAACAGAGGGGCTGTTTTTGTTTTCTCAGTAAATACCCGAGACTTTAATTTCACCAGCGCTCAGATTGCACTGATGACAGGCCGCTGCCAGCTCACCGGCGACAATCGACATCTATGAGCCCCTCGGGCACGCCGGAGCGATCACACACACACCGACACACACACACACACACACACACACACAGACAGACACACACACAGAAACTCAGCAGCGGTACGTTTATGTAATATTTACTACACACAAGAAGAAGAGAGAGCAATGACACTGTGTGTGTGTGTGTGTGTGTGTGTGTGTGTGTGTGTGTGTGTGTGTGTTGGCACTCGAGGCTGTGCTGCTCTCTGCCTCTTTGTGCGACCTCGAACACATCAGCACCTCGTTGGGTCGTTTGTCCTGAATCAGCGGGTTCGGTCCTCCACTGATCCGTTTCCCTGCAGGTTCCTGTTTCTGTGGGATCCTGAAGTTCAGCTCACACTAATGAAGAACAGTTAGAAACTCAGTCTGGTGCTTCAGATGATGAGAATATAACATTAATACAGTGAACCGGTGCTGATGTGATGACTGGATGTTTTGACTGGAAAGTAAAAGATTTACATTCTGGTAATTTGATGATTTGCTTCCTGTTTCCCAAACTAGTCAGTATGATTGTTTATACATAGTT
>CAEMYA010000298.1:152800-170706 GCA_903131615.1 Diplodus sargus | reverse complement strand
TCAGTCTGGAGCTTCACATGATGAGAATATAACATTAATACAGTGAACCGGTGCTGATGTGATGAGTGGATGTTTTGACTGGAAGGTAAAAGATTCACATTCTGGTAATTTGATGATTTGCTTCCTGTTTCCCAAACTAGTCAGTATGATTGTTTATACATAGTTCTGTGTCCTCCTCCTCCTCTTCATCCTCGTTGTCACTGAGGATCAGATTATAGTCTGGCAGGTAGATTTTCTCCTGACGGTGTTTTAAGTTTTAGCTCTCGTTCCTTCTGTCTTTGTTTTGATTTGGCTTCTTTACGCATCAGATCACTTCATTGACCACACCCATCGAGTGTGTGTGTGTGTGTGTGTGTGTGTGTGTGTGTGTGTGTGTGTGTGTGTGTGTGTGTGTGTGTGTGTGTGTGTGTGTGTGTGTGTGTGGTCTCTGCAGGAGATTCTTTATGCAACGGCTCATGCACCTCTAAAGGAGTGACTCTCTGCTTCATAGACTCTGAATGCTACACACACACACACACACACACACACACACACACACACACACACACACACACACACACACACACACAGCAGTTGATCAGGATTAAGGCTCCCAACAAAGGAACATACCTGCAGTTTATTTTCTCCTCCACCTGTCCGGTCCTGTTGCAGAAAAGCGTCTCTGTGTTGGAACAAAAACACACGTTTCCACGCCTCCATCGCCTGCGACAAATAAATCTGATCAGACTCCACTGACAGCTGCGTCTCCACGGCAACCAAAGCAACATGTTAATGTGCAGCGATAGCTGTCATCGCATTTTGATACGAGCTCACCGGAGACAACAGCACACATGAAAACACAGATCCTGAAGAATTTGGCACATTAGCGTGTGTTTGTGTTGGACTGAAGCTGAGTGACAACAGACATCAGTTTTACAGCCTTGCAGTTGCTTTAACATGTTTTAAGAGGTGGAAGTTTTACTGGCAGGTTTGAGTCACATTAAATGTGAAATTAAGATTTAACTCTGCTGTTTTGTTCTGGTCTGGATGTCTGTGAGGGTTATTCAGAGTCATCGTGAGTCGAACGCCGTCTGTGCTTTACGCTTCCGGTTTGGTCCGTCTTCTTCTCTTCATCCCAAATTAAATAATGTGACGCGCTTCACTTCCTGTGTTGCAGTGGATTCTTGCTGGAAAGTGACTGTTTTGAATTAGCAAAATAAAATGCCTTTACTGTGTATTTAAAAGCTGCGAAACTCATGTATGTGTATAAGATGTCTGCGTCATTGTCACCAAAGATCATGAGCACCACTCGCCCTGACAGACTGAAGGTTTCCATCCTCACCAACACAAACACAGTTTAACATCAGTGGTAAATACACGCAGCAGCTGCTGACGAGCCTGCAGGTGAAATCCCTCCTCAGCTGTCCCTGGTTCTGGTCCTGGTCCCGGCTGCTGGTCAGGGCAGCGAGCTCCACTGGGAATCAGGAATGTGAGGCATGAGGGAGGGAGGATGGAGGGATGGAGGAGGAAGTCCTGGTACCGACTTCTCTCCAGCCGTTCTTCTCTCCTCACAACGCGTTTATTTACTTTGTCTTTATTAACTGAGGATTGGGTGGAACTGAGCCATGTCACAGCCACCTTATCTCCATCTGCAGCTCATTAATCTCACAAAATAATGATGGTGGTTAAACAAATACTCTGTTCATGTCGATGTTAAACAAATACGGCACCAAACAGAAGCTGCTGCTGCCGGGGAGGTTTCTGCACAGCTCTTACCGCTCAGATACGTCAAATCTAATCATATTTATTGTTATTTTCAAGTTCCTGTTTTGTTAAAGAAATGAATATATGGAGAAAGTCAACTAAGACGAGGTAGAGAGTGGAGAGATAATGTTCCTAACTGCCCTGTTGTCTAGACAGCTGGGATTTGTGAGTTTAAACAGCAGCAGTCGTGGACACGCCTCAGTGATCGGCTGTTTACAGGCTGTTGTCTTCACCCCCGACGGAGAACAGGTTCCGTCTCCTCGCTGGTTTAAACCTAAAGGTTTGGTCAGAAAAATGGAAAGCTGGACAGCTGCTGCAAAACCAGGTCTTCACCTGTTATTCACCTGGTCAGTCCTCATTACATGTGTCAATGGTTTCTCTCCTTTGTGTCTTTCAGACTCAGCTGGAGTTGGACAAATATCTCCCTCAGGGCAGCAGTTCCCTCCTGAGTCTCTCCACCGACGCTGGTGACAAGAAGTACAGACGAGAGAGCGCCTCCGTGGTCGACGAGTACTTCTCCGATGACAAGCCTTCAGCCCCGTACAGCGTCAACATCAACGTCATCCTCCCCAGCACCAACCACCTCCGCACAGGCCTCTACCGGAGCAACACCAAGACCCTGACGCCGCAGCAGATCAAGATCGAGCCGGGGCTGGAGGTGCCCTGCTCCATCTCCACCAGCACCACCCAGGCCCTGCCGGACTTCACCTCCGTCTTCAGCGTGCCGCCTGTCGTCAACAACGTCTTCATCAAACCAGACATGAGCTCTGGAGGAGTGAGTGTGTCTGCAGGCTCCCAGCAGCAGCAGCAGCAGCAGAACCTGGGCTCAGAGCTGCACATCGGCCCCCCGGCGCCCCAGCAGCAGGTCTACCACATGCCCATCAGCAGCGCCGCCGACCTCACCATGACTCTGTCCCACAGCAGCCCGTCTTCACTCGGCCCCAACGGCGGCAGGACCATGCTCAACCTCGGCGGCGTCGCGACAACCACCAACGGCACCTACATGCTGGCGGAGCACCACCTGCAGCAGCAGCACCACCAACACCACGGTTACTACCAGGCCCCTCCAGCCAACGCCACCCATCACACAGCGCCACACAGTCTGCCGCCCTCACCCCCAAACTCTCAGCCAGGCAGCCCAGACGGGCAGGCGGAGCTGCTCAGCTTAGCGCCGCACGCTCCGCCTCCGTACCAGCAGCGCCTGGGAGGGATCAAGGTGACGGGGTTATCTCCACACGCTCTGCTGATGACACACGGCCAGGGAGTCCTGACGGGTCCAAAATACAACAGGCGGAACAACCCCGAGCTGGAGAAGAGGAGGATCCACTTCTGTGACTACCCAGGTACCATTCAAGATAAATCACTTTCCATCGAGAGTAACGTGACAGTTTACAGTCCGACACAACTGGAGTTTTAGACGAGAGGTCTGGTTTGAGGGGAAATTTGATTTCTGTGCGCTGTTTTTCCTTTTGGTTAGACGACTGATGGTAACAGACACAGCGGTCCAGTCTGCAGGGACTGTGACTCAGATGGATGATGAGTCGTTACACCCTCTCACATCACGTTATTCTCTGAGTGTCAAGAAGTATTGAAAAGAGGATAAAACCAGCTGACTTGCACCAACATTAAGTTCATTGCGAGCATTTTGTCTCTCTCCTGTTGCAAACACCTTCCACTCTTTACACACGATCAGCCGCAGCATTAACAGAGTTCAGTCTGACGAGATGTGTGCGATGTAACCTGACGTAAACCGTCTCCTTAGATAACCGTGTTGGTGATGCTGCAGTGTTGATGTGTGGAGCGTCTCAGGCAACACACAGAACAGGAGAGCATGTAATATCTGACCACAGACCACAGTAAATATTGAATATTAAATTAGGTTTTTCGTCGCGTTATATTCGCTTAAAACGAGCACCGTAAAGTTTTAATGTAAGTTTTAGTTCTCCATGTTTTCCCATCTTAAGAGCGCCTCTAACATACTGAAGTCCAGGAAGTCTCAGGAAGTCCAGGACCCGTCCTCCCTCTGCACCTTTTGACTTTTAGAGACACAGTTTCTGTCCGCCTGGCTCATGAAGTTTCTCTGTGATTATTTCTTTTTCAGGCTGCACCAAAGTTTACACAAAGAGCTCTCACCTGAAGGCACACCAGCGGACGCACACAGGTAAGAGCACACTGGCTTTAACACGGATGCTGATGTGACAGGAAACCTTCAGCTGACAGATGCGTTCAGTGTCGCTCTGTCACCGCAGCGCTCACAGTTCAGTTGGATTATTTATTTATATTCTGCATATTTTGTCCCGTCGCCAGTTTCGATCCACCCTGTAACTACAGAGGACACAATGAGAAGGAGAGCAACATAAAGGAAACATTAGTTTGCTCAGGAGTTTTTCTTTTTTCTTCCTCCATGTTGAGACGTGCTCGTACCTGTCGGCCGAGCTTCCCCCGAGAGGGAGAACAAAGAAGGGAGGGAGGAGGAAAGAGGAAAAAATAGAGGGAAGACACGCAGCTAAACGAAGGCCAAACCAGTTACTCCTGCTTTTCAGTTCAGACGATGGAGGAGGAGGGAGGTGGAGGGTTTGCAGGATGGGGGGTGGGTCAGTGTGTTTCCCCTCTGTAAGGTGACACCTGTGGACTCGTAGCCTCAGACTCGACGTTTGGAGATTTACTCATGCGTCGAACGCTGCAGAGCTCCTCCGGTGTGAACACAGCGACGGAGAGAAAGAGTCGAACACGTGAACCAACGTGTAAATAGAAACAGAGCTCTCTCTGTGCTCATAAAGAGATAAGATGAAACTTTATGGAGGCCCGGTGGGGAAGTTGGGTTGTTGCAGCAGCAGGATGCAGAAAGACAAATAGACTGTAAAATATGCAGTGAGAAGAGTAAACAGCTCAACACAATACGGCAGTGAGAGGAGAGAAATCTACCAGGATGTCAGCTGTGTGAGAGGGAAATGTGGATTAATGAAGGTTTGTAACTCAGTGAGCAGAATAAACGCTCTGCAAACCACCGAGATGTTGCTCACGGTTAGATTTAGAAAAATCCAGTTTGTCAGGTTCAGGAAAACGTCATGTTTGGGTTTAAAACATCTGCTTCTGTCACCAAAGACTCGGCGGGAAAGATTTCTTGTTTTGTCGCCTCAAAAATGAATTGAAGAGTTCAGATAATCTCAGGATTTGTCCCAACAAATGTGGCTGGAAACATTCAAATACCTGCTTTGTGTCCACATTCTGAGCCGACGTCCCTGTAAAAATATCCAGTTTGTTCAAACTTACAGTCTTGAACAGAGACGCTGTCGCATCCAGCTACATGTAAAGTGAACATGAAACATGTTGATACGGTTTGTTTGACGTTGACAGATTTTAATGTATCCACAATCTGTAGAAACATGAAACGCTATTGTTTATTCTGGAGCATGTTAGCATCAACTTCTCCTCGAGGGAAGTCGCAGACACTCTGGTTTTGGTTCTTTGATGACAGTCGCGGATCCCGAAGCTGAAACGTGTCGCAGCGTGTCCAGTTTGCATGAAGACAAAACGATGTGACTTACGCTGGTCAGTTACTGGTTGATCCGGCAGGCGAGCTTTACTTTACAAAACCAGGCTTGTTGCATCTTGCTCGTGTTCAGTTGACGATGACTCACGAGTCAGAAATGTTGAGCTGGCTGCGGAGATGATCCAGGCAAAATAAAACCCTAACGACAGCGTGGGCGTGATGTAGATCTCATAATTGTGTCTCTCTCCAGAAATCCTGCTCAGATGTTTTGATTTCGGTGAATATTTATCTCCCATCCAAACTGATTCATTTCCCGTCTCCCAAACAGACCGTGGCGTTCCTCAAGGCTCTTTCTGAGTCCCCCTTTTTATTTTCTATTTTTGTGCCGTCTCCATATAAATCATCCCAAAGTCTTCTTTCTCTGTGGAGACTTGATAATTTCCAGCTGATTAAGATAAAGCTTGATAGTCTTGTTCTGCTCGTCTTCTGATGTCTTACACGTCTGTATCTGTCGAGCGGCTACACTTCCACAGATTTGATTGGCTGCTGAGATGAATTTAAACGCATGCAGTCGCTCTGTGAGTGTCCTTTTCAAAAGCCGAACACGCTGCGCCGGTAATCCTCAGATCGCCTCCTGATTAAAGCAGTTTGCATCACCTGTAAATGGTTTCTAAATGTAGGTCGGTTTTATTTTCGCTCTCTGACTTGTGGAGTTATTCATGCGTTATCTCCTCCAGGATTGATTAATGCGGCTCTCTGTTTGCCTACTTGACTGCTGAGGCCTGTTCACACCTTCAACTTATACAGAGCTCTGCAGCCGGTCGCCTACACACAGCAAACATGGGATAACGAGAGCGGCTAGCGGTTAGCTGTTAGCTGTTAGCTGTTAGCTGTTAGCTCCATGAATCAGACGGTCTTCATAATGACAGAAACACAAAACCATCCCATTCGTTTCCACTCTCGCGTGTCTGTCTGTGCATGTAGGTTTGTGTAAAACAGCCAGGAGCAGCATTATATACCTCCACGTCATCTCTGGATTCAGCGGTAATTATCTACATGTTGCGTCAACTCTGGTGTCGGCAGAGAGTCTTTAATGTGGTGAAACGTGTCTGTTTCAGTTCGCTGAAAGTGATCTGACCTTTTTTCTTCCTCCAGGCGATCGTATCAGGAAGTCGTTCATGTGCGTGTCACTCGGGATCCTTCTCGTTTTCTTGCGACCTACTTTTCAAGTCTTTATCTGCTCTAATCTCCACAATAAAAGGGAGCCGAGCTTTTCATTAAGAAATCACGCTGACTGCAGAGATTAGTTAGCGTAGCAGGTGATTAGCTGCTGTTGCTTCGTGGAGGATTTGAAAACCTTTTTGGTGTTGAGCTTCTCTTCAAACCCGCGTTCCTCCAGGTTGCTGTGGTTTTCCCTCCCACAGGTCAGAATCGAGCAGGTTAGCACAACAAACTCTAAATTGGCCTTTATGAGCCGAGTCTCCCGTGTTTCCTGCAGCCCACACAGCGCATGCTGCCTCATGTCTGATGCATGACAGAGCGCTTCAGAGTGCAGATCCGCCTCATTAACTCCACTCGTCTTCTAAATTCCACCAAATATTTGGGAGTTTTGGTGAAACTGTTATCTGCAGGCGAACAGGCTGAACAGGACGGCAGAGCGGCCGCCGCTGTTACATAACGACAAGAGCTGGAATGTAACAGAGTACTTTTACTGAAGTACTTCTAGTTCACTTCACTACATCTCAAAGAGAAAGATTTTACTTTTTACAAAGGAAACTCTGATGTTTGTCTGCTTCCAGCTTGTGAAACGTGAGGATTCGCTGCTTTTCTTTTTCCTGACATTAATGACGAGTCTCTGGGGTTTTTTTGTACTAAACACACAGTTTGAAGTCACTTTGGATTCTGAGAAACTGATGAGCAGAAGTTTTCTGACATTTTATAAGCTGAGTGATTGATAGATTGAAGGCCGTCATGATATCAGATTAAAAAATAAAATGTAAAATAACTACATTCTCATGATATGTAGAGAAATTCGGGGGGAAAAAACGTAGCGATCAAATTAGTCTTTAACCTCGTTTACTGAGTGTTTAGTCAGAATATGAGTGGCAGGACGAAGTGTAAAAGTAATTGGACATAAACAACAATTACTATCAGCTACACAATCAGATGAACTCACAAACAAAAGACGCACGAGGACGAACATCTAGATCGTTCTGTAACATCACGATGATTCTCGAGATATCGCGGCGCTCCTCAACAGCAGCTGCGTTCATGTTCATGTTGTTGTTGTTGAGCAGCTTTGGTCACAACAACCCGGCCCTCCCTCTGGTCCGGGGGGTCCAGCCTTGGCCGTGGCCTCAGCAGCCGTTTGAACTCTGCACGCTGACTTGTGTAATTGTGTGTGTGTGTGTGTTATCAGCCTGATTAGGGAACCCTCCAGCCCTCTTCACAAACACTCAGCGATAAAGCTGAGAGCTCCACAAAGACTTTATGGGCGTCCTGCAGAGTGTTTGCTCTCTGACTCAGTGAAACACGGAAGAGACCGCTTCATACTGTCGCCTGCACGCCGCGATGTTTCCCACCAGACTGTGTGTACGTGCTTCAGGCATCGATGTCACAAAGGTTTATATTTTCATATGATCGCAGGAGCAGTTGTTGAGTTTTCAGGTTCAGCGTCTCGACGGCTGAGGAGCTGAAGAAAACACGTCGTTATTACAACGTCTTTGTACAAATAAAGTTTATAAAGTCAGAGCCGATAATAACTACAGATCAGCCACAAAGCTTAGAGACAGAACTGGTTGAAGACGTCCTCTGAGGCTCCACCTGCTCCGTCTGAGCCGTTTAATTGTGGGGAAAACACCGTCAGAGTCTTTCAGCCTCCTATAGAGCAAATATATACGTTCCCCTGACATCAGCCCGCAACAAAAGCTTTTCATGTCCCAGAGTGATGGATGCTCTGTGTGTGTGTGTGTGTGTGTGTGTGTGTGTGTGTGTGTGTGTGTGTGTGTGTGTGTGTGTGTGTGTGTGTGTGTGTGTGTGTGTGTGTGTGTGTGTGTGTGTGTGTGTGTGTGTGTGTTCTCATTTCTAATCGGCCACCTGATCAAACAGTTTGTGTTTAAATGCCTCTGAAGGCTTTTAGAGCGTCGACGCTTTTAGTTTTCAGAGCGCGGCTCGGTGTTCTGACCCGTCTACAGACGAGGAGCTGCACTCCAGAATCATCCTGATAGTTAACGGGCCTCCAACTCATTTTCATATGTTCTAAAAGAAAAAGCCGGAGAAGAGAAACTAGTGCTGAGTTCAGTTCATCTTCAAAATAAAACTTGAATCAGAACTTCAGATACGTTCGGGTCGGCCACAATCCCAAAAATCTAATTTAATAAGTATATTTTTTATTACAGATCGATAAAAGTTAGATTTGTATACACATACATGTGATGTTGGACACTTTTGTGAAAGTATTTTAGTCAGTGTTGACAAAAAGTTCTGTGCCTTCATGTCACAACTCAGGATACAACGATCATCGAGTTTTAGAATTATAGTATTTAATATCTAGAAAACAACACACATTTTACTCAGAGGTTGTTTGTTGTGTTTTCCCACAAGATTTCTACAAGAAACCAAATCATTTAGTACAAAAACAGTCAGTTCTGAGTTCAGTTTTGGTTCAGATGAAGCTGTCAGAGAGGACGCTGGTGTTAACAGACGGAGTGATGAACTCCTCCTCACGCTCCTTCACACCGGACCCGAGCGTGTCCAGATGGACGGAGCTGTTCACCTCGTGGCAGCTTGTTGGGGAGAATCTCCCCGTCGAGTGTGTTTGTTCTGTCCGTGTCGTGTTTCAGGCCTGTTTGCTAACTCACAGGGATAATAGTCTCAGAGAGGCGGCTGTGCTTTTGACCCCGACAGCGCAGCTATAGAGCAAAACCAAACACACCTGCGGCTCGAGAGCCTCCACCTTCCATACGGAGACGTCTGTACTCGGCCTCGGCACACACACCACGAGCGGGTCAGTGCAGAACCAGGACCTACAAGGCTCTGGTGTGGATCTGGACTGAAGAGGGCTGCTCAGGTTTTATTGTTTCTGTGTGAATCTGTAAAAGTCTCAGAAACACGCGGCCGTAATCTTCCTGTTGATCCTTATTTCTGTGCTCTGCTGTCACCTGTCACCTCTGTGCTCTTTGGACCACGTCGCTCTGCTAATAGCTGTCACTCAGTGATTGACGGTCAATAGTAGAAGCTATCTAATCAGCACTAACGGGGCCCACGCTCGAAATGAGCACTTGATGACCCGAACAGCCAAAGACGTCGCCCCCCGTCCCTCCACGCCGGCTGATAGCAGAGTTTCCTGCAGGAGTTTCAGTCAAGGACGCGACTCAGAAAGAAGATTTTGTGGCATTAAAAGACACAAAATCAGCATTAATGTTTGTCCCTGTTGGAAAAAACACAATGAACTGGATCCAGAACGTTTTGTACTTGAGGAATCTGACTCTTATCGTCTTTCTGTTTGCACTCATCGATTCTCGGACATTAATTTCCCCCTCGACTATGAAACATGACATTTCCCCCGTTGTGTGCGCAGCGGCCTTTTCTCCGCGTCGATGATTAGCTCAGTGTGAGGCAACAGCACAGAAATGTCAATGTTTGGGTGAGGAGGGAGATTTACTTTACACTTTATTATTCTTCAGTTCTTTTACAACTTCTCTGTGTTCATACCTGCTTATCCAGAACTGCATTATAATTATATAACAAGGAGATATCAGGAAAGTAGAACGAACAAACAGTCGGA
Source organism: Diplodus sargus (assembly GCA_903131615.1). Lineage (NCBI taxonomy): Eukaryota > Metazoa > Chordata > Actinopteri > Spariformes > Sparidae > Diplodus > Diplodus sargus. The sequence goes on along the minus strand of CAEMYA010000298.1, from coordinate 160,684 downwards.
GGAATGAGCTGTTATTTCTACTTATATTGGACGATATGTTGTTTGAGAAATAACTGACATGAAGATTATTATTGTATTTTTATGCCACTGATTTAATGATTGCTTGATAGTATAATAATAATAATAATAATAATAACAACGTCTGTTCATTCAAGTGAGGCATGAAAATCCTTTTTTCACCGTGTCGTCTCTCTGATGAAGATACTTTCATATTGTTTTAAGTTGAAGAAACATTCGTAGTTGTTGGTTGTTTCTGTTCTCAGATCGTATATAAAGCTGCAGGTTTCAGCTGCTGCTTGACTTTGTTACTGTGAAGTGACAAAAAGAAAAATAAAGGTCAAGTTTAAAGTCTTTAGAAACTAATTTTACTGGCTGATCAATAGAAACAGAAACCAGAGAACGTCTGAAAGGACGAAAGAGAAACAATCCTGCGAGTGAAAAAAGCTTGAGGTGTTTTTTAATCTGATTTTAGTTAATTTATAGTTTTAATCTAAAAACGAAGCGTTGTGGTCATTGTGTTCTGTCCTGTTCTGTCCTGTTCTGTCCTGTGCTGACGTCCGTCCTCGTCTGTCCTGCAGGAGAGAAGCCGTACCGCTGCACGTGGGAGAACTGCGACTGGCGCTTCGCCCGATCGGACGAGCTGACCCGACACTACCGGAAACACACCGGAGCCAAACCCTTCAAGTGCATCGCCTGCAGCCGCTGCTTCTCCCGCTCCGACCACCTGGCCCTGCACATGAAGCGCCACCAGAACTAACCCGGACAGGACCTGTGCATACCAACACACACACACACACACACAGAGCAGTGTGTGGACATGACAACCAGCTGATCCAGGAACAGAACAGTGAGCAGATACAGAACCAAAATCATGTCTGTGCACCCGGGTTTGATCATTCTGTGTGAATCAGTGAGGGCGGGGACTGTAGGTCCAGACCGAAACAGAACTTTCAGGTTCCAGTTTCTCCTTTCTGACATAGAACGGGTCGACAGTGTTTGCTGAAGTCTTGACGGCAGATTAACGAGCGACCGGGACTCAGAGATGATTTTGGCGTCTGATCTCGACACTGAACACAAAACACACTCACACACACTCAACACGACAGGAGCTGTGGTGTCGGCCTCCTCAGAAGCTTTTAGGACTCCTGATTTCATCCTGGAAATAATTCCTTCTGCTGCCACCATCATCATCATCATCATCATCATCATCACCATCATCATCATCATCATCATCATCATCATCATCATCATCACCACCATCATCATCATCATCATCATCATCATCATCATCATCATCACCACCATCACCATCATCATCATCACTGTCTTTTATCATTTTGAGGTTTGAACTTTTGAGGAAGCGTTCTTTCCTCCGTCCTGCCTTTGTGTAAATACCTGTTAATATATAAGATGTGTGTGCGTATGTGTGTGTGAAAATACAACGAATGTATTGAGATTTATACTTGACTTCTTTTCTTTTCTTGTTTTTTTTTGTGTAACATCAGATGTTAATGATACGAGTCGATGTTGAAACTTCCCCGAGATAAAATCTCCTTGAAGAGTAAACAGTCGGAGAGCTCTCCATGGAAAAGTTAATAAGCACAGGAGCTACCTGTCGAGCTCCGGCAGCGAGACACTTGCCAATGTTTGTATCCATGACATTACCTGTTGCCGTGGCGACCAGCTCCCCTGACGACAGTGTGCGGTTTACCTGCCGTTTCTATTCAGCGCTGAGTTTTTTTCCCTCTTCGACTCTTCAGCTCGGGAAGACGGAGACGGGCGGGTCGACCGGTTATGTAATCGCTCCCGATGATTGTAACGTGCAGAGTGGATTCTGTTAACCGGACGGGTTAACGTTCACTTCTGATTGCATGACTTTAATCGTCAGCTGTGGCTCCGTGCCCGTGAACACCTGAGCTGCAGCAGGAACTGCAAGAGGAGGAAATGTGTTGCTCGGTACATTTGACAAGTTTGATTACATGAACAAAACGTGACTGAATAATCCACAAGACGAACATCACAGTGAGAAATCTAAATCTAATTATATTTAGTTGTAAACTTCACTCTTACAAACACAACTCTTTTTTAAGTTTGTCAGAATAATAGCTGAGAGTAAAAGTCTTCCGGTGGAGCGAGCGAGCGATCAATAATATCTAATAATCCTGAATCCTCTTATGAACCCTGAGCTGAGGCCACGCCCACTGCTGATGTCACTGCAGCCTGTTTATGTGTTATTTTTAGCACTTTGTGCTAAAGACGATGTGGTGACACGAAGGTTTCCTGGATACAAACTGCAGCTCAGTCTTGATGCTGACGACAGTCGGCTGAAGTCTCCAAACGTTTCTGGAGCTTCACGTAAAATATCTCCGTACAGCTTTTTACCAACTCTGTTTTACCGCCAAGCTGCAGAAATGTTTCACGTGATTAAGGATTGTTAACGCTAACGTGTAGCCTGCAGCTGCTCCACAGGGGGAGCTGTTGGGTCCAGACCCGGTCCACGCCTACAGAACAGGGATGTGGCAGCAGCACTTTGTCTCTGCAGCTGGACGTCACTGCCATGTTGTTTTTTCTGTTTGTCCTTTTAAACCCTCAGACTTTTCGAGCAGAGTCTCAGACTGCATGTATTTAATCGTCACTGAGGTTCGACAGCCGCAGGGACGATTCCTGATTGATTTCTTGGTCACCTGGCGCTCCATGGAAGTTACCGTGAAGCGCTGATCGACCAGCCTGTCCATCATCTTCCTGTTATTTCAACACTGCGTACGATTGTTTTTATTTTTCTAAGATTTCTTCCAGAGGAAACGAGTTCTCCTGACCACCCACTGTGTACAGACCTGTAGTTTTAGATTGAACAGAAGACGCTGTAAATATTTGTCTGGTTTTATTTCCTATTTTAATATTAATATTTTTCTTTTTTTTAAGTAGTGGGATCTTAGAAGATGTTTGATTTTGTTTTGATACTCTTTATGTGTGAGAGAATTTATGTACAAATTGATGAGAACAACAACAACAATGGTGTATTTTTTTTGTTTGTGAAAAATAAAAAAGGATTCATGAAATAACTGTGGAACGTTTTCTGGTTTCTTTGGTCTCAGATTGAAATACCGACACACGTAAGAAAGGAGTTATTATGTAAGTAAATAGTAGGAGAACATTAAATGTTTATTTCTCTCACTGATAATATTCTGATGTTTTTATTTTAAACATGAGAATTGTTTGACTAAACTCAACATATACGTCAAAAATAACTGATTGTTCAGACCAACAGAAATCTGGTGAAACGTTGGAAATGTAAATTTTTGCAAACCACAGATATGTAGAAACATTTCGGTTCTTTAGGTTTTGTGTTGTGTGACACTGTGCTATTGCTCTGGTTTGGTTCAGGTATAAAACCCACTTGGTTGGGGTTAGAAAAAGATTCTGTTGAGGCTCAGAATACCTGGTTCTGTCACCCAGTGGGTTCTGTCGTACAAACGCTGAAACACCAGGTCTGTCACTTGAAATCAGTCCGTCAAATCCAGGTAAGATGATGGATATGAAACAAACATAACAAACCCTTCGTCTGCAGAATGTTTCATTCTGGACAAAACAAACTGAACTCGCCACCTTTCCTCTGATAACGAGGACAGAATGGATCGGTTCAAATATTAAAAAGACTTTATTGACAGATTTCATCCACAGCAGCGCAGAAGGAGTTAATGATTCCCCGACATCGACTCGTCTGCGCTCCGAGCTGCCGGATTGTGTTGGCGTGACGTGTCGGGTGAAAGGTGACTCTGCTGGAGCTGCGTGACACAAAAGAGCCTGAAAGTCAACAGTTGAGCAGGAATAAAAGTCAGAGTATAAAGGTATAAAGGCGGAGAGAGGGTGGGGTCCGCCGCTGTGTTCTGCTGGCAGGGAAAGTAATCATTATGTTTGTGCCAAGATGCTTTCAGCAGAGAGCCTCAGAGATTTGCCTCATCACCCGAGACAACGCCCTGAATGTTGACACGGACCGTTTCTGCAGGCAGACGCAGGACGGTTCCATGATAATCTGCAGCGTTCTGATCAGATACTTTTCAAAATAGGTTTCATGGCTGCCAAGTGTTGTTCAGTCCCACAGAAGCTCTGAAGTGTTTCCTGCAGGTCACAGAGATGCTGCGTTCTGCACGTGAAGCTTGATCGAGAGGAAAATGGAGAGAAGATGCAGAAGACGTATTTCTTCCTGACGTGATGATGCAAACAGTCAGCTGGGTCAAAACATTTATTTATTTTATTTGTATTTATTTATTTGTTTATTTAAAAGGGACAATGCATCAATTGACATGTTCAGTTTACACTCAAAAGGTCCAGTCGAGGTCCAGGACAGTCAGAACTCTTCGGTCTGCTTCTGTCAAAGTAATCATTGGAATACAAATGAAGATGAAGAGCTCTGGAAAACTTCAAGGGTTTTTTCAGTGCATGAATTTCTGTAGTTACGCCATCCAGAGTGATGTTGCTCCCCAGGGGGATGTTTCACTCGGAGGATTGCACATCAGCGCTGCAGAATCAGTCGGACAAGTTTTAACAGGAGTTTTTACTGCTCGACTGAGGAATGAGCGGCGAGCCGAGCAGCCGGCTTCAGCGGGCCGACAGCTGACTGATCAGGAGAGCGAGGCCAAAGAAAATGAACCCAAACAGTAAATAACAAAAAGGAACTGATCGGAGATAAACGGGTGAGTCATCAGCGAAGAGCCTGCAGAGAGGCTGCAAATACACAAAACAGAGATCTGCTCAGGTTGAGCAGGTGATCGAAGCTCAACGCAGCGATGCTCTGAAACATGAATGTCTTTAGTGATTAAAAGATTTAGGACTCATGCTCTGGGAACCATGAACATCTGCACGAACATCTCGTAGATATTCATCTGGATGAGTGGAAAGTTTGATCTGCTGGAGGCCAAACCACGGCCCCCCAGGTGGTGTGACGCTGCTGGAGACGCGTTTCAACATTTGCACAGGCGACACAACTGGATGCTTTTAAGGAGATGTCGGGATGTTTCGTCTGTGTAAACAAAACAGGATATTTTTAGTGAGTTATCACAACATTTCCAGTCACGTTTGTCGGGGAAAAAACTACTTTCAGTGACACTTCAAGGTTTTTTCTATCAAGACCAGGTATTTTAAGGCAAACTGATGTTTTGCTGACTTTAAGGTTGGTAATACAACTGCGATTTGTCCAACATGTGATTCTTAGTGGACTCTGGGATTGTACCTGCTCGGCTCTCCGGCCCGTATAGTTCAGCTGAGATCTCTGTAAGCTTCATTTATTAATAATCTGACAGTATGAAACAGACAGAGGGGATCCACTCTCGGTCCACTCAGCTGTTTCCACCTCTTCAGCCGGATCAGTGCTCAGAGTTCAGCCGCCTCGTGTCGACTCCCTCCGTCAGACTCACCTGAGCAGAGGTCTGACTCAGAACACACCTGTGTGGGCGCGCAGAGGCCTCAACTCATGAACCAAACACATGAAGATTCAGTCAAACCGATGATCCCGCTGTTGTGTCTGATATGTGCTGACATGCAGGAGATTTGAGGATATGACAAAGGTCACCTGGTCACCTGTTCACCTGGTCACCTGTTCACATGGTCACCTGGTCACCTGGACATCATGTATGATCTGGTGTCAGTCGGCCCGACTCTCTCTGTCTCTTCTGGTCGTTGTGCTTCTGGTGTTGCGTTGTATCGTTTCCCCCCAGGCTGAGTCTCTTTTATAATTTGGTTTAATCCTGTTTAAAGTTCAGACTCCTGTGTGGTCTCCTTCTCGAGCAGCGCTGTGACATGACTCGACTTATTTTAACATGTCGAAAGTTTCTCAGACTGTTGAAACTTTTCACCCTCCTGTTCACGTGTCCTCTCCACTGGATCTTCTGTGAGTGTAGAATCAGCTCAATATGAAGCTGGCTGAAGGGAAACAGACTCAGAAGTGTTCATCAGTTCACCTCACCGAGCAGCAGCTCGTGTACTGAAACCTTCTTGTTTTCAGCTGCGATCAGAAGGATCTCGTGTTCGTTGTCAGACTCTTATCAGACTGAAAACATCCGGGACGAACTGTCATGACTGACTTGTCTCAACAAAAGCCACTTGACATGTTTGGGATGAAATTCCTTGGACTGCTTCATCCAAGAAGCATCTTATCGTTTCCTCACTCATGCCAAGACGTGATGAAATCTGTAAAAGAAACAGCGACGTCGCTGAGCGCGTTCAGAGCGATCAGAGTGACTTCAAGCTGCCACGTGAGCTGTTGCAGTCTCCTTTAGAACCGGACAGAACCGATACGGCCGTGTATAGGTGTTGTTTTAAGCACTTACATTCATGAGGCAGAGAAAAGGCCTCGTGCACGCGGCGCCCTGCCCAGGTGGCATTCTGGAGGCTGCAGGAGGGAAACGAGCCGGCAGAGCTGCAGATTGTGACTTGTCACTGAGACGTTCAGCTGTATTGTTCACCGAGCTTTACCGTTTGACACAGAGCCGCTCGGACGAGACCCACAAAGTCTTTACTGCACCGTGATGTAGATGTATGAGGTGACGACACCGAGCGTCCACCTGTCTGTCTGTCTGTCTGTCTGTCTGCCTGTCTGCCTGTCTGCCTGTCTGTCTGCCTGTCTGTCTGTCTGTCTGTCTGTCTGTCTGCCTGTGGCCTCGAGAAACCCTGATCTTCCTTCATGATCGCAGCCTTGTTCATGTGAACCGACCCGTGCACTAATGTCGTATGAAAACATGTCTTTGGATGGAGGAGACGAGTATCAGTCTGCCTGACAGAGTTCCTACAAACACTTCCTGTCATCACAGCGTGTCCTCATCTGTCCTCTGAGACGCTGGTGAGACGTTCAGCACAGTTGGGAGATAATGTGGGAAGATAACGCAGGACAAATACAAATACTCTAACTTCTCCTCTTTACCTCTGAACACTGGCCGTTTCTTTATGTCACGCCTCTCAGTGTGAATCTGTGCAGACGCTCTGGTGAGGTTCAGAAACCACTGAGACAGAGTAATGAAGCATCATGCTTTCTGTTTTCATACCCAAAACAGCTGGAGATGCTCCAGCTTCCTGCTGAAGGTCGTCTGCTCTGGTCCTCACAGAAACTCCACCTGTCGTCTGTTTGGCAGCCGTGTGACTTCCATCAACACGTCTGTTATAAAAGTCTGCTGATAATCAAATAATGTAAACGTGATGCAACATGTTGGTGCACATGTCTGCTGAGCATATCTGTGGTTTGCTGACGTTCACTGCTAACATTATCCCTGAAGTCCCCTCAGGTCCTTCAGCCTCTGGAGATCATCTCCAGCCGCACAGGATCAAGACTTTAACTCAAAGTCAGTTGTGCAAGAAAAGTTTTGCCAAGTTTCACAGTTACAGTCCCGACTTTAGGGGGCGTCCTCGTGCTTTAACTCAGGAACTTTACCAATAAAATGAAAATGTAGCTGAACCCGCAGGAGGAAATTGACCTGTCACGGGCAGTTATTGTGATATCCAGATCTGCTGGCTGATAAAACATATTTACAGAGCGGCCATGAGCGTGTGTGTGTGTGTGTGTGTGTGTGTGTGTGTGTTTGTGTGTGTGAGTAAATCCACCAAACTATCCGGACTGGTTTAACTGGCCAAAACGAAAAGGAACGGTATGACTCATGAACAGGATCAGAGCAACAGTTCTGTCCTTTTTTGTGTGTGTGTGTGTGTGTGTGTGTGTGTGTGTGTGTGTGTGTGTCTCCATCTGTATGAATCCAACTGGCATTGTGTGTGTTAATGATTGGCCCGATCATGACTGCACGAGGCCAATAAACCCATTTAGAGCAAACGGCAAAGACTCTCTCACACACACACACACACACACACACACACACACACACTCACACACACACTCACACA
>CAEMYA010000298.1:127148-134065 GCA_903131615.1 Diplodus sargus | reverse complement strand
GATCAGCGAGCAGGAGGAGGCGCGGCTGTAACGTGATTACAGAGACGGACTGAGACAGAAAAAAATGGGAGAGAGAAAAAAAATCTGAAAAGAAACTGAAGTGTGAAAGAAGTGAGGGAGTGGATGAGGCAGAGAGAAAGAGAAAAAGAGACAAGAGGGAAGGAGTGGGTGGGAAAGGCCTGGCGTTGCCATGGAAACTGGGAGCTATCAGCTGACTCCATGTTTTTCCACTCGTTCCCCACCCACCTCCCACCACCCTTCCCTTCCCTTCCCCTCCCAGTCCATTCCTCTTTCCATCGCCTCACCCCGTCCTCCTCCTCTCCTTCCTCCCTTTATTTCTCTTTCTCCCTCCGTCACGACCACACCCCCTTTCACCTTTCTCACCCACACCTCCCCGCCTCACCCTCCTCTCTCTCTCACTCTCTACATCAACCACACCCTGGTTTCGTCCCTCCTCAGCCTCTCCTCCGTCTCTGGCTTCATTTCCACCCACTCGCTCTCCTCTTCTCCTCTCAGTTCATATTTAAACCCACACCTCTTTAAACAAAATCCCCAAAAGAGGAAAAACCTCACTGGACTCCTGAAGCTCTGCGATGAGAGGAAACGAGGAGAGGAACTTTCTGAATGGAGGACGCAGTGATGAGGAGGACGTGGAGCTGCTCGTTAGCATAACAAACTCGTCCTGACGCTCCTCGTGTGTGTCAGTCTGAACGATGTGACCAAAATCTTACATCCTGAAATATATAATTTACTACAACGTGAGCGATTTCTGAGACAACAATGTTTTTTAATCGTCGTTTGGCACAGCTTCTCTTTCCTGAAGGCTCAACGCGGGAACATTTTACATTAAACAACTCAGAATTCTCTCTGATGTCATAAAAGAAATGATATATATAATCACATTAAGTTTCTTTTTAGTCATTGCTGCATGTTGAGAGAGAGAAACAGGTGAATATCACATTAACCTGAAAACTGAAAACAATGTTTTTAACATCATAAACCTGTCAGATTATAAAAGGAAACTTTTCATGTTTTTATCACAGAAACGTTTCATTAAGAACATAATGACGGATCCTTAAACATGAAACATTTCAGGTTCAAACCAGATCAACAGTGTCTCGTTCTAATATAAATATATAAAGTTGAGTCTCTTCTTTCTCAGCACTTCTCTCTGTAAGAGTCTTGCTGGGAACAGTTTGACACTTGAACAACAAAGATCGTTCAGGTCTTTTCTGGGAGTTAATCCACAATAAAAAACATGGCAGCCTACGTCAGCCAGCAGCTTCCTGCTCCACCCACACCTACACAAAGGCCTTCTTTATCAAAAGTCTCTATACAAAGGATCCAGAGTTCATGTGAAAAATGATTATTAAGTCATAAATGAGAAGAAATGCAGCCACTTCTCTGCAAGTCAGACACGTTCTGACCGCAGAAGAAACCGTCGACGTGTCGCTGATTCAACAGAAAGACGAGAAACTGAACTTGAGATCTGAACGTTCCCCTGAAGTAAAAATCATTGTGTTGTTTGTGAGTCAGACAGCAACACGAGAAACAATCCCAACAATCTGCAGAGCTAAATCCACCTGGAGACAGCCGAGCGTGTGACGGAACATGAAGACATGAAGAAGAAGCCTCGCTCGCTCGCTCGCTCTCTCACTCGCTCTCAGTTAAATGGGTCAGCCAGTCGTCGCCTCGCAGTTAATTCATGTGATCTGTGGCTTGAATGGAAGCTGGTAGCAGCTGTGAGACAGAAGTGTGTCCAGAGGACGCGCATCATGTGACCACACAGAGTCTCATACAGTTAATATAATGAGGGGTTTACAGTAACATACAGCTCTGAGATCAGCCACTGTGCAGAGTTATGGTACAGAATGTACGATTACAGCAGAGTTTTTATCATTTACTCACAGAGACGAGCAGCTTTTTGATTCTACCTTTCGTTTCCTGACACCAACATGTTTGTGTGTGTTGTGTTATTTGTCATGTGAGCATTTAAAGAGAGAACATGAAGGAACCTGAGAAACACTGTTTGGTTCATGATTCTACAGAAATCTTTTGGATCAATCTGAGGACATGAAGTATTTGATTTGATTGATGCTCTGAGAAAATGACATCACCGCGGTCGGCACTGCGCTGAAAGGGTCAGCAAAGGGAACCAATCAGCTCCTCCGTCAGCAGCCACATCACTTATTCATGACAGGTTGCACAGGTGAGGTCGGCAGCTCCTGCACCAAACCGCCTCTGAGAAAATGCTGTTTAACGCCTCAGTCTGTGGGCTCGCTGACAGGCGGCTGGCAAACATCATGTTGCAGTTTCTGTCAGGTGGCAGATATTCACCTCATCGATCCGAACGGGCTCAGACTGACCGATTCTTACACGATACTGAACACGATTTGTCAGTTTTCTTAATTATTAAACAGCGATGATAAACGTACAGACGCTGATAACTCGTGTGCTGGTCGCCATTGTCTCTTATCAATCAGGAACTTATCCACAAACTGTAACTGATAGAATAGATTACTTATTACTTCAGCTGCACAAACCACAGCCACAAGTTCAGTTTCAGTTTACAGGCTGTAGTTGTGCCTCCTCCTGTCCGGCTTTCTATTGATCCAGGATCGATCAGGTCAAACACAAACTGATCGCTGTCACACGTCTGCAGCATGAAGACGCAAAGTTCAGGATGTGAGTGTCAAGATGAGGAGAGGGACAAAGCCGCGTGGTTTCTATGTTTTTATTGGATCATTAGTGTGTTCTGGTGCATTTTTCTCATTAATATGTGAGATTAGAGTTAATTACTGTCTGTTTCGTTGTGAAGGAGGATCTGACCTGATGTCACCTGACACGTGTCTTATCTCAACATCCTCTGGATTTAATGCAATGTTTTGTTTTTTAATTGTTTTTAAAAAATCACAGAGCAGATTCTCAGATTGTCTCTTCTGCGACGAGCCTCCCTGTTCTTCAACGTCTAATTTCCAACAATCATTCAAACATCACGCGGTTATGCAAAACACAAACCCACACTGGTAACGTGTTGTTCCCTCCAGTGGAAACAAACGCATTTCAATCTTCAACATGCTTCAATGGAAATGCAAACGGGGGACTTCCAAACGGACGTTCTCTTCCTGGGTATTTGGTGGGAAAGAGCCAGAAGGTTCTGCCCAGATGGTGCCAGAAGGAACCAAACAACAGACTCGGTAATTCTACACCTGCTGCACCCGCTGGTGGAGAATCTGATCCTGTGTGGTAAAGTAAAGAAAAAGTGGTCTAATAGGCTTTCAGTCAAAGTCACTGATGTAGTTTTATTTCTACAGGAGGAGATCAATAAGTCCTGAGGTGAGACAAACAACACTGTGTGTGTGTGTGTGTGTGTGTGTGTGTGTGTGTGTGTGTGTGTGTGTGTGTGTGTGTGTGTGTATCTCTCAGGCGGTGGAGTGTGAGGGCAGATATGGACGATAGAATGAAAACAGAGCAAAAACAACAGCTGGGGGAGATATTAACCACGGAGCACGCAGCCCCGCCCAGCACACACACACACACACACACACACACACACACACACACACTCAGCTCCACCTCTCACAGCGACCCACCCAATGAGACGCCGGCAGCCCCCCTGCACCCTGCAGCCTGCTCCTCTCTCTCTGGTTCACCCACCTGTTAGCTCACTGATAGCTCGGCGCTAACGCTGCTCTCATGTTACCCGACACGAGTTGGTTTCCTGGGTCCTCAGTAGCTCGCTCGCCCACACAGTTCGTCCTGACTGTAACCTTTAAAGCAAACTTTACTAAAGTTTTCAGAACAGCTGTGTAGCTCAGCGCAACTTCAAGTTTCCTGCAAACTAAAAGAAAAATCCGCCTTCATGCTGCTAATCATGACAGATTTCAGAATTCTGGCTGAGAATTTCTGCTAAATCTGAAATAAATAAGTCAGTGTGAGCAGGAAACAGGTGGAGGTGAGCGGAGGAGTCCAATTAAGAGCCCGACTGTCTTAATTATGCATCAGTGGCAAACAGCATCATGTCTGCTCACCTCCTAATTAATGCCAGCACTGAACATGATTTAAATATGTAGGCGTAATTAGACGGCCATTACTGAAGTGCTGTTTTTAATGCAGCGCCTATTAGGAGCAGCATTAGCATTAACCAGCCTGCCGATGTATAGATGCTTCAGGCAGTTACAGACGAACTCTGGTGCGTACGAAGACATGAGAGAAATGACATGCTGTGAGTTATAAGCGCCTGTGAGACGTGGAGCTCACTTCACCTGACCGTCCATCAGCATGCTGGAGATAATCCATGAACTGCTCCTTTAAGAGTATAACAGAAGTTGGTAATATATCAATAAATCCCTCGTGGCTCGTGTTCAGCGCTTTGTGTTGTACAAAGTGTGTTTCCAACGTCCTGTGCTGCCGTGCGACCAACATGCGATGCTCCTGCTCACCTTTGTTTCCACTTCTTTATAAATACTTTACATAACCGGGCTGAACTGGACTTGTTTGAAACCTGTCTGATTGTTTGTGCTGCTACGCCCGATCCACTCACACGCTGACGGCAGTCTGCAGCGGCTCCACTCCTTCTCTCCACAATGAACTTATTCAATCAATGTCATCATAACTGACAGGCGGACAATAACAAAATAAACTCTCCTGCATTTAAACCTTTGGGAACTAAACTGTAACCATCAACTTCTATTACCCATGAAATAAATTCACGAGGTCAATCATCAGTTTCCTACGTTTCCCAGCATGCTTCCCTGTGACCTTTGTGAGAATGTGCCTGAACCTGCTGAATCCAGCTGTGGAGCATTATGAGTGGGTGAAGACAGCGAGCCTCTCAGGAGCTCAGAGGTCAGGAGGGTTTGAGAAAGCTCGTGACTCAACTGGTTCTCAGCTGACACGTCAAACATCAACATGTAAATCAATGTATCTAGGAACTCCTCACATCGTCTATTCAGAGAGAGTTTCAAGTGAAGCAGTTTCCTTTTTCCCTTTTTCAGTTGTAATGTCACACAAAAAAAAGGAATTCAGAGCTGAAATCAGACGAAGGATGAACGATGAGGAACTTAAGAAGAAGATATTTAATTCAATCGGTGCAAAAACTCGCAAAAACATTTCTCTCCTGAGGCTAAGAAAACCTCAACTTGTCTTTTAATTCAATCAAAATCATCGCGTCTATGAATGGAAAGCCGTCTTTGCTCGGGCGTCGTGAATCTTTCAACACCAGAAACGCTCGTTAAAGACGCCGTCGGCGCCTGCGACGCCTCGGCTTAACTCAGGAAACAGTCTGTTTGTGCTGGAACCAGCTGACTTTATCTCACCGCGGATTATTTCACTCGGTTTGAAAACACCATATTTTTAGAGCTGACTGGACTGAATGACAGGATTTCTGCTGAGGTCAGATGAATTAGGAGCGTTCAGTCCGGTGCAGTTCTTTACTAACCTGCCTATGAGGATGTTCGGACCTGATATCAACATCCGTCCTGACTGATCCGATCACAAGTGGGTCGCTCTGAGTCCAGGTGTGGGCATACATTTAAGATCTGATCAGCCAGACCACATTCAGAGGAGATCTGGATCGCATGTGACCACATGGCTACACTGACGGAGCGTCGACTCAACTGACGTCCTCCGTGAAACGAGAAGAAGCAACAACATCCACAGGAGCTGCAACATCACCAGACTCCCTCAACAAACTGCACAATTTTGAGTTTTGCTTCATGAGAAGAAACTTTACAAATGTTTTGAATCACTGTCTGCAACAAATCTAAATCATTGTCTCCTTCTTGTAAATTCAGCATTAAATCAGAACATGAAGTTGTTTGTCTCCTTGTAAAAAAAATTACAAATACACTAAACAACAACCGATATAGGCTCCTTCTTTGTCCCCGTGGAGAAAGTCCCCAGACTCCCTTAACAAATGTGTCAGTTTAGTGAGTTGTTGAGTTGGAGACTCTTTATAAACTCTGTGAAACTCTGTCTCTGACTCATTCTGCAGTATTTGGACCTTCTTGTTAATTCAGCAAATGTTCTACATGAACTTCTTTCTGTCTTTGAGTAGAAACATGGAGTCTGTTTGTCTCACTGATGGACGGGTTTGTTTCACATAGAGCAGGAAGTGACATCACATCACAGGTGGTCACTCAGACGCAAGTTAGTGTCAGCTGTGAACTCTGTTTCCTCCTTAAAGACATTTCATGATAATGATTATAAAGATTATCTGCTGCAAGATGACATGATCTATCAGCTGACACACTAAACGACCAACATGAGTGAAAATACCCACGTGGTGGAGTCGAGCCTGCTTCCTGTCCAATCAGAGCTGCTGCTTGTTTTGTTTTTGTTTTTCCACTTCCTGGAAGCTCTGCTGTGGAGGAAGTGGGCTGCCAACAATGACATCATCATCCTGCACCAGCAGAGGGAGCTGCATCTGTCCACTATCTGCACCGCATTCACCCCCATCATCATCATCATCATCATCATCACCATCATCATCACCACCATCATCATCATCATCATCATCATCATCATCACCACCATCATCTCTCTCTGCATCACAAAAATTGTGAGTGTGCCATGGACTCAATGGATTGATGCTCAACTATGGACTCACACACACATGCACTGATGAACAGTCATGCTAGCAAAGCCCTCCTGGCAAAAGCACAGCAAGCAGGCCTCTAACCTCTCCTACACACACACACACACAGACACACACACCTACACACACAGACGCACACAGTGGGAGTAACAGAGTGTGTGTATACACGTGTGACTGTGTATGTGTGTGTTTTGTGGCCTGTCTTTGTGCATGAGTGCTCCTGTTTGCTGGAGGACAACTGCCTTGTTTATGTGCATACATCAGTGACACACACGCACGCACACACACACACACACACACACACACACACACACACACA
>CAEMYA010000298.1:117148-124648 GCA_903131615.1 Diplodus sargus | reverse complement strand
ACTTCGTGTCTGATTCCTTGGAAAAAAATTGTTGGTTATGCCAGTTTTTTAGGTGGGAACAAATCAACAGCACGGGAGCATCGGCTGAACGAGTGATTCATGGAAACGTGTGCCAAGACAAACCTGAGATTATCTGTGAATGTGGGATCATTCCTTATTTCTAACCTCATTGTAAATCAATCAGTCACATTTTGGCATCAAACTAGCAAAGTAGCATCTGAAAATCTGTCGATCCCGGTTCATTAAAAACAACCAATGAAGACAGAGAAGTGAAACTCAACACGCTGACACCAACAAAATGAATATGATCTGCTTCCATCTGCTGAAAATATTGAAGTTATCGACCTCTGCAACAGTTAAAGGTGTTCTGTGAGGCGATTTGTCGGCTGCTGTTTGGTGTCACGCCAAACTCAAAAGGTGGTTTGAGTTTGGTTGGTTTCTCTCCAGCAATTTCCGCAGAAGACGCTTAATTGTTGAGCTTCATCCCAGGTTGTCAGATACCAAAACCAATGCCTCCGTTTCAACATGTAAACCTGTGAAACCACTCGATGTTTTCAACCAGATGTCGACGTGCGTTCCAACGTTTGGTGGCAACAGGTTTGAATCTATTCTGAGGTGCTTTAACCCGACAGAATGGTTTCTGCACCTGAGCGCTGTCACGACAAAGTTAAACTGTGAAGTTGCATCAGAAGAATCGTTAGCTTCACGTATGCTGCTGATCAGATCGACTCTGCAGAAGCTGTATACTCGTGTCGTGGAGGTTTAAAGGTCGGGCCTCAACCGTAAAACAACACACGTCGACTCTGTTCAACCAAACTGTTACCTCAATGAGGACAAACCACCGCTGACATTCAGAAACACCATGTCATGACCTTGCTCAGTGTCTTGTTTTCTGGCTTCCCCCCTCACAAGCCCTTTTTGAATAGAAAAGGCGGCACATTTGCTCCAAGGTAAGAGCGGCAATGTGGCGTAATATTCCTCCTCTTCCCCAAAGAATTTGTCTTCAAAATAAGAGCTTTACATTGCACCCCACTGGAGTTTAGAACTGGGTTCTTAGCGGGGGGCTTTTAATTTGAAAGTGTGGACTGACTGCTGTGATCAGCTGT
Organism: Diplodus sargus; assembly: GCA_903131615.1. Classification (NCBI taxonomy): domain Eukaryota; kingdom Metazoa; phylum Chordata; class Actinopteri; order Spariformes; family Sparidae; genus Diplodus; species Diplodus sargus. The sequence goes on along the minus strand of CAEMYA010000298.1, from coordinate 123,542 downwards.
TTCCTGGTTTTAAAACTCCCCGACTGTGGGTCGCACAACAGCGCACGTCACCGACACCTCCACCCATCTCACGCAATAGCCGGCACCTTGACGCCTCGGATTTAGATCTAATGGCGGCGGAAAGTGTTCCCTCCGATGTCTAAATCCGCAGACAGAGCCGCAAAAAGGACGGCCACGTCAGCGGCTTGCTGCTCAGTATAAAAACGGCTACTGTCTCTCTGCAGCTCGCTCGCTGTCAGACTATCTAAACAAAACTCACTCAACCTGACAACGTGACGTCGGAGCACAATTTTAACATGATATTGCTAAAAATCGGACTTTGGGAGGCAACACAAACGCCCTCCTGTCGCTCAGATGAAGCTCAGCTGGTTTCCTGATTCTCACATACCATCACAAACGTAAATCCAAGTAAGTCTGCCTTCAGCCTCGAGGAAAACCTGGACCGGAAGGTTTCTGGGACTGTCAGTTCAATGATGTCAGAATTTGCCCTGTAGGTTCATCAAACAGACTCAAACTGTAGTCGTCCATGTTTGACAGGTAACGAACAAGCACTCCACCTGACAGGAAGTCCAACTGATAACGTGTTTCACGCTGGATCCGACTGAATCCAGAACTTACTCCTGTCGGACACATCGCTGTCATTATTGGAGCTTCTAGAGTCAAAATACATTCTCAGATTTCATCCTGAGAGCCTCCGTGTTGATTTGTACTCAGGAGGCTGTATACACCTGAATATTCACCTCAGGTAGTTTGATTCATTCTATGATTCATGAATTTATGCAATAAAGTTCCTTCCAACTTAGATGTACAAATATAAAAATCTGTTTAAATATTAAAACTAAAAAGTTAAGTTTGAACGATAAATGCTCCGATCATTCTGTTAAATACATGTTTAAATAAAGTACCAGTTTCACAATGTTGTACATTGTGATCAAATAAGGACTCTTCCATTATTTTACCAGTTATCTGTCAATAAACAAACAAATAATCAATAACAGAACAAATATGTTGTTTATTGTTAATTGACACTAATTGCATCTCATCTCATAACTTTGTAATTAAAGTATAAAACTTGAATGAAACAGTTTCTGCTAAACAAATATGACAAATAAATATTTGTGGGTAAAAAAGTAAATTTTCTATAATAGCAGAATATTCTGACATCATTGCTTTTAACATGCGTACATTCAGATCCTAATTACTGCATTAATGTTTGAGTTTTGTCCAAAATGTGTTTTGTGTGGTCACAATGACCTTTGACCTTTGACCTTTGACCTCTGGCATTCTTGAAATATCACTTTCACAAGAAGGGGACGGACGGACGGACGGACGGACGGAGAAACACAAAGTCTCCAGCGTCCTGCTGCTGGCACGGAGGCATGAAATGGTCATTTTTATAAATTATAAATAGATAAATGTTTTGTACATTTAGAGTTACAGATTAGTCATCATATCTTACATCAGATGTCTAAAGTCTCAGTCTGTAACTTCCTTCTTCATGTATTAGTGTTTGACAGGAAATGTCCGTAAATTAACTGGAAAAAGTCGCAAATTACAATTTTTTTACAGTGTACTCTTCAAAGTGCATGCTAACGTGTTAGCATGGCGCACAGATGGTAAGTGTGTCCTCAAGGTCAATAAAGGTACTTTATTGACCTTCTCTCTTGATTTTATGACCACAGTCAAACAAACATCTCTTCAGCCGCCCGTCACTTTCTCTGAACTCAGCCTGTTAGCATCGTTAGCATTCCCCATGTAAACCAAAGGGAGCAGTTAGCCTCAGCGTCGGTCTCCTGGCTGCGCCGAGCCGACAACGTGATGAAAAACAGGAGAAAATCTGAAAAACCATCTGAGAGCTCAGAGGAGGACAAAATGGATGGCGGTCATAATCCTGCAGTGCAGCCTTTCCTTATCTGACGTCCACACCCTCTCCACCTCCACCTCCACCTCTTTACAGTCCATCCTATCTCCCCTCTCTCCATCTGCAGCGTCTCCTCGCCGCCAGTTCGTTTCTCTTCTCTCTCCTTTCCCACAGCGTCCACTCGTCATACCTCACAACATCCTCCCCTCCTCCTTCCTCAGTATGGTGGCTGCTGTGGCGCCCATGACTCCGTCACGCTTCACCTTATCATTACCGCTCACGCCCTTCATTCTATGGCCTCCTCTGTCTCCAGTTATAACAGGTTGCATGGACCTGCCCATCAACTAAACACTGAAGTCAGACATGTCATGTAGCGACATGTCTGCGCTGCTCACCTGTAAGCAAACACTCCCAACGTAAACATTGCTTATGGTTATATTCAATGAGCATTATATCGAGCAACAGTGTCGCTGATCAGGACGGGAAGCCACAACCACAGTCCTCAACATGAGCTGTGAGAAGAAGGCCTGTCTCCTCTAACATCATGAGCCGGCCAGTCAAACGTTCATCAGTGAGAACGAGGCACTGAATCCTCCCGTCGTCACCACCATCACTTACTGACAGCTCCTTTCACTCAGGACGAACCATCAACCAAATCTGCTCCGAATGTTTCTGCTGCTGTCAAAATGTTGTTTACATCCAAACATGCATGAAAACAGGCCGAGATTCATGACCTGAGATCAGTTCACCAAAACAAAATGCAGATTTGTCTAAACTGTGAAGCATCTATGTGGTGAAGTGCTGTTATTACTGGACATCAGCAGCCTGCCACAGAAATGTAATACATGAAAGATGTCACAGGATTTATGAGCGCTGAGAGATTTCAGTGATCACAGACACATAAAACAACTCAAACAGCTCCAGAAATTACCATCAAAGTCCAAAATACAGCCGCTCAGAACCAGAAACTAAGAGTCAAATCTGGAACGTTGTGCCAAGGACAGACGGATTCTACAAAGAGGAAAGTAGAAAACAAAGACCTCACAGAGAGAAGAAGACGACGAAGCAGCAATCTGCACAGTAACGACTGATACTCAAACTAGTTCTCAGGTGAAGTACCTGAGTAAATGTACTTAGTTACATTCCATCATGTTTGTCTGACATGAAGTGACGACTCGGTCATATTAACATTAAACTCTTCTTTGATGAACTGTTCTTGTTATTTTGTCTCCTCTGAATGAGCTGGTCCGGCCGTGACTTAAAGGGCAACGCCACCTATTTTACCTGGCGCCTACATTACCCACAATGCATCTTATCCACTGTGTGACATCACAGAAGGTAATTCATCAGATTGCATGCAGCTTCCTCTGGAGCCACAAAAGGCTTCGTACTAGTTTCCTCACATGTCAACAGCCTCCGTTTAAAGGCTCAGACTGTTTACAGCAGTCAGATCCTCAGAGACGTGAACGTCTCACAGAACGTAGATTCATGTATAAAACGAGGAGTCGACCTACAGATGCGAGCCCTCCCCCGCCTCAGAGAAGCTCCCGGCTTCACTGTAGATCAAGAGCAAAAAGCTCTGCGCTCTGATTTAGTTTCATGTATCAGCAGACGGTCTGACCCAAATAGTACAATCCTGAGGAATCAAACCACCGGGGCATTACGGCGACGTGCAGCCCCAGCAGGAGGAGGTTCTCCTCTCCTGTCAGGGCGCCTCGGTGCTGCCGTGACCTCTGACCTCCTCCCCGTTTGCTCCACAGAGCTTGTTCTCCCGATGTTCTGCCTGGAAGTCACTCAGGATTAAAACAAGCCAGAGGTCAACGCGGCCGCTCAGAGACGACCCGCTGTGTTCGGTCACAGTGTCTGCTTCATGATGTTCGGTGCTGCGGGCCTCTGTCAGGCTCCACCCACCCAGCGTCCTGACATCACGCCATCATCGATATAATGTCAGAAAACAAGTTTTTATCTCTCCCGTTCCACATCCGTCCACTGCTGCTGCAGACGGACGGAGGCTCCAGACATCCTGCTGAATCATCTCTAACGCGACGCTGTGCAAACATGACAGTCGCACAGCAGATTCATTTATCAAGCAAAGTTTTAGTTTCGCTTTAGAAGACGTCAACCTTTGTTCTGTAAAACTGTGGAAGGTATTTTTCATTATTGTCAATTGAAACAAATTAATGGAAATAAATTAACCAAATGTAAACTTTTCTTTCTAATATGAAAAAGAAGAAGACGAAGAAGAAAAACAAGAAGAAGACAAAGAAGAAGATGAAGAAGAAGACGAAGAAGAAAAACAAGAAGAACTTCCAACTTTTCTACATCTCCACAAAACTAAAAGCTCAGAAACTCTTGACCTTCATCACAACCATCATCAGACTCCTCCTCCTCCTCCACCTCCTCCTCCTCCTCCTCCTCTCTGAACGTCGCTGTACCTCCGTCCTCCACCTTCAGATCTCCACCTATCATCATGTCATCAACCGACAGAATTTCCATTTCTCTCCGCCCGCCCACCTTCACTTCCTCCAAACCAGAACCAACAAAAATAAATCCTTACTAAGTTTGTAAAGTGGAACGAGGACTGATGACTAACATGATGTCGCTGCTGTGTCGGCGGGACGACTGATCACAAACCTGCAGTCGCTTTCTTCAATAACAGAAAATAATAAACGCAGCTCCATGAATAAGACGAGGAAACAGAAAGTCCCGCTGACCTTTCATCACACTGCTGTCACAGGTAAATACATACCTGGGAGTTGTCGTTCACAGAGAGCACGCGCTCCTGTGAACCGCAGCACAGCTTGTACAAACACATTTATTCAGGCGGGAGATCAGAAGGCAGTCTCTGACATGTTTACTCTGAATGATGAACACAAAGACTTCAGCCGGCAGCCAACGAGCATCACCAGCACCTGTGTGAGAGGAAGCCACCCTCCACACCACCAGGTGGCGGTAGTCTGAAATACTGCGAGTGCTTCTGATGGACAACATGTCTGATGAGAGGCTGGAAAAAGTGAAGATGATCAGAGTGATTTCTCTCCTCCACAGGCTCTGTTGTCGCTTCATGAAGGGACGACTAGTGACAACGTGGCGGGACGCAAAAACTACCGACGCTCCCCGACGACTCCGACAGGCCACCGCATCAACACAACGGGGGTCCAACATGGAGGGCTTCACCTGTCTACACCTTTGAGGCCAGACGGTGTCTGCCTGGTGATCGTGGCAGTAAAACCCTGCAGCTGATTACCTCCCAGAGTTGTAAAGTCCTTCAGAAACTGATACGCAGAGCCGAGGCGTCCGCTGAACCTTCAAACACAATAATCTGCGACTCTAACTGGACTTCTTGTTCGATATCTCCTCATCTCACTGATACCTGAAACACCACACGACCACAGAGCCGTTTTGTTCTGCACTGCCACCTAAACCCCGATCAGATAAAGAGTCTTGATCCAGGGACAAAAACCTCCAATGTCAGTTTATCACAGCTTTGATTCGTCTGTAGAAAAAGACAACAGAAAACTTCTGAGCGTCTTTCTGGTTTCGTCCATCGCATCAGTTATGATGAGCAGTCTGATGATCCAGCAGGTTGTAAACAAGCTGAGAACTCGTCATCTTCTTTTTTCCTTCCGAACACTCTGGACTTCCTCTGAGGTTTGTGTACGAGCGGTCTGATCAGCTGACTGCTCTCGCTACTTGTAATTAGCCTTTAGCGATACTTTTCCCAGATTAACTCAGTGAGTAAAACCACTCTTTGATATTGAGCCGTGTTTCCTGTTCATCCTTCAATAAAAAGACTACAAGAGTGAATCAAGAGATAATTGGTCACATTCATTCTCAGCTCATCAGAGGCTCATTTGTAAATCTTCCTGTCGACATCGTTATGAAGCTCTCAGCTGAGCTCCTGTCAGATTTAATCCCTCGTGTGTTCGGTGTGAACTCGACCTGATCAAACTCGTCTGATCAGGAGCGAGTCTGCGGCCACACCCACCTGACTCTCCTCCATCCATCTGTCCACCACAGATGCTCCACCCTCCTCTAATCAATCAACCAATCACCTCCCCGCCCCTCCTCACCGTGCACTCCATCTCCTCCGGCTCCGGTTTGATCTGTACAGAGGGCATGTCTGCCTCGCCCTCCTCCTCCTCCTCCTCCTTCTTCTTCACTGACTGTGTCGCCACTTCCTCTCGCTCTTCCTCGCCTGCTTCCTCCTCGTCCTCCTCCTGCGGCGGCCGAGGCCTGGTCGCCGGCTCCTCCTCCTTCTCCTCCTCCTCCGGCGGCGGCGATGACGATGGCGGCGGCGGCGGCTGCTGGTGGGTCAGGGCGCTCTGCTTGGTCGAGCTCCTCTGCTTCTTCTGGGCGCCGCCGGCACTCTTCTTCTGCTTAGGAGTCGACTGGCACTGAGGAGGAGAAGAAGAGGAGAAGGTAAGAAGAGAGGAGGTGATGGGGAGAAGAAAGGGGGGAGGGGGAAGGAAAGGGTGAGAACAATTTAGGGAAGAAAAGCCAAAACTTCCAGGCTGGGGGGGAGAGAGAGGG
>CAEMYA010000298.1:103299-117010 GCA_903131615.1 Diplodus sargus | reverse complement strand
ACAGACACACACACTGTTTGAGAAGAGATAGAAAATTAAAGGCAGAGAGGAGGCAGAGAGACAAAGGCCTAATCCTGAGGCTGCCACTGAGGGAATGAGAGCGAAAGAGAAATAACAGAGGCTCAGCGAGAGAGAGAGCAGGGAGGAGTAGCCGTGAGCTGACCCCTCCCTCTCTTTCAGCGGCAGGCAGGCGGACACACCCTTTTCTGGAAGCCGACACACACACACACACACACACACACACACACACACACTGAAAGAGAGAGAGAGAGAGAGAGAGAGAGAGAGAGAGGTGTGGGGAGTGCCGAGGCAGAGAGACTCGACACACACACACCCCTTCTCTTCTTCTTCTTCTTCTTCTTCTGTCTCCATTTTCTCTCCGTGTCCACTTCCTCTCTCTCTCTCTCACATTTAAATCTTCTGCGACAGATAAAAAGCAGCAGAGGAAACTTATTAACAGGCCGAGTGAACCGATTCTGCAACGTTTCTAAACATGTAAATCATCTACTGGAAGGTTTTCCTGTGGATGTCAGTGTGAGCTGACAGCACATACGATACCAGGGTTTCTGTGCCAGCACCAAAACAAAGCTGCTCTCAGTCCGGTTCCCACAGAGGCCTTCGTCTCACTGGAAGGAGTTCTCTCTCCCCTCTCCTCCCCCACGTGTTGATGAAACTCAGGTGAAGTGTCGTAGTCCACAACACATTTCTGGAGCTTCACAGTGAAGTATCTGACTCTGCCGCAGAGATCACAAACTGATCTGAGGAGACGATATTTTCCCCCTGGACGTGCGGCCGGCCTCGTGCATGCTAACACTGTTAGCTCCGCCGCTACAATGAAGACGTCAGCTTCATGATGTTTTACTGTGAAGCTGCAGAAATGTTTTGGCGAGTTGTAATTGTGGTTCAATCGACGGCTTCACTGTTCGTGTTTAACGATTCCTTTGTCTTCTCTCACTTGTTGCTGTGGCATCTTACTGCCTGTTTTATAATATAACTTACTGTTATATTTTATTTGTCACATACGAACACTGTGGACTGAATCTCTACATGAACAATACAAATCTTATTCTTTATGTTATTTCAAATGTCAGAAACAGTAAAAAAAAGTCTAAGTTCTGCCAGTCACAAACAGTCAGAGACACAAAGCAGAGACGTGTATTCTCACAGTGGAGCGGCTGGAACAGCTTCACAAGCATCTAAATGATCAATTATCAAAATTGCCTTCAATGACTCGATTAATGGACTAATCAAGGTGAGTTACAGTGACAGAATTATTTAAAACCTGTTGGAATTTCAGTCTTCCAGCCGTATTTATTTCAAAAGCAGGAAGAAATTCTATTCAAAGTCTTTATTTCTGTCTTTGCTGGTCCGGCTCGTCGCCACGCTGTGACCCACCGCTGGGTCATGACCCTCAGTTTGAACAGCGCCGATCGGCAGCGGTGGAAGTTGTAAAGCAGATGACTTCCCTTCCTCTTCTCTCTGCTCCATCTTCCCCTTCGAGCTCAGCTGTTTCTGGTGTGAATGTGGTCACAGCCGACGTTTCGCTGGAATCCTTCAGCGTTGTGGTTTCTGAGACGAGATGTGCACGTCTGCATCGACCTCGACTTCTTCTGTGAGCCTACGTGTCTGAACCCGACCTGAGTCGACACAATCAGCAGACCACAGGGAACCATTCTGAAGAACCCGGACACACTGAAGCACCGTCACGCTGACAGACAGACGGGTCGGTCCATTGTGTCGACGGGGTCATGGTGTGTTTTAAAACAGGAAGTGATAGAAACAGGGTGAAGTCTTTCTCACAGTGCAGCGGACTCAAATACACAAACTGCTTCTCTACTTCCTGTTTGCAGTCATGACCCTGATGCACAACTCAGTTCTATATACGGTGAAGTCCAGGACCGACTGTAGGACGAGTGATCGGGTCCAAATCCTTCTTTGGTATTAAAAGTGCCTCAGTAATGAAGCCGCCGCCCAGATGATGACACAGAACTACATCTTCTGATCTAATGATGCACAATTCATTCAGACTGTCTCCAGCTCAGTACTCGAGTAAATGTTGTTGTAGAAGTAAAAGTACCACGAAGCAGAACAGGACGAGCTGAGTGTCGTAGACGGATCACACCCACAGAACAAGGAGACGACCTCAGTGATGTGAAGTATCTGTAAAGACACGTGCATCATACGGCGGTAGTTTTGAGAGTTTTTAGAGTTATTTGATGATTTTAGTTACTTTGCAGATTACTTTGCTGTCTCAGGTCCAAAGTAACAGATTCTTAAATAACATTCACATTTCATCTGATGATCAGTCGACACACAGTTTACAGTAAATACACATGAAACTGTGTTTAAGTTACTTTACTTGTTCTTTCGATACTTTAAGGTGTAATATTTACATATTAGTACCATTTTGACACGATATCTTTACTTTCAGTATGACCTTCGGGTACTTTTGCAGATCTGATTACTGTCCAGCAGCCTGAAAGTATTGTAGGAAATTAAAAGTATTAAACTGAACTCGTCCTGTTGCCGGTGTGTGTGTGTGTGTGTGTGTGTGTGTGTGTGTGTGTGTGTGTGTGTGTGTGTCGCCCTTCAAAGGGAAAGTATTTACAGGAACTTGGAGAAGTTGTGTCACAGTAATAAAATGTGTGCAGCCGTTTTGAGAAACAGCTTCCTTCACTTGATTTCTGGTGTTGCACTGACACACAGCTGCTGATTTATGAGCACAGTCTGCGGTTAATGTGCTGAAAATCTGAGGTTCAGCACAAAGTCCATCAGAGTCCATGAAGGAAACACTCGGGTCGGGTCGAAGGTGACATCATCGCTGGACTTTCCTTCAGAGATACTAACAAGTGGTTCTATTTATTTATCTGGTTGCTGCTCTGCTCTCTGCAGACTCGCTCTCAGAGCCGTGTGCTGGCGTTACGGGCCGACATGTGACCCGGCTCCAGTGGATTCCACAGCGAGGTGTGGCCTCAGCCAATCAGCCTGGGTGTGGCTGCGAGCACCGCCCCTCCCCCACACACACACACTCACAGGGGACAGAGACACTGGTCTCTCAGTCCCATTGTGGCGGGACAGAGCCCCCTCTGTGTCTCTAAACAAAGGTGAAGGCAGCTTGATGTCACACCTTCCCCCCAACCGGCAACCAGCACACAGCCGGCGACTGAAAACACACCACACAACCTCCACCAACGACCCACTGTCTCTTAGATTTCATCTGGTTGTTTCCAACTCCACCACTATCGAGATTTGACTCAGTAAAAATCAGCTCCCATCATTTAGCAGCAGCTTGATTCAACCGATCTCACTGATGAGATCCAGGACACAACGTCACCAGACTCCCTTCACAAATCATCTGATTCTAAGAGTTGTTTCATGAGAGAGAAACTGAACAAACTTTGTGAAACGGCTATGACAAATTCTGAATCATTGATTCCTTCTTGTGAATTCAGCATTAAATCAGAACATGGAGCTGTTTGCTTCGTTAATCCATCCTGTCTGTCTCAGTGATGAACGGGTTTATTTGCATGTGCAGCAGGAAGTGAGATCTGATCACAAGTGGTCACTCAGACGGAGGTTAGTGTGTCAGGTGTGAACCGACAGAGTTCCCTGTGATTTCTACAACAATGGGAGCCGGAGATGGACCACAATGCACTGCAGCGAGGAGAGAGGTTGCACTTTAAGTACCAAGTGCAGCTTCTGAATCATGTTCATGCTGGTATGTGTCGATTTCCTGTTTCTAGGATTGCACTCAAACTTTACATGACGGCCATAACTTCCTGTGTCGCTGTGCACGCGCGCAGGAAACCGTAACTTATGCAAAGCTGCTGTTGAATTTGACTAAATGTAAATCATAACTGCACGAGGAACAAATGTTCAAGAAGTCTGAATTCTGAGAAGAAACAAGATGAGCAGAATTAAACTGAAGGAGAAACATGAGGAGTTTAACAGTCAGACATCTTGAATCCTGGTTTGTTCTGACGTCGTCACATTATATAGTTTTGAATCTTTACGAGCTGCTTCTTCTGTCCTTTATCTCGTGTTGTTAAACTGCTCTCTGCTCTGATTGGCCACTTCTCACCTGCCTTTCATGTTCAACCTGTCGACTCAGCTCTGTTCTCGCCGCATGAATAAAAATGACTCTCCCTAAACAATCGAATGATCCTGAACCAAATCAACGTCATCACCTTCTTCACCTGACAACAACTACCTGCTCACACCTCTGAACCGAACCTCATTCAACATTTCTACGTGTTTTTAAAAGTCACGACTGAAGAAGTTTTTCGGGGGATTTCTGCAAACAGAATTTCCCTATTAATCAGATTTGGTGCTTGTCAGCCAGACGTGATCTGAAACACTTCTTTCTCTTTTTGTGAGGCACCATTGTTGACATTTTTAGGTGAGTGTCTCGAGGAAGGAGGATTTGTTTTTGTCTGCTGGAAAGAGCTGAAGGCTGCGGGCGGAGCAGCTGAAGGGCACGACTCCACCCGCGGCTTTACGTCAGATCACTCCCTAAAATCCAACTTCTTCTCTGAAATGTCCACAAAAAGCTGATTTTATAAACGTTCTCCTTCTGTTAAAAACGAGTCTGTTATAAAAAGTTGGATATGAACTATAAATGTGCACCTTGACCAACAGAGCACTGCAGGCAGAACATAATGTTGCAGATTATCACTGAAGTTGGTTTTGTTAAAACATCTAGTCTGAGTATAAATCACAGACGGGACTTCAGGCATCGAGACTTTTAGAACTGTGGCCCTTTTTCACACTTTGTGTTTGGAAAAGCTGCCGGAAATTACTAAAAGTGACTGAAGCGGAAACGTTTCAACCTCTTATAAACTTTCTACATACTAGTAGCCAGTAGCTAGCTGCTAGTAGCTAGTAGCCAGTAGCTAGTAGCTAGTAGCCAGTAGCTAGCTGCTAGCAGACAGGCTAACCTCGACCAGATGATTATCAGAAATGTCCAAAATTCTACATAAACAAACTGTAGCCTCAAAAACCATATACGTAAAAAATAAAGAAGTGGAGGAAGTCGGAGGAAGAGCAGCGTGACCACTGAGGCTGAGCTCGTTAACGACTGTCTGCTGCTCGTTACTGAACAATTAACACATCACAGAGAAATAAAGAGCAGCTCCAAGAGTTACTATGACTTTACCAAAGTAAAGCTTGTCATTTTACAGCCATCTTTTAAATCTCAAGTGTTTGATATTTATGAGTTTTGAAGCGTTGTCTTCATGTTTTATGTCCTAAACATGTTAGCGTGTGCAAACATCAGTGTCGTTATTCACACTCTGACAGATTTGTGTGTGATTACAGATTCCAAGTTTGATAAAAATACACAGAGTGAAAAACATAAAATCTGATGTTTTGCTGAAGTGCGCTGCATTATATTCTGCTTACTGGACTTGGCACTTTAATGAGCTGTGAGCAGCCTCATCATGCACACACAGTCCAGAATAAATCTGCTCTAAATATTTTGGATGTGGAGACGAGCGTGCTGCAGCCAGACGCGGATCGAAGCGGATTTCCAAATAACTCCTCCGCGTTTGCTTTAACCTTATCTGGGGCTCCGGCTGGGTGGAGTTCAGACGCAGCCTTGAAGCAGTAAATCACAGGAAAAACACAGCAAATTGAAATTTTAAGTCGTCTGAACTTTGAGGAGTCGTGCTCCGGCACACGGCCACACCCATCCTACGACTGCGAGCACAGCGAGGCAAACACGGAGAATCTTCTGCAAATCCCACTTGATCCACATCTGCTGGAAGACAAGGCAGCGGAGGGGCCGGAGGCCAGGAGGTGTGTGTGTGTGTGTGTGTGTGTGTGTGTGTGTGTGTGTGTGTGTGTGTGTGTGTGTGTGTGTGTGTGTGTGTGTGTCCTCCCCCCAGAGGAGGGTCCCACTGTGGAGTTCCAGGAATAAAAAGGGTGGGGTGGGCGTGACCCTGTCAGCCTCTGATCCCACCACAGGAAGTCAGTATGGGGGTAGTCAGAGGGACGAGGAGGACTGAACACAGACGCAGACGGGACGGCGAGTCGAGGACAGTTTTAGTCGCAACACAGTGGAAACAAATAAAAGTAAAGCTTGAAGCAGATGAAGCGGCTGTGATCGTGTTCAGAAGAAGGGAAACCACATTTATGTCAAATTTAACGATGTGCTGAAACTTTTATGCTTCTTCGTTTCTGTTTTTTTTCTCCTTGTGTTTCTCCTTCATCATAAAGAATGCAGCGAGTCATAAAACTCAGCTGAAAACATCCAGAAGATGTTAACTTGTTTAAAAGTCTTTATCATTAACACGTCGATGTTTCTGTTATCTGCAGTCGCTAAGAGGTGAGACATCTCACTTCTTTCCCATCTCTGTAGAGAGCTGCACATGCTCAGTAGTGACCTGGAGGACGCTGATAATGTGACGGTTGTTTCTTTTTAATATCTTTAACTTCAGCGTCTTTTTCAGACTCGTGCCGACTGAACGATGTGCAAACTGTTGAATGAGAGTTAACTAACCAGCGTCCTGACCTCAACACAGCATCGCGCCTGCTGGCCGCTGAAAGTCTTTGTGTTTCTGTCGCCGCTGGGTTTGTTGTTCTGCAGACGTCCACTAGCGGATCAGTCTGCAGTTTTCAAACAGGCCGTTTTTCATATCTATTTTTATCTGGTGAAGGCTGACTGAGCGTGAACTGAACACTGTGTCTCAGCCTCATACGGTCCCACACATTCACACCCGCTCAGATCAGAACAACCCGTCTGTTACTGCCGAGCTGCAGGCAGGCGAGGAGGCGAGGCACGCCGCACGTTTCTTCATTCACTTCCACCAAACAACGGAAACGTCTTTATTTCTGTGATGTGTGGCGGCGCAGAGATGGAGAGCTGACAGGAGGGCGGCTGGAGGAACGAGCTGCTGAAGATGACAGCTTCACAAACATTTCTACTTTACATTCACACACTGGTAAAAATAATGGTTCAGAACAACGATGAGTTTGTGTGATCGTCTCCTCAGCTCACCTGGGTGAGAGATGGTTCGTCTGACTGAACCGACCATCAGATATATTAAATCACGACAGGCTCGTCAAAACTCTGTGATCACCTGCACTGTATCTAATAAAGCTGTTTAAGACGAGATAAACTCGTTCAGTTATCAGTCTAATGTTGTGACGACTCTGTGCTGCTTAAGATCTGATTTCAGCCACGTAAACCACTTAGAGTTGGAAAACATCTTGTTTTTCGACTCCTCATCAAAAACATCCCAATCTGTTGCCACAGACGTCCAGTTTTATCATCACAAACACTTCACGCTGTCATTTCTTCTTTCACTTTTAATAGATGTTTGGTTTATGTGATTGACGTTGATGCTGACGCACCAGATTATGTTACAAATCAGGTGTTTTCAAGGACTATAGTCTAATTCAAGGATGTCCCTGGCCTTGAAAACATTATTTGTTAAAAACCAGCATTTACAAGACTTCACAGGATGAAGTAAAAACACGTGACGATCTTATTTCTTACAGTGTGTGTGAGAGAGAGGGTGGAACAGAGACACTATCTGGGTCAGCGCTCTCCTCTCCGTCACTGCTGCCTGCCTCCAAACCCCCTCGGCCCTGAGAGGGTGTGTGCGTGTGTGTGTGTGTGTGTGTGTGTGTGTGTGTGTGTGTGTGTGCGTGTGTGTGTTTTGGGTGGGGGTAGGGGGATTGCCCCAGTCAGCCACACTCTGCTCATGCCCCCACATGGTCCACACACACACATACGTACACATGTACCGTTCACGCCTGGTTATGCCCACACCCATGAACACACACACACACACACACAGCAATTTTCATCCAAAAACCCTATCGAAGGAAACACACACACACACACACACACAGTCATGCAGATGAAGAGAATTCGTTTCCGTCTGGCTCCAGTTTTCTGTTTCTGTCTGTTCGACTCACAGTTTCCTTTAATACTGTTTGCTAACTATGCAGCAGCAGCAGCAGTTAGCAGCAGTTAGCCGTTAGCATCAGTTAGCAGCAGCAGTGTGGGCTTCACTGTCACCTGAGGTAACTATGATAACAATCAGCACGAGAAGAGGAAGACAAATAACCAAAATAAAAGCGTGGCAGAAGGTGTTTTCCCTCCGTAACGACTGGAGGCTGCGGGTTCAATCTCAGTTCACAGCGTCGTCTAACATCCTGCGACACGCTGTCGATAGCTTTTATCTATCAAGCAGTCATTTGCCAGCGCGGAATGCAAAAGTAGTCAGGTTCAGTCAAGGCGCTTCTTTATAGATTTCACGGCATCTTTAGGAACATTTGGACTCGTTTCAGTAGAAATAAATGGACAAAGCCGAGCTGCTGCAGGAGGACGAGTACAGATGGAGCAGCCGCAGTGCAGGATGTGATTCTATGCTTCTTTGTGTTTGCAAAAGTATTTCTCACACATTTTTCTGCCTTAATCTAATAAAAGTACAGTAGCCAATTTTAGCAGCAGATGTTTGTGAACACACTGACTGTTTCACCTGAGTGATCACCAGACTCCCTTAACAAATCACACAATTTTCAGTGTTGCTGCACGAGAAGAAATGTTATAAATGTTTTGATTCGCTATCTACATCACATTCTAAATGATTGGAGCCTTCTTGTAAGTTCAGCATTAATATAATACATGAAGCCAACTGTCATCCACAACATCACCAGACTCCCTTAACAGATCAGCTGATTTTAGGAGTTGTTGAGTAGCGTAAAACATTATAAACACAGATTCTGACTCATTGTGTCCTTGTTGTGAATTCAGCCTTAAATCTTTCAGCTGCAGTTGTTTGTCTCCTTGTAAAAAGTGTCAGTTTGTGGCAGCATGTCTGTACCAGCCTGTCTGCTTCTGTGTCTAAAGTGCTAAAGTCTTACCTGCCAACATTGATCAGCTGTTTGAACACACTGTTTACACTGATGTCACCATTTACACTCCATTTATGAAAGAAGAAACATGTTATTGATCTGAACATGTCACATGTTACAAAGACACTAAACAGGAACAATATCGGCTCCTTCTTTGTCCCCGTGGAGAAAGTCCCCAGACTCCCTTAACAAATGTGTCAGTTTAGTAAGTTGTTGAGTTGGAGACACTTTATAAACTCTGTGAAACTCTGTCTCTGACTCATTCTGCAGTATTTGGACCTTCTTGTTAATTCAGCAAATGTTCCACATGAACTTCTTTCTGTCTTTGAGTAGAAACATGGAGTCTGTTTGTCTCAGAGATGTTTATTTGCATACAGAGTGAGGAAGTGACATCAGATCACAGGTGGTAACTGGAGACGCATGTTAACACCAGGTGTGAACTGGCTCTGACAGTAACTCTAGAAGCATTAAAGCGCGTCTCTCTCAAGCAAACAACTGGGCGGCCGTAAATATTTGCATGTGACAACATATTATTCATGTTCGGCCAGTTATAGATGGAGTGAAGCGTAACACACCTGCAGGTCAGCAAGGACAGAATTACCTGCAACTTATTTGCATTTTTTATGATTTAACTGAAATGAAAATAGAGAAGAGAAGAGAAGAGAAGAGAAGAGAAGAGAAGAGGAAGGTGGAGCAGATTAGTTGGAGGAGGGCAGCGAGGTCAGTTCCCATTGGTTTCCAGTCGAGGGTCCAAACATTGCACAACTCATGTAACTGGAGTCCCTAACACACACACACACACACACACACACACACACACACACACACACACAGACACACACAGACACACACACCTCCCTCTTTCATTTTTCTTCCTCATCTTCACCTCCCTCACTTTCCACTGCTCTGTGTGTGTGTGTGTGTGTGTGTGTGTGTGTGTGTGTGTGTGTGTTGAAGGGTGGGGTTTGGTTAATAAGTGTCAGAGATGAGACGGGCGGTTGGGTTTTCGGTGGAGGCTGGTTGGGCACTAAAGGGCCATGACACCAAAAACAAAAAGACAAACGTGTTCTGCTCTCTGATTCAGAGACGTCGTGAAGACGCTTGAGGTTCAGCTGTGAGTGAGACAGGACGTCCTGTTCTGACGATCTGAGCAGCTTTTTATTACTTCACATGCAACAAACATAAAGTCTTCACTAAGCTGCATTCATTAAAACACACCAGTTACTGTTCATGACCTGAGCACGCCGGTCAGAACAGCATCACTACAGGCGGCCCACATCAAGTTTCAGTTTCTGACCTCTAACAGACAAAGACTGACCTCCGCTGAACTAAACAATTCATCAGCTCATCCTGAAAATAATCCCTGGTTTGATCCCAGATCAGCACTTCCATATTTCTGACTTTCCAACAGGAAGTATTAATAACCTGCAGCAGTCAGTCGTCGTCTCTATGCTGTCAGAAACACACAGCACTCTCAGCGAAATGAACGAGGAGGCTGCAATTTAAAACTTGTCAGAACAAAGTCCAGCTGCCAGAACAAAACGTGGGATATGTGGACACTTCTGCATTTAAAAGCATGAAACCACTGCATGTTTTGACCAGACATCTGGATACTTTCCAGCTGTGTTTGTGGAGACACACATGGTGTTTTCCTGAAACTAACCAAGGTGGTAAATCTGAAAACTGAGCCTCAAAAACGTAAATCTGGAGGAGAGAGAGGAGGACATGAACCTTTCTCACACAGCTGTGACCTGAAAGCGTTGGTCTTCCTCCTCCTTTAACTCAAACCACTCTCTTCCTCACACTCCCTCACTGTCAACATGGCAGTAACATAAATTAACTTCTGATACATTCAGAGAAATAATAAATATCTGAAACAACCAGACGGACGGAGAGAAGCCGATCACATGATGAGGTAATATTACATCATCACATGTAAACAACTCGCCTCCGTGACACTGTGGCACGGAGGACAAACTTATCTCCGTCCCCTCCGACCACTCCCCGCTCCACCCGCCTGCAGCTATGACAGCCCACCGCCTCTTAAAGGGACAGGCGCGTCCTGCAGGAGGGGGCGGGGCCTCCTGCTGCCGAGCCGTGACGCTCCCTGATGACGAGAAGCTTCTGAAAACATCTGCTGATATCTGTGATCAGGAGGGAAACTGACAGGAGCCGAGTGATTCTGAGAGCTTCCACCTGTAATACACAGTTTATTACTCATCTTATTCTACCAGCATGAGTCAGAGCGAGTCTGCGAGTAAAACTAAAACCTCAGAAGATCGTTTTTTTAGTTTTAATAGCAGCTCTGATCGTCTCCATCATCCAACAGGTGTCTATTGTTTTCATAATCGATTAATATGATGATTATTTTCTCAGTTAATCCTTTCAGTGTTTGGGTTTCAATAAAATATCAGAAAGAAATCAAAAGCATCCAAACACATTTCTAAAACCAGGACGAAGTGCTGGACCGAGAGGATCTTTGCTTGAAAAACTGCAGATTAATTTTCAGTTTAAGAGGTAAAGTGACTGAACAGGAACACTTCCTTCCTTCCTTCCTGTGTTAGAAATAACAGAAGACACTCAGCAACACACATCGTATCTGCGACCGATCAGAGAACCAGCAGCTGACGACTGTCCGTCAGATCGTCCTCTGACAGCGGCGGGTCAACGACGGCTGACCAGAGAAGTTTCCTGCTGCGGGGTCGAAGGTCGCTGCTGCTGCACAACACTGACATGAGCACATCACGTCGAGACAAACAGAGGAACAGGGAGGGAGTCACAGCGGATAATGTAACGTCTTTCACTCATGTGGCCAGAAACAACCCGTTGATTTATTCGGCTTCAGCTTTTCCTGATAATTCCAGTTTCCCTTTTAGTTTTCGCCGTCTGCATGCAAAAAGCTTTTAGCACTTTCCTCTGTTTGTTCTCATGACATCAACACACAGACCTTCAGTCCTCGTCCACCGTCACACTCTGCTCGCAGACATGACGGCTGAAACACAATTAACTTAATAATGTTCCAACTAACAGATATTTAATATACACAACGAGCGTCAACATAAACATGACAATTACAAGCTGATGTGCCAGAAACATAAACAATATTTCACCTGCATTTGTTCTGAATCTCTGAACACCGAGCGGTGTCGAATCACTTCGCACCACATCAGCGCGGCTTCATAAATCCTCCTCTCTCCATTATGTTGACATCAATAAGCTTCTCCTCTGTTACAGCCGTCCAAACAAACCGTCAGAATTACCACCCGACACCATCGCACCATCGCTCTGCACTCGGCCGGCCGGCGACTTTATATCGGCTGTCTTCATGTTTGACACTCGAGCATCAAAATCTCGGTGTAATCTGACTTCTATGAGGGAAAAATGCTGCAGGCAGTTTTCAAGGAATATGACCGAGACGACAACAAGGAGGAACCACTGAGGAATCCTGAAACACTGGTTCACCATCAGGTTCATGTTTACTATAAGACACACACACACACACACATCTAACAAACACACACACACTTTGTCTGGTTCAGCTTCTTAAATGTGAAGATTTTCTACTTTGTCTTTGTCGTTTTTCTGGCAGTAAACAAAGAGTCTTTGTGTTTTGGACTCTCAGTTGGACGACAGAAGACGTTTGAAGACGTCACTCTGGGCTCTGAACTCAATGACCAGACGATTAAACGTTAATCATGAAAATAATAAATAAACGGTATTTTTCCTCGTAGTGGAGAGAATCCTGACCTATATAAAAAAAACGTCAGCTGAGGATGAGAGACGGTGGACAAGAGAAACTCCTGTCAGCATGTTAATATGATCATAAAGTATTCAGTCCAGAAATTAGTCCTGAATCTCAGATTTATGATAATCTGTCATGATATTTCATTATCATAATTGTTTGTTTGCAACCTTTTGACTTGTGTTTTCCTTTATTTATAGCACAGCCTCTATGTTGAGTTGTTTTGTATTAATGAAGTATTGGTTCTTCTGGATGTTCCACTGTGTTCTGGACAGAACTTGCAGACCTGCTGGTTCTTGTTCTTTTGGGCCGGACACGTTTGTTATCTGTCCCTGAGGTTCCGTTTCTCTGCGGCTCTGCTCACGTCTGTGTTTTCCAGATGTTGCCATCCAGACTGTTTCTATGTCGACGCTACATTTTCTTTGCTCTTGCAGTTTGGACTGGGATTGTTCGGGCTCTTCTGGCTCTCCGCTGGTCGACTCACGCTGCTGCTGATTGGCTCCTTTATGGCCGACAGATGCTGCCGGCTGGCTGCCGGCCAGATACGACCCGTCTCTGTACCTTCAGCCCACTCCGCTCTGTTGACATTATGTTGTGTAGGTCCGACAGCAGTGACGGGCTGCCGTCCTGCGATTCTTTAAAGCAGCGCTCATAAAAAACCAACCGCACACACACTTAATGAGCACAGAGAAGAAACTGGGTGTGTCTCAACATGGCTGGCAGAGCGAGCGAGCGAGCGAGCCGGAGAGAGAGAGAGGCTGTTATCACACCACACCCTGCTGACGCAAAGCTGGCCAACACTTCCCTACACACCCTCTTATCCACACCAACACACACTGCACAGAGTTAACACACTGTGCACAAGTCAAATACAAATTACCCAACACACACGCACACGCACACACACACACACACACACACGCGTCCAAACCACAGAGTTGTGGTCAAAGCACTTCTCTAAAACTCAAAGCTCTTACAGACCAGAACTAACCTCAAACATAACACACACACACACACACACACACATCAACAGGGTTTACTTTGTGAGACAGTCCTCACACACACACGCACACACACACACACATACGCACACACACACACACG
>CAEMYA010000298.1:72598-84842 GCA_903131615.1 Diplodus sargus | reverse complement strand
TAAAGCAATTAATCAGTTTAGCAATTAGTTGATCTACAGGAAACAGTCCTAAAATCATTTATCGTGCCAGTCATTTTCTTGCAGTATCACCTAATATTCCCCAGTTCCTGCTCCTCAAACGTGATGACTTGCTGTTTTGTTTTATGTGATTTTAGATTAAGTATTTTGGGGTTCAGACTGGAAGCAGAATGAAGACCGCACACAGAAAACAGGATTTTTTTATTATCTTTTCTTTTTCTTTCTTCTTTCATAAAGTTAGAAAATAAGCGACAGATTCAACAATAATGAAAATAATAGTCATTTTCTGTTCTGTTCTGTTGTCCACCACTTTAGACCAAATCTTGTATTTAACCTTCCAGCTAACGATCATTTTTCTCACATTATGTTTTAGTAAGTTAAGATACATTTAAGGTCAGACTCTTTAAAGATACTCATGTAAACCAGCCGGACCATCATGTGGAAGAGTCACTTTGCTGATGACTGGTCGTGTTGTTAAAGCTCCATTGAGGTTGTGACCTGCCGTCTGTGTTGTGTTGTTCAGAGTGAGCCGGCGACCCTGTGAGGACGGCCCGCTGCTGGAGGAGCAGGAGACGGAGGGCCAGCGGCAGCTGCACAGCCTCCTGCTGCAGCAGCTCCACACCGACGTCGACATCAACCGGTCAGAAGCCCTCTGTTTATACCTCTGTCATAAAAATATATGTGTGGAGAGAGTTTAAAGCCAAACCTCTGGGTTTTAGCACTGTTTCATGTCTCATTCTTTGAACTTCCAGCCGACCAGAGTTTTCTTACAGTCCTGCAGACACCAGCTGGGTTTGATGCAGTTTGCAGCTACAGTAACGGACCACGATACAAAGTCCTGACTGATGTTATTCCAAATAAAAATCCCCCGCGACTGAAAGGAAAACTTTCTGGAGTGAAATGTTCAGGTTTCAAACAAAATCTGCTTCTTAGCTGCAGCATTAAATTTTATAATGAGACATTATTTGACTTCAGCTCAATACAGGAGATAATATCTTATTATAGATAATAGATCCATCATTTTAGCAGGGAAGTCATTAGAGCTGCAGAGAATAACGATTAGTTGTCAACAATTATATTCGCCAACTGTTCTGATGATTGATTATGTGGGCTGATGTCAGTTTGTTAAACATGAATATTTTCTGGTGTCTTTTCTCTGTGACAGTAAACTGAGTGTCTTTATTTGTGGACAAAACACTGATCGACCTTGTTCACAGTATTCTGACATTTCTGACAAACCAAACAATTTATCGATTGATCCAGAAAATAACAGACAGATTAATCAACAATGATTATGATCTTGATTCGCAGCCCTCCATAAAAATGTGTTGATTTCAGGATGGAGTCCTCAGATCTGTTGCGGACAAAATATTTGTCCAAAGCTTCATTCAGATGCAAATTCTGGTCAAAACCTCCCAGGACGGATTTACTGTCGAACAGTGACAATAAAAAAAATAATAAGCAGCGTTAATAAAACCTTCCTGTGCAGCTCGGTGGGAAAAGAAAGCAGCTTTATTCCCACAGGAGCTCTGTGCTGAATGTAAAACCGCTCTGTTGTGTTCTGTTGTGTTG
Organism: Diplodus sargus; assembly: GCA_903131615.1. Taxonomy (NCBI): domain Eukaryota; kingdom Metazoa; phylum Chordata; class Actinopteri; order Spariformes; family Sparidae; genus Diplodus; species Diplodus sargus. Next base: position 83,252 of record CAEMYA010000298.1, on the reverse strand, counting down.
CCTTCACACAGAGCGACCGGGAGGAGGTTTAATACACAAACCAGCAGGGATGCACATTCTCTGTCAGACATCTTTTTATCCGTAAAACATCAGAGAAACATTCAGGTCATGTGAATCCTGCAGGATGTAAACACCGTGTACACAAACAGGCATATAACAAAGCCTCCTGTCCCACAGATGTGTAGCCAAGAAGCAGTGCTTCGCCCCGGCGGCTCTCTACCGGCCGTTTGGAGATCAAGCAGCTGGAGTGAGGAGCCTCTCCCAGTTTCAGGCCCTGCAGGACGGGGAGAATGAGCTGGCCAGCTTACGGGAGCTCGGCCTGACGGACGCTGAGATCGAACTGTGGCAGAGCAGAGACGAATCTGTGGCTGCAGAGAAGGTAAAACCTGCTGACAACAGGAGGAGCTGGGTTCATCCAAACACATTCATTTACATTTTAGGGCATCTAGCAGACGCTTTTGTCCAAAGCAACTTACAGTAATTCATAAATACTGATGGCGGCGGCTGCCATGCAAGCTGCCGACCAGCACATCAGGAGCAGTTTAGGGTTCAGTATCTTGCCCAAGGAAACTTCGACATGCAGGCCGGGGGAAATGAACCAGTGACCACCTGACAACAACACGCTGGCTCTACTCCCTGAGCCACAGCCGCCCATTCAGTTGTCATTGATTGGAAACTCTACAATTGTCTGTAGATATGATAAATGATAATCATCCATCCCTGTCTTCCTCTTCATTGAATTCTTGAAATGTCCTGCAATAAAATACTTAAAGATAGAAGCCAAAACACTTTCATGTCTGAATGCTGAAACTTGGCAAAAGCTCATTGTTGTGATCAATAATTAATGAAACATCCACATGTTTGACTGTTAAACGTTAAATATACTTATAATCATGTAGATAAATTGTCCAAATCCAGCACAGTAATATCTGCCCCGGCTGTGTGTCCTACAGTCCCACGGTGTGTGTGCAGCTCCAGGTGTGAAGCAGCAGCGCCTGCAGGTGATCAGGGACAAGATCCAAGCCAGAGACGAGCTCCTGTCCCGCCCACAGCGATTCGCCTCCAGTCGGCCGCTGTCACGCCGCGAAATCGAGATCGAACGGGCGCTTTTCCAGGGAACCGACCGGCTGGGTTTCCTCACCGCACTTTACCATCGAGGTACAGAGAGGCGGCAGCAGTGTTTACAGAGAGGGAGATGGTTAAAGACACGTCAGGTTCATCACAAGAACTGTACAGAAACATGTCGCCTCAAAAGAGACATGTTTCAGTTACTTGACAGATTTTCTGACCCCGAGCAGTTCAGACTTCAGTTTTAAGCACCAGATTTAGACACAGTTTCTAAAAAGCTTGTTATCTACAGGCCTTAAATTACAGCTTTCCATAATCTTCAGTTTAGTCTCAGAAGGCTTAAATATGTCGTGGTACTTTCACGTGACTGCCAGTGAAGACTTTCACTATTTTCAGGCTTTTTAAATGATGATATAGATCAACATTTCCAAATAATACACAGTTTAATGTCTGAGATCTTAACTAAGGGAACATTTCACCTCATTATCTCCTCACTGCCATGCTGATGCAAAATCAGGTGACGTTTCGCAGCCCACAAAACATTTCTGGAGTGTGATCCAAGTCTCCAGAAGACTTGAGATCCCAGACAGATTTGAAAATCTGTCAACGCTCATCCCAAAGAGTATAGATAACATCTTTTAAATGTTGTGATCTCGAGGCCTCTGCAGACTGTGATCTCAGCAGACGAGCTGTGTGGAGACATCTGATGTTTTAAATCAAGTCTCAGCTGCTTCAGTTCTTTAGCAGAATGCTGCAACTCTGTTTTACTGTGAAGCTCCAGAACTGTTCTGTGGACTACGAGACTTCCATCAGCATGGAGGAGATGACTGAGTTTATATTTTTTGTGTGAACTGTTCCTTTAATGAAAGGAGAAATAACTCTTGTGATCTTGGGCCGATCAGAAGAGAGAAGTGTGAGAACATGGACTGTCTTTTTGAGAGAAAACAGGTGAGGTAGTGGAACAGTCACCTTCACACGTCTCACCTGTGCTGTTGTATTTTCCTCCACAGGTGAAGTAAAGCAGGACGACCAGCAGGGGGAGTCCTGCTCTGATCCCATGGACTCTCTCTACAGAGACGTGTTCGTGAAGGGAGGACAACAAGCGTCACTGCAGGACTCTGACAGAGACACAAGTGGAGCACCACACCTGCTGACACATGCAACTGTATCTGACCAATCACAGGACTCACAGAGAGACAACAACCAATCAGAAGAAGCTTCTGACCATCATGGTGAAAGAAGCAGCTTGTCAGAGTCGAGTTCAGAACCCTCAGAGCAGCAGCTGGCTCAGGAGGGCCCGAGGAAATCACCTACAGCTGCTCCGACACAGATCAACATCAGCCAGCCAATCGGCAGTTTGTGTGGAGCGGCGAAGGCGGGGTCAGGGAGACAGCTGACTGTCAGAGGCGACATCGAGACGATCTCTGACCAAGAAATCCTGAACAACCGAGAATCTGAGGACGGGATCCGGAGCATCCCCAGGTACAGGAACTACGAGCCGGGAAAACCCAACAAGGTATAAACTTCATGTGTGCGGCACCACAGAAGAAGAGCTTCAGACGAGGAGCCGATGCTTAAACATGATTTTTGTCTCTCTGCAGGTGTTGTGTGTGAAGAACCTGAGTCCACAGGCCTCAGTGGCCCAGCTGGTGGCGCTGTTCTCCAGGTTCGAGCAGGAGGACGGACTGCCGGTCGTTTACCGCCTGCTGACCGGACGGATGAAGGGTCAGGCCTTCATCACGCTGCCAGGTGAGAGACGGTGATCCAGCGGATCAGAGCCACCGACAGCCGTGATAAACTGTGGACTTCCTGATTTAAGGTGTTCTTGTTTCCTGTTGGCAGACGCTGAAACGGCCCAGAAAGCCTTGCAGCTGGTCCATGGATACCGGTTGCTAGGGAAACCTTTGGTGGTTGAGTTTGGCCGTGAGCGACAGGAAGACGAGAAACAGAAGAAGAAGGAGGAGGAGAAGTAACAAGTGTTTGTTCCTGACAGCAGAGATGTAAATAATGTCTGATGTGATTGTGTTTATTTATTGTCTGGATTAAAACATGGAAATCTTTTTACTAAACTCTGTGCCAGGAAGTTTCTGGGTTACAGTCACTTGTTCTTTTTACTGAATCTTTATTTTATCATCACAGAAATGACAATAAGAAAACGAATAGCTTCAGACAAACCTAAAGAGGATGTAGAGGATTCAAATGTTCGTCCTGTCACATGATGTTTGACACATTCAGGTTTATATTTAGTTTTTCATAATGAGACGATTTCCTCTAAATGATAATCTGAAGTTTTATATGAAGGATGTGATTTTTGTTGCCGTAACTGAGTTATAATCCTAAAGCAAAACAACAGCATTCGCTCCAACACAGACAAATGTTTTTATTCTGAAATGATCCCAGCTGACAGTTCAGACACCGAGTCCTCTGACCTTATTGTAATCAGATTAATTATATAATCAATAAATGCAGACATTTACATCTGCAACCAGAGGAATGTGTACAGTTTCAGTTTTCAATAATGTCAGTTTTGCGGCTTTAAATGAGACTCGATGACTCTTTGGTGTCTGTTTAAATCTGGTGTTACTCTTCTTGTGAACACTAGGTGGAGTTGTTCAGCCGTCACGAGTCAGAACATGTTTTATTAATCTCTCTTTAGGGAAATTCAATTTAGAGCACTTCTGAAAGGAGACTCGCCCCAAAAAACAGCTTCCACGTGTCAAATAGAGTTTGTTTAAACTGACAACACGTATAAAATCACATTAATGTCACTCTGTCCTCACACTGAGCGCTGCATTTTTAATTGTGCTGCAAGAAAATGTCCGCTTGAACTCTCTTTTTGTTTCTTTCTTCATCATCTTCCAGATTCTTCATACAGTCACATTACTAAAGACAAGAACTCAAACACAATAATCTGGAAGCTGATGTCAGGAGTTTTATTTTGAAGGAGCACACCTGAGGAAACGTCTCTCTGACAGCTGAATGTCTTCGTGGAGCATTTTCTCAACAAAACACACTTTTGGTTGAATCGTTCATCTTGATTTATTAGTGCTGTGTTTTCTGATCCTGTTCCTGGTCCAACCAGCCTGACGCAAACGAACGGGTCGGTACCAGGAGCTCAATGACGAGCTGATCGTGCACTGGTGGTCTGATGCCCCTCACAGAACAGTACAAACCTCTTCACCATGTTCTCACAGTGATTCATGTTGTGTGCTGCAGCTCGTCTGAAGTGTAATCTATTACCTCACCTAATCTATTACACACCTGTTCCTGTACCTGTCCTCAGCGGGAGAACATGAAGCTGAGACCAACTTCTCTATTCTTAGACCAGAAACTGGTTTCCTGCAGGTGAGTTATTAAACTTTCTATACTTCTGTTGACCTTGTTTTGTCTGAACTGTGAGACGACACGTGTTTCTGCTGGTCGAACAGACTGTGTGTGTGTGTGTGTGTGCATAATCCACTTATCTCTAGTGTTCTTTCGGTCAAATGTGTGTGTGTGTGTGTGTGTGTGTGTGTGTGTTTGTGCTGCACCAGTTCACTTCCTGACCAGGTTCCAGTTCCCCTCACTGCCTGACTACCAGTGGTACCACCCGGGTACTAAAAGCCTGTGTTCTGCCTGCAGTGTGAGTCCCAGTCTCACGTTCGAAGAGCGGGTCAAGATCCAGTCAGCACCGAGAATATTTTTATATTCTGAGAACGTTAAAGATCTCAAAGAGCTCTGGCAGTTTTCTGACTGTGAACTGACCCAGTGAGCAGTTTTGGTCCATGGGTCAAACTGAATCGATCGGACTGAAGCGGTTCTGTTTTGTTTGTTCAGGTCTGTTTGTGTGGTTGTTCTGTTTGCCTCGGGTTCAGGGCTGTGATCTCTCGTTCACTCTGCACTGTGAGAAACATCAACAGAAACTCGCTCAGTGTATTTATTAACAGCTGCTCAGTAGAACAGCCTCCATGTTCCAGTTCTTCTGTTATTATGAGCAGAGTTGTTTAATCTTCTACGATTCTGATCTAATAACTGATATTCTCGCACATTTCTCACCAACATCTGCAGGTTCTGTAGATTATTTGAGCAGCTTGTCGCGTCTCCAAATGACATTTTGAGACCGAAGCCTCTTGTTGCCGACTCTGAATCTATTTTTATCTGTTTCCTGGTGTGAACGCTTCACAGATATAAAAAACTGGGACGCAGCTAGATTCACTGATCTGGTTTTAAAAGTGAAGATTCAAACAAAATGACAATAAGAACAAGTTTGCATTTTATTTCCAAATAAAAAATACATTTGAAAACTGTGTCTGTGTTCGATTCAGTCGACAGGAAGTAGTTTCCTGATCCGAAACGTCAGCAGTCAGGAACGATCAGCTGAGGGAGGATGAAGCTGGAGATGAAGTTTTAAATGTCACCTGGTGAGAATGCTTTCAGGTTGTTGGTCCTCAGACTGGTATAAAAGTGAAACCAGTGATCTTCACACGACTGACACTGTGTGACTTCACAGCTAACGTAGGCCCGGTTCAGACGGACCACCACTGCTGATGAAGACCCACCAACTACAAACACGCTCCTGTCAGAACACCTTACAATATGATAATAAGGCACAATATTAATGTGTGTGAGTAAACAGCTGGAAGATGTTTGTTTCTGAGACTGCACTGTGTCAGAGTCTCAGGTGGTCCAGCAGAGTGACGGCTCAGTTCTGTGAGGTCCAGATAGAAAATGACAGTTTGGGTTCAAGTATTCACAGATGCAGCAAACAGCTGAGTATCAATACTGGACTGTCCGAATAAAGAAGAAGAAGAAGAATTGCAACCAAACATCAACTGAGAGTCCAAATGTTCAGAAAGTCCAAGAATCAAAAAGACTGAATTCATTTCACTGAATTTTACAAACAATGCCACAAGATTTACTTTACATCAACAGCTGATGTCTGCATGGATCACACATCAGAAACAATCAATGCTTAATGGAGAAAAAGAAGGTGGCTGCTGACATTAAAGGAACAGGTCACCCAAAAATACTAGTTAAAATATCCAGTCATCGTCTCCTCAAACAGTTCTGGAGAAGATAATGACTGGAGTTACATTAATGGGTGAACTGCTCCTTTAATCTGCATCTGCGTGTGTGTGTGTGTGTTGCTCCTGAGGTGATGGTGATGTGTGACATCATATAAACGTACAATCATAAAAAAAAAGATAAAAACATCAGAAGAGAGAAAAACTGTCCGACAGTTTGTGGCAGTCTCGTCGTGTCGGTCGTCATGGTAACGGCCCTCCAGCTGTTCCACTTTCCAGGATTTGAGTTGAGCGACAACATTCGTTTGAATACACTGTTTAAATATATTGAATCGAATGACGGAGTGACCTCAGACGTATCCTGTGATGTCATATCCTGCCGCAGTGGGCTTCTTGGCTCCTTGGGCTCCAGGTGCACCCTGGGAGCTGCCGCTGGCACTGCGGACCAGCGTCGCCCCCCTGCTGGCTGTGTGGATGCCTCCAGCCTGCAGGGTGGGGTTGCGGTAGGTCTGTGAGGTCGTACGTGCACCTGCGCCCAGCGCGCCGCCACCTACAGGATATGGATACCCCCCGCCATGCCGTCGGCCACGCCCACCGTCCTGCTCGTCGCAGCACGACACACACAGCAGCCCTCCCCCCAGCATGGAGACGAGCGCCGAGGCCAGACCGACGTACAAACACTCCCCCAGCTCGTACTTCATGCTGGAGGGTAAGTTTGGTCGGTAGAAGGTCTGGACCACCTCGTGTGTGGTCCACGCCACAGGTATGAGTGCCAGGAAGCCCGCAGCAAGGAATAAACCGCCACCGGCTCCGGCCACACGACTCTTAACTGCACCTGAACCCTCCAAGCAGAGCGTGCACTGCATCCCCAGGACCGCCACGGCGATGGCGAGGACCGACAGCACGATGGAGATGACCATGAGGGCCCGAGAGGCCTGCAGGTCGGCGGGCAGGGCCAGCATGGAGTTGTAGGTCTCGCACTGGAAGGCCCCCGTGCTTTGGTAGACGCACTCCATCCACAGGCCCCTCATGTTGGCCACCGCCGTCACGATGTTGGAGCCGATGTGTGCAGAGATCTTCCAGTACGGCAGCACTGTGGACACCAGGGTACCCAGCATGCCCAGCAGGCCCAGGAAGAAGCCCATCAGCTCCAGAGCTGCTGACGCCATGGCAACAGCTGTGATGGAGGACACCAAGAAGTAAACACAGAGCAGGAAACACCGTCAGACCTGCGCCGCTATTACATTTCAGTTTTACAGTTTTACAGTGTATTTAGAAAACTGTTGTAAGTTGTAGAATAAAGTCAGCAAACCTGAATATGGCTGGTTAGCTTACAAACATCGGTGACAACCAACGTTAATCTAACGCTAAACTGAAAGTGCTTTTTGGTTTCATTAACTTGCCAAATGTTTAGATAACCAGCTGCTGCTGTAACAAGCACTTATATGCTAACCTGAACAATCAAAAATGACTGGTTATGGTGTTGTTAGCTTACTAGCTATCTATCAAGCAGGCTAATTTCACAAACCAGCTGCTGCTACATCAAATTTCCACATTAACCTGAACGAGCAACTGGTTTTGGCTTTGTTAGCTCGCTGAGTGTTAAGCCAGCTAATTGAGTAAAACCACAACACAACGACAACAAACATCCTCAAACATTAACACCAGTGTTAACCTGGTTTGTTAGTTTGCTAACTGTCAAGCTAGCATTTACCTAGATTTTAGCTTCTGTAAGTCTTCTTAGCAAACTGTCGGAAGTTAAACGTGAACAAGGTTAGCTAACACTAATCAATGCTAACTTAAATGCTTACCTTGACTAGCAGCTGGTTTTTGGTGTTGTTAGCTTGCTAAACTGTCACCCAGGCTAGCAGCTGGTGGCTTTGTTTTGATGTTAAACTGATTTATATGTTTACAAGATCATTAGCTAGTTAAGGTAGTTAAAATGTAAACGGCACTCAAAAAACTTTTTTTAAGATAAACACAGTAACATTTAACCTACAGTATGTGACCACTGTCCCAACTCTGTAACAGTGAATTAGTTCTCCACAGTGAAGGTTCCTCTTCATGAGAAGCATCTCACCTGACTTCTAGTAGTTAGTTCATGCGTGTTAGCTCAATGCTAATGTTAACTGGGTCACACATAGCTCAACTGAACCACACACACTCTGTCGATCCTGAGTACGTCTGGGCTGCCATGACGACGGCGAGCGGAACAAGCTGCTGCTAACGTGAGTTGTTCAAAAACCTTCTTTTTAGTAACTCTGTGTACACAAACAATGTTCTCAATGCTGGTGTTCATGTGTAGAGACCCTGGTGATACTATGAGCAAAGTTTCATGTTGTGTCGAGTCTTCTTACTGTTTTAGAAATAGAGATTTTGATGCTATCGTAAAAGTGCCCGTAGCACTCCCATTGAAAATGTTTGAGCCGAAAACAAAACATACAGTCATTCTTAAAAGTGCCTCTTTCATCGTAATTATGCTTCTACACGAAGGTTTGACTCATATACATTCACAAAAATAGTCTAGGTTGCATTTTGGTGAGAGTTTCACTTTAACAAGCTAAAGGACATTTATCAATATGCTACAGTAAAATCACTGTTGACACGTAGCTCCTTTTGAATGGGTTCAGCTCCCTGCAGGCCTGCTAGGATTCACATGAAGGTTGATTTAGATCCAGCGAGCAGGTTCTGTGAAAGGGTCAGGGTCTGTAAGATATCATGTTAAAGGACATTTTTTGAGTCTCAGTCGACATCTTGGGATTGTAGGACGGGTCCTAAAGTTTTTTGACGAGTGGTGAAACGGAGAGCGTCAGTATTTGAAGAGGACATTTAAGGTGCTTCTATCTGTGTTCACGGCTCTGTGTTGTTTAATCTGGCAAAGTCCAACCGTCTGAGCCCACTGACCCAGTTACCGTTAGCATTGAGTCAACACACATGAACTAACTACTAGATGTTGTTAGTTGTCAGTTGAGATGCTTCTCATGAAGAGGAACAATCATCTTCAGTGTGGAGAACTAATTCACTGTTACAGCGTTGGGACACTCTTCACATACTGAAGGTTAAATGTTACTGTGTTTATCTTAAAACTGTTGGTTTGTTTAAGTTTTACATATTAGATTATTTTCAAGATTGTTCCCAAAATTTTGCCGTGCAGCTGCAGCCTTTTTAACTCTGTTAGCGAGAGACTATATCACGTAGATTTAATAACTCAAGTGCTTTCTAAACATTATTTACATGCTGCCAGTTGCCACCAAATCTGCAGAACAAATGTTCAAACCCCAGACATGTTGACTCTGGTCTGGTCCTGTTTTGTCCCGTTTTAGCTTAAATATTCTTGGTTCTGCCACCACAAACAGAGCTGGGATAAGACCTGTGACACGGTCTTGTACAGTGGTCACTGGCTTGGTAGCCTAGCTGTAGCACCATCACGTCTCCTCCTCCTCCTCCACCTCCTCCACCTCCACCTCCTCACATGAAACCCAGCTAAGAAACGGACACACCCGAATTTTACTCTGGCGACTGAGCCGGCTCAAACCTGCATCCATCACTTTCTGGAGGCATATCGCTGTTAATTCAAAGTCCTGCTCCGTGAAGTATTAACATTTAGACACACACACACACACACGCACACACGCACACACACACACACACACACACACACACACACAGCCCAGATGCATGCATTACCTGAGAGTGCCGCAGGTTGTGGTCAAGCCAGACGCTGGATGGGTGGAGGGTGTGATTGTGTTGGTTTGCTGCAGGAGCTGGAGGTGCAGCTGGAGCAGCTGGAGCAGAGGATGAGGAGGAGCAGCTGGAGCAGAGGATGAGGAGGAGCAGGAGGAGGAGCAGGATGAGGAGGTGCAGCTGGAGGAGCAGGACGAGGAGGAGCAGGACGAGGAGGAGCAGGACGAGGAGGTGCAGGATGAAGCCTGCAGTGTGTACAGAGCGTGTTCTCCACTGTTGGATCAGACTCTGACTGCCTCCTCAGACCTTGACACAGTCACAGCTGTTGTGCTGCTGCTCTACTTGTAAATGGCACTCAGACTGTGGTGCCGGCTGCATCGGACCGAGCCAGCCAGAAAACACTTTTAGAAGAAACACAATCCTTTAAGTTTGATTTACTGCCTGCTGGAGGAGCGGGTCCAATTAAAAGAGCAATGAGGCAGGACAATAGAGTGAGTCAGAGGCTGTGGTCCTGATCCATGTTGTCTGTCTGATGAGCTGCTGGTTCTGACTGATCTCTGTCCTTCATCTGGACTTTCACCTCCTGTCATGAACACACACACACTGACGCTGTGTGACACACACACACACATGCACTATCGCTGCAGCAGGTTAATCATTGTCTCATCGGTCAGTTCTCCAGAACAGACGGAGCTCCATCCACAGCGGCCCGGTCCTGCAGAACAGAACATTCAGAGGACTCGTATGAATATTTCAGCACATCAGTGAGAAATGTTTAATTCAGCGAGCTTCACGTCACTTTAGTGGAAAGAAAAGAGCAGAACCTTTCATGTTACGACTCGTTTAGTCTGCAGAAACTCTAAAAAAAAAAAAAAAACTGTTCTGTGCTTTTTCTTTTT
>CAEMYA010000298.1:9114-72036 GCA_903131615.1 Diplodus sargus | reverse complement strand
CAAAGCCTTTTTCTACACTGCCAGTGTGGGAGAGACAAAATCCACTATTAAATTGTTGTATTTTTGCCTAAAAACAGACAAATATAAAGATATTTAGAATTTAATGTAATGTATTAGAATCATCCTTTAAACCCACCAAAGTTAGTGCGTATATGTACAACAGAACGTCCATTAATTCCTTTATAATAAAATAATAATGACATGACTTCAGTTAAACAGTTCTGACACTACACATGTTCACAAACTCCACCAGCTTTTATTTTATTTTATTTTATTTTATTTTATTTGCAGAAAACTTAATTTGCTAATTTGGAAAACTCATGAAAACAAAGTTAATTATTTCTATATTAGGCCAATAATTCAGGATTATGCCGTCTGTGTGATGTCACATGTTTAATTAATATATTAAGTAATATAGTGACATAATGTTCTTTAACAGCTCCTGCTGCTGCCTTTTACTGTTTACATGTCTTTAAATTTAAGTGTCAGAATATTAAAGAAGGAAACAAACAAGTGAAATATGGAAACAAATACATTATTGGAATAATGAGAAAAAATATGTTTTTTAATTATTTTTGCTATTCAATTTAAAAATGCGATTATTAGTTCATCATTTAAAACCAATTAAAATTGGAAAATGTAACAGTTTGTTTAAGTGTGTTTAGAGTTATAAACACAACTTTCTAAGAATCACTCAGCCACATTGATTCATGTGTTTGATTAGATGAAATAAAACTTGTTTGAATGAACAGGTTTTGTACCAGACTTCTCTACAAACACAGTGAGCGTCTGCAGGGGCTCTGCTGGCAGCTTCCAGCCTCCGTACATCAACACTTTTAATCTGCCATCACTTCCTGTGAATTTACTGCCCGCTGCTGTGACAGCAGACTTGGCCGCCTCTCGTGCGTCCTCATCCATCATCCGTTTCCTCGGACGTCCATTTAAAGATTGCTGCTGCTGAGAGCCACGACATCATCCAATCACACAACAGGTCCTACGTACCACGGCGGCGAGTCTCCAGAGGACGGACACAGACTCATGTCTCCCTCGTCAGGCGTCACCTGGACCGTCGAGCGGCTCCATCAGCACCTGTATCAGTGTCAGTGGTCTGGGTCCTCCAGTGTGCAGCTGATCCCGTCCTGGAGCCCGAGCCTTTAGGTTCTAAGCCCTCACATAGCAGCAGCATCATAATGGGATTAGCTTGTAATCCAGTCACTTCCCGTACATGAAGTGGACTGAGAGGGCAACGTCCACACTCCCAAACACTGAGCCTCTATTATAAATCACAGAGGGGCTTTATCTGGACCTGCTGCATGTTAACCAGCCTTTGTTTCCCTCTGCTGAGGCGGACTGCTGCCCGTCAGTGTGACTGAGTGAGACAAACACAGAATATTAAACATCCTCAACATCAGCAGTCAGACAGACTGATGGTGGAGGAACTAAAGCTCTCTATCGGTGTGTGGACAGGTGAACATCACACCTGAGTCAGCGGTAAACACGTCCCTGCAGAACCACGGGCTCTGACCCGGTGCTGTAACGCGCCCACTCTGCTGGGACGGCTTACTGCCAGATTTAGGAAGGTGGCTGTTGGGATTTGCTCCCATTCAGTCACGAGAGCATTAGTGAGGTCAGCGATGGTGTTGGGCGACGAGGCCGGGCTCGCAGCCAGCCGGACCTAAAGGTGCTGAGGTCCAGCCGAGGTCAGGACCAGGCAGCCAATCAGGTTCCTCCACAGCAACCTGGGAACACGTCTTCATACAGCTGCTGTGTGCAGAGAGCAGAAACTAAAGTTCACATCCTTTAAAACTACAATAATCTGTCTCAGGTGAACGGTTCTCAATCCTCTTGTTGTCTGAATACCTTTGAGATGACTCACAGAAACACCTCGAGCCCGAGCAGAGAAGGAAATATAGCTGTTGTTAACAAACAGCAACACAAAGTTTACATTCTGTGAGTTTCATTTATTCTTCCTCTAATCATCGTCTGTCCTTCTGTCTCACTGCAGCATTCATGTGTCCTCTCAGCTGTCCGACGCTGACATACAGTCTGTACAGGAGACACACCTGAGGACGTTCACCTGTCTGTATCTCAGGCTCAGACGTGCAGGAATGTTACCTACCTGAGCAAAATACGGCACGTATCAATCATCTGTGGATCAATAACACCAAGTCACGGAGGATAAGTCCAAAGATTCTGTAGTTACTTCGTGTCCACAGCCTCCTGCTGCAGGTGTGTCGGACCCTCAGGTGAGAGATGGAACTGAGCGTCTCTCAGTAAGTTTGGAGTCTCAGTACCAAAGATGTTTTTTCCGTTCAGTGGGTTTGATTATTGATTGGCAGCTGTCAGGTGTCAGTGTTGTTCTATAATCTGATCAACATGATTAATATTAAGTCTCCAGTGAGCTTGGAAACATTATCGACTACTTCATATATTCCACTCTGGAGCGCTTACCTGTCTGCACTGATTGATTCTGGATCAGGTGTGATCAGGGTGTAGTTTGTGTCTTGTGTCACCAGATGGAGACAAAGAGAGTTTGTTAGGTGGAATGTGAAACAGAACAGATGTTAAAGGACGCAGGTGAACACAACATGCAGGAGCTGTTGCTGTTATTTGAGACTCAGAACATCAAGGTAACAGTGTTCAGGTGTTAACAGCCTTCAGTGGACCGGTTCTGTTTCTCATCTATTGATATGGAAACAGACACTTTGATGATTATGTTTAAAGGTGTAGAATCAATAATGATCAGTCTCCTTTCTCTCTCTGAGCTGTAGTAGTTTGTTTCACCTTCTTCAGGTGTGATCAGTCAGAAGTACAGACTCACAAAAACAACTGTGTTGACTCAGTCACAGAACTTTGGCGACACCAAGTGGCCAATGTGCAGAACTGCAGCTGCTTTTCTAAATGTTTCTGGTTATCTCATCAATCATCGATCACATGATCAATGCTCCAACACTGCTGCTCTGATGGTAAATAATCTGTTCACCTTCCTGCAGCGTTCAGAGAAGTGACAATATGTTCTGAAACAACCTGCTGCTCTGTAAGTTTCAGCTCCATGTTGTTTGATAAGTACAGAATGAAACAGCTGAATGAGACACGCCTCTTTTATTTAAATGTGGCCCTTCTGCTATTCATAATGCTATTTCTTATGAAAAATCTGTTGTTGTTTACACTGAAAATACTGATACAGAAAAAAAACAAAAACAAAACAACAACAACATGAAAATAAAGTATGAAAATCAGTCAAATCAAATATGAAGATGTTTGTCAAATTCAACCAGTATTGTGTGTTTTGTGCTCTGGAAGATGATTATTTTCCTTTTGGACAGATTTAATCAAACCAGCCAGTTTCTCTGTTTAACAAACTGAAGCTTCACATGTTAACAGACAGACGAGAGAGCAGCGATCACATTTAACCAACAAGCTTCAAGCTTTGAGCTGATTGTTGGTCATCAGAAAATGCTAAACACTGAATCCCTCTACTATAATATGTACATAGTTTTCATCTTAATATATTTACAGTCAGTGTTGTCAAAAGTACCCAGAAGTCAAACTTAAGCAAAAGTAAAGATATGGTGTTAAAAATATTACTTTCATAAAGGTAAAAGTCTCCAACAAGACCAGAACAGAGTTCAAGTGAAACTCTCGCCAAAAAGCAACTGAGGCTTCATTTGTGAATGTTTACGAGTCAAACCTTCATGTAAAAGCATAATTACGATGAAAGAGCCACTTTTAAGATTTACTGTGTTTTGTTTTTGGGCAAGGTAATTTTCAGTGCTACGGGCACTTTTACGATGGCATCAAAATCTCTATTTTTAAAACACTAAGAAGACTCGACACAACATGAGACTTTGCTGGCAGCATCACCAGGGTCTGAAGGTGGAACACTCCTGAAGCTTAGAGGACAATATTGACCTTGAAGTTGAAAAAGGAGCCTCGTATAAGAAACAATACTAAAATCCAAAGCCGGAAAAGTCTCGTGAGATCTTGTGTGGATAGTTGTTGCTGGAAGACAGCAGTTCCACCTTAACTGTCCTCCAGGTTACGTCACATTCTGAGATCGACTCTTCTCCACTGGCAGGACGGCGGCGAGCGGAACAAGCTGCTGCTAACGTGAGTTGTTCAAAAACCTTCTTTTTAGTAACTCTGTGTACACAAACAATGTTCTCAGTGCTGGTGTTCATGTGTAGAGACCCTGGTGATACTACGAGCAAAGCTTCATGTTGTGAGAGACTTCTTAGTGTTTTAAAAATAGAGATTTTGTGCCTCTTTCATCATAATTATGCTTTTACACGAAGGTTTGATTCGTATTCAATTGCAAAAAAAGCCGAGGTTGAATTTTGGTGAGTTTCACTTTAAAGTCTTTCAGTATCAAAGTAAGTACTAAAAGAACTAATGAAAGTACATTATTCATATATTTAACATGTAACTACAGACTGTTTGCTTTGGGTTGACAGATTATCGTCCTCACAGATTATTGTCAATATTCAGAATTTCTTATTGATTATCCTAATCAGTGTTGTTTTGTTTTGTTTCATCAGCTGTTGATAAAAACTGATGAACTTAAAACATTTCTGGATAAAATCTGAACATAACTAGTAAGTTAAGTTATCAAATAAAGTATTTAGTGAGTGAAAAGTTGAATATTTGAATATGAAATGTAGTATAAAGTATAAAGTAGAATAGCAGTACTGCAATGCTGCACAACTGTACTGAGGTACATTTCATTACTGTGTGTAATTTATTTTTATTTACACTTTTATAATATTATTACTAGTGCATGAATACTTCTGATACTTAAGCACATTTAATATCAGATACTTTAAGACTTATTGTACTTATACATGTGTATATATTAACACCTTGTTTTAATTTTAGTCGTGTGACTTTTGGCCACTTTTTAAAAACTCTGTATGAGAGAAGTTGCTTTTTAATTAACTGTTTCTCCATAAATTAATAAAAAGACAAAGACATCAACACTGACACTAACTGATGACGTCAGCTCAGACAGACGGAGGTGCTGTTCTGAGACAGATGACGTCACACATCAGGTGAGTGTGTGCGGTGCGTCCTGCAGCAGCAGAGCTCTCCAGTTCGCGGCACAGCTGTCAAACCAGGACACGCCCAGAAGCACACAAGCTGACCAATCACAGCGCTCCCCGGTGCAGACTTTTGGCTCCAGTGACCAATGAGAACCTTTTAAACGCAGCCGGAACAGAAAGGATCCATATGAACGGGTCTGGCTGGCTCCGCCCACATTATGAGAGAAATATGAGAATGAAGCTCCCACGCGGGTCTGTGGGTTCACGTGCTGACCGTGACCACTGAGTATAAACTGCAGACTGGCCCTTTAATTGTGTCATCCATATACATTATGATTGACAGCTCAGGTTCGGCCCGAGGCGAGCTGAATCTAACCAGGCTTCGGGCTTAGAGAACATGGAACCAGACTTCATTTGGAATCTTCTATATTTAATGTTTCCTTTCTTATTGGCGAAAATACATTGTCGTTTTACGTAATTTAAGATTTTATTATGAAACATTATGAGCCACTTTTCAGTTCGGCGTATGTATAATATTTAAACACAGTGTATTTGTGTAGTTCTTTGCATTTTATTATCAGGACACCAGATGTTTTCCAGGTGAAGACACACTGTTGAAGGCGTTGGTAAAACACAGGGACCCGCCTCATTAATCGGGCTTGTTATTGCTAAAAAAAAATATTTTGTCGATTTTATTGAAGCCGAATCACAAAGAAGCACCACTGATAGTAAATGGCAATGAGTCATGATTTCTGAGTCACGTATTTTGACTGAGGAGCAGCGACCAGTGTGAATCCCCATGCTTTTAAAGGGAGATCGTCACGTCGATGAGCCAGACTGCCGCTGCCTCCCATCATACCCCCAGGAGGCTCTGCTTCCCAGCCCCTTTGTTCAGTCTCGCCGGTGGGTTGAGTCAGAGGGAGGCTGTGCTAACCCAGCAGACCCGCACACCACAGCGGGGGCACCGACACCAGCGAGGAGAGGCCCAGCAAAACAGCTGACGAGTCCGAACCGACCCTGCTCGATCAGAACCAGACACCGAAAAGTTGCTTTTCATTGCTGCTGATGCTGCGGTTCGTCTGGGAAACCCGTCCGGACGTGCGCGTGCCAGAGTTCGGCTGCTAAAACATCGACCCGTGTCGACGGTGTCGGCTGTCTGGTGGCCTGTGTAGCTGTGATCCTGAGCACCGAGGCTAGCAGCTAACAGCACCGGTCCGGTCCATCCCTCAGTGATCCACGCTGACTCTCCTCTCGCTGCTGCTCAGCATCCATATTTGCATCCCAGGGAGTGGCAGCGCGGTCCGTCTGCGGGAGGGAAGCAGAAAGTTGTCCGGCCGGCGGACAGACCCCCTCGGACGCTCTCATTTCACACAGAAAGGTGAGTATTTCCCCGTGTGAACGTGTTTTCGTGCGGTTTGTTCTGGGAGGGACCGGGTCTGGATCTGCAGGGCGGTCTGGAGCACGTTGCCGCAGTCGCTACAACAATGGATCAAACTGGCGTTGTGTTGCATGTTGTGTAGGTGCGCAGCATCTTCCAGCCGCTTCAGCCCGTTTTCACCCACATCAGGTGAAAACAATGAAATCAGGTGCAAATGAAGACGAGCTGAGGACGGACGGAGGCTCAGAACCCAGAACCCAAAGGCCTGGTTCCGACTGGAGTTATAGAGAGAGCATCACTGTCGACAGGATGAAATGATCAGTGCTCATCTCTCCATGATGTAAATGATTGTTAGCACACAGCTCAGTGTGTGTGTGTGTGTGTGTGTGTGTGTGTGTGTGTGTGTGTGTGTTGTGGCTCTAACAGAATTGTATGTTCACGGTGGCTGTTGGGCCGGATTTGTAGGCCACGCTCCAGTTGGGCACCGGCCTCCATCAGCTCTGCGCTCATCTCTCTGCTCACAGAGAAGTTGAATGGAGCAGGAGGAATATATGAAGCAGTGACGTGTTATTGATTATAATGATGCTGATAGATTGACTGTGATTGATCGTCTCTGTAACAACAGGCCTCTTGTCGTCATCACAGACCTGTGAAGGCTCCAGATGTTCCCCAGGTGTTAACAGGGTTATTATAACACAGCTACAGTAGAACCAGGTCAGATCTGTTCCTGCAGTGTCTGCCTTGCTCAGGGGCACTGCAGCCACTGGTGAAGTGTAACTAATACAGTTAATGGAGTATTGAGCTGAATATTAAGGCACTCAGTTGTTTGTCACGTTTCTCTGTCAGCTTTAGTTTGATTGAGTGTTTCTAAGTCTTGTATTGTTTAAATGATTCTATTTTATCAGCATATGCATGAAAAATAACACTGATTCTGTTTTCGCTATACAAATAAAGATTGTTTGATTGATAATCAGAAACATTTTTGAATATTGTGTCTGATAATCGGTCAATAATCGATCTGCAGTAAACAATATATGCATGTGGATCTATAATTGGCTCTGACTTGTATTCTTAGACATTTTTGCTACTTCAGCACAAGTAATGTTTCATGTTTATGTGACGGGGACAGTGTTAGCTGTAGCACAGTTAGCTTTATGCTAATGAACATCTGTATTCTGTGAGCACGACACAGAGACAACATCTGGAATATGAAACAGTCACAAGACGCTTCATACGATCTAAAAACAACAAGAAGGAGATTTACAATCATTAAAACAGTCCAGCAGTAACAGACAGAGATGAAGTTCATGTGTTCTGATCAGGATCAGTGACGCTGCAGAACTCTGACAGATTCTGAGGCGACTGCCGCTCACTTTCACTTTTACTAACATCACAACACGATATCTTTAGCTTCACTCCAGAGTGACTTCAGAGGACTGGTGCTGTTCTGGTGTTACACTTTTGAAGTAGAGCCGACGTCTTATTAATCTTCTGCGTTTGCTGTCATCTGCAGCCAGAAACACAAAGTGAACACATCCAACACAGAACCGGCAGTGTTCCTCCTGCAGCCGTCACCAGTCGAGTCTCCTGCGTTCGTGGGATTCACTGTGGGAGTGTTTCAGGCTGAATGTAAACGGATCCCAGCAGACCTGTAATTCTCTGCCTCTTGTCTTTATGGTTGAGAGTAAAACAGAATATAAATGGAAACCACGTACTATAAAATCGTATCAGAGGACTGAAGCTTCTTTGTAACTCTGCTCCGTAAACTCACAAACCTCTCGTCACGTTTTGTGAGCAGCAGAAACGTTTACGAGTCCTCAGCTGATCCTCTGAGCTGTGAATCACATCTGAAGTCTGCACAAATATAAAACATAGCTGGAGATTTAAAGCCATGGAAAGATTGGAAACTGCACAATATTTATGGTTAACTCATTATTTTCAGAGCATGTTATTGTCCTGATTGATCGATTAGTGTCAGTGTTTCGTACTAAAGTGTCGGGATTTAAAATATCCAGTTTTCTGACACAGAGGAGGAATGAAACCAGGACACATTCACACGTAACAAGCTGGAATCTGATAACTTTGACGTGTTGGTCTGTAAATGATGACTAATGATAATGGATGAGTTGAAACAGATGTTTGATGGCCTCACGTTGCTCTGCAGACTGAACTCAGCCACAGATTCTGTCCTCTCTGTAAACATCTGGAGGTTCAGTCACTCATTCTGCCTTCTTCACCTGTGATTTCTGTAATTGTTCCCACATTTACGACCTCCTCGTCCCTCCAACAGCTCGACATGGAGAGCGACAGCCACCACTCCCTCGTCTAGTGCCTGATCCAGAAGCCTTGGTCACCGGGAGGAGCTCTCAGGTCGCTGCCGTCTCCCTGCTACAGTAGAATGAACATGCTGAAGTCCAGCGGACTGAAGATCCCTGGCCGGGGGCCCAAACATTCCAGCCCAGTGGGAAGGAGCTCCGCGGGGGGAACGTCCAGCCCGGTCGTCCCTAAAGACAGTGAGTTACTTCCTGCTTGTGACCCCGTGGAAAAATAAGAGGGATTTATTGTTTCTCATCAGCGGAAGTGGCTGAGAGCGTTTATTTGCGTTAATGACTCAGGAGAACAGCTGGAACAGATTCCACACACACACACAGGCTGGGAAGTGTTTTCTTTAACGTAATCTAACTCTGTATTTACTCAGATTCTCTTCAGCAGCCTCCATTTAACATCATGTGTATTTATAAAGACCACAACAAGCATCAGCTTTGTTTATGTTCACTTCTTACAGTCGCTGTGTAGTTTCTCTTACGTGTCCTGAGGAAAAGCTGCATAACTCGTAACTCTTTACAGTAAAAACTGAATTAATGTGACGTTTGAAAGAGAATCAATAGTGATATATCGACACTAAACGATCACGTGACTCAGCTCTACGCAGCGTTTTAGTGTCTCTCAGCTTATTGTTTTGTGTTTTCACTGCTGATCTGATTGAACACGCTGCTGTATGTTACGTGTCCGGCGCCGAGAACGAGACGGACCGAGTCAGAATCCAGCTGGTGAACAAAGTGGAGCGTTTAAGATGAGATGAGATGAGATGATCCTTCATTGATCTCAGACCGGAGAGCCGGCCGAGGGACAGAACAAGTACAGATGAACAGAGAAAGTTAGAGAGAATAATTAAATGTGTGTAAGACGAGAATATACTAGACGACCCAGAATTCACCTCTGGTACTCACTCATAGATACCTGACACATAAACACACCTGAACCTTCATCAGGATCCATTATGATGTTCAAGACAGACAGAACATCTGGATCTGTCTCTTCATCCTGGACTGAATCCGTTCTGTAGTTTTTGTGTAATGAAGTAGAAAATATAAAAGATCAACAGAAACTATGAAATGACCTGCTGAGGATCCAGATGTTCCCTTCAGGAGCTGAACAGACTCAGAGAGGATGATGCTGCTGCTTCGTGTCTGCTGGAGGTGGAAACAATCAGCGGCTCTCTAACGTATTAAACATATTAGTATTATTAGATGATAATATATCAGCATTGTGTTTACAGCTTGTTGCTGCTCAGAACAGATTCACAGTTGATTTTCTGGAGAGCAGATTGATTATTTTCAGATTAGGGACGCACAATAACATCTGTAGAAACATTTGACAGTTACACGACACGGACCGTGACTGAGCAGTTCTCTTATTTTACGGGCCATCACGATAATAGAAGGCGTAATAATGTTGGTGTTGATGCATTAATGTACAAAGATATATGTGCAGATGTTGTTTCTGCATCTGCAACCAGCCGAAATGAGAAAACGGAGGAAGTTGCAAAGAAAACTACAATAAAACTGTGAAGTATGAGGCGGATTATAAAGTTTTATCTTGTGTTTGCAGGGAACACAACACAGCACAGTGTCTTCATAATTAACTGATAATATCTGGTACTGCAAATTTTCTTTCTGTCAACAAATACAAACTAATAAATTGATGGTAAATAGAAGTATTGTCTGATATTTCCCTGATATCTTCTGCAGTCGAGCCTCGTTGTTCCACCGGCTGACGCTGTTCTTGTTTCCTCGTCGGGGAACTCGTGAAGTCTGGAGAAATGTCGCTTTAATGTGATTTGTTGACAGTAAAAAAAAATAGAATATTTCCAGAAATCCAAAAGGAAAAAGTAGAACTGAGGACACGTGACTTTGACCAAACAGCTACTGGAAGACGGACGACTCAAAACCAAAATGAGACGTGTTTGAAAATCCAAATTACAGCCTCGGCTGCAGAAAGTAATCACAGCTGTTCCTCCTCAGCGTCGGCTCACATGACGACAGCTTCACACGCACATGTTAGTTCTGGTTCTGCTAAATTACAGCTCCCAGTGAACACAACAGTAGAGGAGCCTCGTTAGGGAGGCCGTTATCAGACAGATACGAGTGTTCACGGTTCATGTTGACGGAGGAATTCCACGACAGCCAGCGGGAGAAAACAGAGCCGAGGCTGAATACGTTCCCCCGACAGGAAGTGTTTCCTCTGCTCAGCCCGACACAGTCTGTTGTCTCGTAACATGTTAAAGGTTTTCTCCTCAGACTGGCTTCTAACATCCTCCAGCGCAGGAAGACTGTGAGATTAGAGGCAGTTTTTATTTGAGAGGATCTTTAATATTCATCTTTTAAACTGTTTCTGCCTCCAAGATGCGACAAAACATCCAACATATTAAAATCAGAGCTGCAATCATTGGAAGAAGTTTGGCTGACGACTATTTTCTGACTCTAGCTGTGAAGAGTTGATGCTTTTCTTATTTTTATGTGGTTTTGAATTGAATATTCTTGGGGTTTTGGACTTTTACTCAGAGGAAACAGGATATTTTCACTGTGATGCATCTTTATTAACTGAGAATTGATCGTCTGATTAATCAGCAGGGCAGATAAATGTTAGTGGCAGCGCTGTGAAAAGTCATTCTCTGGTGTAGAGCTGCAACAGTTAGTAGATTAATAGATTAGTTGATCAAAAGAAGATGCAAAGCCATCGATTATTGATAATCAGTTGATTCTTTAAGTCATTTTTGAAGCAAAAATATCAGATATTTTCTGGTTCCTGCTTCTTAAATGTGAGTTTGCAGTAAATATAAAGTCTTTTTGGCTGTTGTTGGACAAAAGAAGAAATTAGAAGTCGTCACTTTGGGAAATCCTGATGTCAATATTCATTGTTAGATTAGTTGACAATGAAAACCGTCTCATAACTTTGAGGAGCGATGTGATAATAACATGTCGCTGTCGCCTGTTTGTATTCAGTCATCTTTTCCTTCATTAGTAGTTTATTGTTCGTCCAGCAGCTGATGTTTGTGTCTCTGCGGTGTCGGAGGCAGCAGAGCTCAGATTGTCTTTGGATTCGTCCTGAACTCGGTCGTTTCCGGCTCAAAACGTTAATCCCTGCGTGCTGCACGCCGGCTCGTCAGCTGTTCGGTGGCTGCTGACCGTCTGAACTCTGTCCTGCGGTTCAAACCGTTTGTTTCTGTCACACATGAACTCACTTCCTGTTGATGCACAGAAGGAAACGCAGTCATGATCTGATCGTCACATCCTCTGATGAAGCTCTTCTGCTCATCACGCCGCAGATATCCATAATTCATTAATGGTTGTGCAGGTATATGGAATTTAAATTCTCAAAACCCTGAATATTAATCAGATAATCAGAGAGGGAAATGTAGCCATACAGTAAAAACATGAAAACATGTTGAATTAAAAGGCAGATACAAAGAAAACAGTGAAAATAGAAGATATAAATAAACTGCATTAACTGAACAAATTACAGGAAACTTTAGAACATATGAGGACAAATTCAAACGTTGTGAACATTAGATTTGATCAAGTCAGAATTCTAATGAAGAAGTCTTGAATTAAAGTCGATGATTTAAATCGATTCTAGATTCTCAAACCTGAACTGACAGAAATCAGACTCACCGCTGATCAGATTTTGTTTCCAGAAAGAACCCGTCACCAATAATCACACATTATGTCAGTGTGTTACTTAAAGATGGATACAGTGAAAATGAATCATGCACCTTTTTGCCAGCGATGCCCTGGAACCTCCTGAACCGCCTCTGAGAACAGCTGGTGTAAGTCTGGCTCTCTTGTTCTCTGTAGAGAAGAAGATTGACATCACGCTCATGTGTGCACCGTAAACATAACGCTGGAGCTAACAGCTGGTTAGCCTAGCTTAGCTTAGCTTAGCATAGAGGCTGTAAACACGGAGAAACTTCTGGATTTAGAATGTTTAAACTCTCTCAGCCCATCTGTCTGCCCCTTCATGGCTCCACGGTGCCTTGAAAGTTTGTGAATTGAGGGGAAGTAAACATAAACAGAGATGGGTCTTGAATTTGCCTTGAGAAAGTGTGACATCACAGGCGTGCATGTGAAGCCGGATGATGCAGGTGATGGCAAACAAGCGAGGAAGCTAAGCTAACTTTAAGGCCGGCTCGTTCTCACTGTGACATGTTTGGAGCGTTTGTCTCGTATCCTTGATGCCGTAAATCACATTATTTTCAGTATTTTCTTATTGATCCGACTGAGCTATAACTCAGTGATAAGAGGCTGTTGTGACAGCGAGCCTCAGCGAGCCGGTGGAGGATTACTGGTCTTAACTCTGACCTGCCCTCCTGCTGCACATCTCAGCCCTCAGCCTGCTTCACGCTTTAAGCTGTGGAGGTTGTGAGAAGAGGCCTCTGTGTCGGAAGCTGGCAGAGTTCAGTGAATCTAAAGAAGAAGTCTGGAGCCAGCGAGTGGATGGAGGGAGGAGCGTGAGCGGTGCTGCCCTCCAGGACGCCGCTGAAGGAAGTTTCTCTGCAGAAATATCTCAGTCACAGTCGAGCGCTGTCGTCTTTTTGAGACGTAAAGCTTGAACCATTTGTTTGAGACAGAGCACACCTTCAGCTCTGACGCAGCTCTCTGTGAAGACCGAGCAGTGCTGGATTCTTCAGGCCGGTTCTGAAACCAGTATGAGGGAGCAAAATAATAACAAGATAATATTTCATACACAGATTGTAACATAAAAATGTTGTTTGCATAATCAAGCCGCTGTGAAAGCTGCAGGATATCTTCCAGTTTACAGCTGACCTGTAATCTGAATGTTAAAGACGACTCACAGCTCACCTGTGAAGTGAAGAAAATTAAAATCAGGTGTGTTTTAATCTCTCTTACTTCATCGACCACTTAAAGGTTTGTACAGAGGCTGGAAATCCTTGAAAACGCTTGAATTTTTGTGTAATTACAGGTTTGAAAGGTGCTTTGAGTTGGAGTAGGTTATTTCATATTTTATATATGAATTTAACTTGTCACTCCTCTTTATGATTCACTGCAGCTGAAAGGTGCTGGGAAAGCTTGTTTATGTTCCTTGAACGTGCTTGAATGTGCTTGTGTAAACCTGGAGGGACCCTGCAGTTCAAAACACTTCAGCTGTCTGTCCTGGAGACAAACTCTGAGACATGTGAGTCCACATGAAGCCTCAGATCTCCTGAAACTCTGCAGCATGAAACAAATAAACCAAATACAAACACGTTTAAAGAAGCTAATAAAAGTGTGACCTCGAGGTGACGAACTCGTCGTTTAAAGAAACTGAAACGTGATTAAAACCTGTTTGTGCTCAAAGAAACGATCTGAAATGTGGGACACTTCGTTGTTTGTCCCCGAATGTGTGACATGATATCACCGTAAAACACAGAACATTTAGAGGCAACCGACTGCTGAAAAGTCCAAAACACTGAAGCTCGACCCGGTCCATCTGTTGGAGTCTGAGCACAGCTGTCAGCAGCACAATGTCAGCGCCGACTCACCGGGTTTGGATCAAAAAGAAGCAAGTTAGAGGAAGATGAGAGCCATTGTAGAAGTGATCATAAACACGCAGTTAAAGAGGCCAAAGAAAGAGGGGTGTGTGTGTGTGTGTGTGTGTGTGTGTGTGTGTGTGTGTGTGTGTGTGTGTGTGTGTGCAGAGATGGGGGGATAATTGGGGGGAGGAGGGGGAGGAGGAGGAGGGGCGGGAGGAAGCTGTGGAGGTTTCATTGTGCCGAGCTGATGAATAGCTGGATTCAGATGGTGGTGGGAGGTGGCCAAGCACAATAGTGAAAGTAAGGACTGTGTTTCCTTCTGCCGAGGATCCTTTTACTCTCGCTCTGCCGTTGCCCCGGCAACCCAAATCATGGGTTAGCTCAGGTTTTAAGCGCTGCCCTGCACGGGTCTGCGGGCCCGGGTCACATGTCGAGTCGGTTGATCTGATGTGTTCCTCGAAAAAAAAAAGATAATTATAGGTCGTCTGCTGTGAGCGAGCTCAGAGCTGAACGCCTGCAAACACAAAGACACAGAAGATCATCTCTGAAGGTTTGTTACTGGAAACAACTGTGAGACTGCAGAAACACTGTCTGATGAAGCAGAGAGTCGTGTGTTTGTGTCAGACACTCAGACGGCACGTTGTAGTAAAACACTTTGGACCATAAAGTCCTGAAGCTGAGCAGGAGGAGAGAGGGAGAGACAGAGCTTGTAGAGAGTTGCAGAGTTAAAGTCTCTCCTGTCCTGTAAACTGTTGTGATGATGTGAATCAGTCATTTCAAAATGTCTGTCAGGGCTCAAATGATTGTTTCATCTGTCAGCCAATAGAATAACAGCGCTGGAGTCACATGGCGTCTGTGTTTGGTCAGCATCAACAGTCTCGAGCATACTTACCCTAATGTTAGCTAGTTAGCGTTAGCGACATTAGGTAGGGCACAAGCTGGCAGATGATTGCGTTACCAGCGGTGTTGTGACGTGAATACAGTGAAGGTGGAGACAGTAAATTAAAGTTATTTAATTACATTAAAGTGTGACAGTTATGGTTGCCATTGGCAACAGAAACCTGCTGAGGTGGCAGAACAGTCTGATCATCATGTTTGTACAGCGACATGTGAAGTAGATCAAATTAAACATGTTGCCTGTAACAATGAATGTGCCATTAAACTGTAGATTACAGATGAGTGAGTCACGGTCTTATATCTGTAGTTTATTCAGAGACTTTAAATGATACAATCTAAATCAAACTGGGCGCTGACGTCAGCTTGAAGGTTTCTCAGGTACGTTTCCGTCCCTGCCGCTGTGGACCGAGCTGTCGTCCAGCTGTGCTTCCAGCTGCAGTGAACAGTGTAATATGGGTCAAACACAGAGTGAGTTCTGGCTGATGTTGATGCTGTTGGACAGTTCGCTCCGGGCGACACTCATTCTGACACATCGCTGATTAATGCAGGACGTGAGTGCTGCCACGGTTTGATGGTCAGTATGTGTCGGACAGAGAAACAAACCTGTCCTCTGATCACACACATGGAAAGAGACTCAATATTCCAAGTGTCGCCTGAAAGCCTGCAGAGTATCTCAGTGGTTCTGGTTCTGCCAGGAGCAGCACATTCCTCAGAACTTTCAAACCACCATCGAGTGAAAGCGTCTTTGAGGTCGAAGCCGTTTGCATTTGTGCAGAATGTGTCTCACATCACAACATATGGCTGCAATTGAGGCATAAAGTCCAACCGAAGGGGCCCGCGGAGCCCCGGGCCCTCTGACAGGGTGTCGGGGAGACAGCCCTGGCACCAACACACACACACACACACACACACACACACACACAGATAAACACAGTCTTTTACTGGTGCGGTGCAGCAGACCGCGTGCTAATGGTGCCGGCTCAGTTTACAGGCTGCTGTGGAAAAACCAGAGATGCAGCTCGTCTGCGTGTCAAACATGAGATATCACGGCGGCTGCACGGCGGGTTAATCACCGGCACATCACAGATACGTCTCTCTGACCCACTTTTCAGGAGGAATTAGAGTAACGCCTAATCTTGCACAAACTGCACTGTTGTGCTGCCACACAAGCAGTTTTTTTTCCAGCAGCATGACGCGGTGGAGCGCGATGAATGTGTGAAGCGATTCTGCTGGACTGTGAATGAGGATGTTCTCACAATGTATGCAGTGTTTCCAACATGAGCCTGCAGAGGAGCTGACACAGTCTCCTGACAATAAGAAGTATTGATCATCAGGCACGTTTGACAGCATGTTCTTAGTGTGTCTCTGCAGCCTGACAGATGATAATCTGTGTGATGTGTTTGTTGTCCTGCAGACGTCCCGCTGAAGCCCACCACTCCGACTAAAATCTCTGAAGAGGGCGACGATGTGTTGGGGGACTACACAGTCGGAGAACACGTCTGGGTCAACGGCGTCAAACCAGGAGTTATCGCCTACCTGGGGGAGACCCAGTTCGCCCCGGGACAGTGGGCTGGCGTGATTCTGAACGACCTAGTTGGCAAAAACGATGGGTCGGTGGGCGGAGTGCGCTACTTTGAGTGCCAGCCCCTGCAGGGCATCTTCACGAGACCCTCGAAGCTCACCCGACAGCCGGTCGGAGAGGGAAGCGACAGCCACTCCACTGACTCAGTCTCTGTTCAGAATCAGAACCAGCAGGGCGGCGCCCCCTCTGGCCAGAGGGTGGTGGTGACACTCAGAGAGGGCCTGCTCAACAGCGCCGGGAAAACAGGAAACGAGTCGGGGTCCAACATGTCCGACAGCGGCTCGGTTAAGAAAGGAGGGGACAAGGATCTGAGAGTCGGAGATCGAGTTCTGGTGAGTAGTTCTGTGTCGGGTTCACTGCAGTGAAGCTTAAAATATCTTCACATATCTTCAAATATCTCCAACAGATCAAAGAAATAACAACTCATTGTATTCAGTCTTTAATATTGCTGAAGGATGAAACATCGTCGTCTTCTTTGTCAAACAAAAGAACGATGCAGCTCATCGTCTTTCTCGTCTCACATCTTCTGGTCCAAACCAAACTCTTCATCAGAACTCCTTCCATCACTGACCGTCACTATAGAATATGTGTTGTGTTGAAGTTTGTCCCTCAGTCAGACGATCAGTTAACTGGGTCAGTTTGTTTACAATAAATAAAATAAAAATGTAATCAGACTAATTCAAGCAGATTTATAAAATTGAACATGCAGAACTTGTGTTGTGTAAACGTGGTCAGAACCTCCCCGGCCCAGCAGGAGGCCGGTCCACACTGTTCATCACTGCAGCGCCTCTCAGTCCTGCTGTTGCCATGACAGCTGCATCACTACACCTCCTCTGTAATCAGAGAGTCTGGATCCACCCGGCGAGAGAGCAGTGAGATGCTGATCTGCTCTGCAAGCGTACAAACAGGCCAGCCTTCTGTTTTTACCTTCTGGACGAGCCGTGTTCTGCATTTTTCCTACAGAAATGAGCCATAAAGTGTCAATACTCAGCTGAAACCTGAAGAATCTCATCAGTGAAAGCTCAGGTTCTGCCTGAGACTCAAACGTTCGCTGCAGGTTCATCCAGTGAAAAGAGTCCGAACACGTTCCAGAGAAACGAGAGTGAACACACATCGTTTCATTATCCGTGTAAATCTTTACATGTTCAGAGAGTTCAACAGGATTCTCTGTAAATGTTTGAGGACAGAATCATCCTCAGCAGCTGAACGAGATGTTTTACAGTCCCAGAGGACGTTGATCAGCTTTATGAAGCCTCAGCGAAGACGGACCCGTGCAGTGTAATGTGAGACGGGCCTGATCCCACAGGAAAGTTCTGCTTTTCTTTTCTGTTTATCACCGGACTTCATCCTTCATCCTTCCTCTGTGACGTCTTTATCCTTCAGTCAGTCTTTGCACCACACAATAAAACCATCGCGTAGCAGATCATTTATTTCTCCTTCTAGCTGATTTCCTCTGAGCTCGATCAGTGTGTACAACCTTCACAGCACACAGTTATGGGCCGGGTCACGTTGCTCTCCATTAACTGATGGGCACAGGGGATAGTTACATCAGATCCCTGCTTCTGTGGAAACAGGCGGCCGGAGAAGCTTTCCTCCTGGTCAATATTGTAAATCACTCCGGATTACTTTCAGCACTTAAGAGAGGAGACACCACTGCTGACACATTGATCAGTGAATCCATCTCTTTCCTCAGCCTCTCCTGTGTAATCCATCCGTCCTGCTGCGGGTCGGACCGCCTCGCGCTCCTCCTCCGCTGCTGGAAACACAACGCCGCCTCAGAAATCTGGTGAAACGAGCACAAAGTGTGAAACTCAGATTACGCAGCGCGAGGACGGTTTTCCTCTGCTGGGTGTTAAATGCTGTGATAGTAGCGGAGTGGACAGAGTTTTCACACAGTAGGTACGGAGCTGCAGGCAGGTGATCATGGTGAGGAGTAAACATCCAGAGATGGCCTGCAGAGGATGTGACTGTGAGGGTTTAAAGAGTGGAGGTCACAGCTGAACACATGCTCTCTGTCTGCTCGGCCTCTGATGTGAGCAGACCTGCCGTCTGACCCGAGGCGTCTCCTCCTGGAGACTTTATAAAGGCTACACCAGTGTTTCCTTGCAGGGCTGCATGTGATGTGGCTGCTGATTATCCAGCCTGTAAGCAGTCCTCTCACACGGCTGCTGTTCAGTGAAACTGTCCTTTAAAAGCAGCAGAACACGGTTGTAGCAGCGGCAGCTGGTCGAACATGAAGTCTGAGTTATAACGATATTTGAACATTACTAAAACAAATCATGAATCCGTCTGCAGTAAACAGGATTTATCTCACACGTCTCAGCTGGACGACAAACTGACAGCAGCTCCTCAAGTGGCGCCTGATTGGCTGAGCTCGCTGTGCTCTTCATCGTTAGCTTAGCGGGAAGCGGTTCCTCCAGTGTGTTGTCACTGGGTGTGTTGGAGTGTGATGATCCTCCGTCGCACCTCCCAACACATCCAACTCGTCACAGCTGCACCATCATCATAATGAGATTATTCTGATTACAATATGAGCAAACTACTAAAATCCTGATGATGTGACGTTTCTTGCAGTCAAACAAAACATTTTCTCACATCTGGAGAGAAACATTTAAGTCAGGACGCTCTGCAGCTCTGCAGCGATTCATTGTTATGATCCACGTTTACCTTCATCAACACCTGCAGCTCCTGTGATTTTGGAATTTCATGTAAATCCATTCAGTATGTGTTGAAACATTTCACCCAGAGCGACAGATACAAACCACATGGTGGCGCTAGAGGAGACGCCAGGAGACAAACCAACTTCTGTGGTTGCGGTCACAAAGTCTTCACTGTGTTTGACGCTTCAGTCGTATCAGAGCTTCAGAGCTTTTAGACGAGAGTGACGCTAACAGGAGCCAAGATGGCGTTTGTGCTGACTGGCTGTCGTGGCTCTGCTGGCGCTCTGACACTGAGTCACTGAGACATCTCACGGGCAGCAGGACGGCAGCCCGCCTCACTGTAATGTCCTCTGACACCACAGTGTTGCTTCTGCTCGGCCTCAGACGAGTCAGACGGAGATGATTCAACAGCAGGAAGCAGAGTAATGACTCACACCAGCCACACCCGTTTTATTCTCCTCGTGGTCATCAGACGCTGAATCCAGGAGTCGGTATTTATATTAGAAACTCTTTGTTTTGTTCGTAAAATGAAGTGTCAGTGTTTTTAAAGCAGATGTGGTGCTGAAACATCTGCACTCTGCAAATCATACATCTTATATTCCTGTGGGTTTGGACTATTGCTTAAAGGACGCTGGATGTTTTCACCGTGGTGCACTGAAGACTCTCTGTCAGATAATCAGCCTTGAAAATAATTGATTGATCAATATATTCTGCTAATTCCCAGACTCACGCCTTTATTCAGCGGTCCTAGTAGAACATGTTTACATACTTTAATTTCCAATAAACACATTATTGTTCGCATGTTGAGTTGCTGCTGCGTCCCTTTTTCACACTGTGTCTTGAATGCTCCACTTTAGCTACAGAGTGAGACATCTTGCCTCTGTTCGATCTTTGGTGAGAGTTGCACATGTGCATTACTGTACAGGCAGGATGCAGCCAATCAGAGGCAGAGTAGGGCGGGTCAGGCCCAGCACAGTAGTGTGATCTAAAATAACGTTGTAGGAACTGTTTCTCCGCTGAAGGAAGTTGTGGACGAGTGTGTGTCTCCTCCACATGTGGTCGCCATGTGTGAAGGACAGTCAGCAGCTGGACGAGTCGTCACATGTCGGCTGATCCAACAGAGACTGTGTGGATTTAAAGACGTCTTCATAACAGGAAGCCAGCGTTCCTGACTGAGAGCACACAGATGTGAGATGTGACTGTGTGGCACCGACAGAATCCCACCGAGAGCAGAAGAGTTTAACTTTAAAACCTGAGTGCATGTTTCTCAAAGTAACACTTGATTTGCACAGTAATGACACGCAGAGTTACAAATAACTTAGCTGTAAAACATCCATCGTTTCAGAGTGCTGCAGTAAATTGGTTCATAACGAAGTGAACTGTCTGCACAACATATATTAATATATTTGATAAAACTGGAAACATAAACTGTTTCCTTCATGTTAAATGTAGTTCTGTGTGCAGTCCGATGAGCTCAGGACGTCTCAGTGTGTCTGCTGTGTTTATGGTTATTTGTTGAGTTAACAGACAGTTTTCTCGATCATTTAATTAGTTAATATTTGACAGAACTAAATAAAACGTTAACTTAATCTTTCAAAGCTAAAATCTTGTCACGATGAAGAGAAACCGTCTGTTCTGCTGACTCATGTCACATATTTAAAGGTTTTGAATCGGTCATAGTTTATTGTTAATATTGATTGTTATGAATAATAACTTGATGGTGATGCTGGTTCTGGATCAACATGAACACGTTCTCCAGGGTCAACACATCCTCTAAGATATTGTTCTGCCTGGACGATAAACAAAAGGAAACTCTAACGGTCAGTAATTATCTCCAGACATCTGTTTTAATCCTCACAAGCACCAGCGAGAGTGCACCAGAACACAAAGTCTCCTGCTGGTGATGTGCTGCATTAAAGAACCAATCAATGTGTTTGTTTACAATAACTTAAATGAGTTTTAAGCGTCACAGCTGAGGCTGAAAACACACGTCAGGATTCATGGATCAGTCTGTTTCCTGGAGTCTTCACTGGTTTTCCTGCAGCTGCTCTGATTCTGTAACTGTTGTAAAGAGCCAGGCTAGCAGTTTCCCCTTGTTCCCAGTGTTTGTGCTAAGCTAAGCTAACCGTCTGCTGGCTGTAGCTCCATGTGTTCCTGCACAGACATTCTGCTAAACTTCCCAACTAAACTCTAACATGTTGATGGTGTGTTCAGCTCTGTAAGAACAGCTGATGGTGTAAATAAAACCAGCTGTGAGACGCACTAACTGTTTGTCCTGGTGTGTGTGTGTGTGTGTGTGTGTGTGTGTGTGTGTGTGTGTGTGTGTGTGTGTGTGTTTGTAGGTCGGGGGCTCTAAGATGGGAGTCATTCGTTACATGGGGGAGACGGACTTCGCTAAGGGTGAGTGGTGTGGGGTCGAGCTGGACGAGCCTCTGGGGAAGAACGACGGAGCAGTGGCTGGTACAAGGTAAACACACACACACACACACGCACACACACACACACACACACACACACACACACACACACACACACACACACACACATGCATGCTTGAAGTTCCCCAGATTCCTTTGGTTTTGTCCCTAAAAGGATGTGAGTGGAGGCCGAGGATCCGTCTGCTCAGCTGGTTGTTTCTGTTTGTCCATGAGGTGTAAAGAACCCTTCAGCTCCATCGACTGCTTCACATTTATCACATTTATCAACTTTATAATTTATATTCATTTCTACATATTTTCACCTGACCAGGAATGCAGAGTTTCCTCTCAGCTCACATTCTTCTGCCTGCGCCAGTAGGAAACAGTTTGGGTGAAATACGATGCAGACAGTCTGGATCCAGAAGCATTATTCTGTTTATACTGCAGACTTGGTCTTGGTTGTTCCCTTGAGACCACATCACATCATCCCCAAACAGTTTAGGAGTTACTGTTTATTTGCACAAGTTTATATTAAAACGACCTGAAGAGACGGAACAGTAGCGCAGAGAGGAGAGAAGCTCAGAGACGGACTGACAGAACAGACTATAAAACACAGACAAACAGAAGAAACACTTCACACGAGTTCTGATCAAACAAAACCAGAACTCACTCATATCAGAGCAGAACCGTCATCAGTTTATCAGTAAAATGTTGTTAATGATAATATTATAATACTAATGTTTCCCTCCTGAGGGCCTGGAAGTGAAACCTTCACATGACTTCTGACACTCTGATTGCTGTCAGATCAGCTACAAATCTTCACACTTCAGAAGCTCAATCAGAGGAAGCTTAATGATATCTATATATATATATATATTATGGGTTAATGAATGTTCTGTTAACTGATTAATTAAAGGAAAGGAAATGCGACAGTAGATTTAGAGATTTTGTTTTTCATCCATGTCGTCGTTCAGATTAGTGGAAAGAAAAGAAAAAAAAATACGGAGTCATAATTTGACATATTAATTAAATCGTCTCTTTCACATATTTTAATACTAAATGAATTGTCTTGTAAGTAATCGACGGGGAGTTTCATAGTGAAATCTGTTTCATTTTTAACCTATTCACCATTTGTTGTTATATTTTTCAACACATCTTTATTCTGAGTTTATTTCTCAGACTCAACTTTACTTCTTGTTTTCTTTATTAGTTTCCTCGTGTACGTTATTTTCCCTTTAACATTGTGGCTTTTATAAACTGATTTTTTGCTCTGTTGTGATTCTGTTCTGGACTTTGTTTTGCAGTTTTCTGATTTTAATGATTGGCCTTTTGACTAAGTGATGCGACGACAGCTCCAAGGCGATCTTCTCTATCGTCCTCAGACTATCAGTCCTCAGTTATCCAGTGAAGCTTCCTGGATCCACAAACTAAACACAGAGAGACTTTAACAATCTGACTGTGTTGGTCTCATCATCATGAAGCTGTTCTGTGCTCTAACATCTTCCTTCTCTCCCTGCAGATACTTCCAGTGTCTTCCCAAGTTCGGTCTGTTCGCTCCGATCCACAAGGTGATCCGGATCGGCTTCCCCTCCACCAGCCCGGCCAAGGCCAAGAAGAGCAAGCGGGTGGCGATGGGCGTGTCGTCTCTGGCCCACAGCCCCAGCAGCTCCTCCATCAGTTCAGTCAGCTCGGTGGCCTCCTCCGTGAGCGGACGACCGAGCCGAGCTGGGCTGGTAAGACCGACCGCGACGCGATGTTTAAAGGAATAGTTCCACCGTTTGAGACATAAATGATAAAACTCTCACTGAGAGTCAGACAGAAAGATCGATGCTGATCTTCTCGTCTGACTCTCGACCTGAAGCAGAATATGTCCCAAACATATTCCTTTAAAGTGAGTAAGCAAGCTTTGTTCCTCAGAGTCACCAGGTGAGTGACAGGTGATGATGTCATGTGACCACATTCTGTTCTGGGACAGAAACGGGTCCAGAATCAGAACAAAGCTCTCTAAAATCAACCAGTACATTTACACAAGGTTTGTGTTTTAATACTTCTTCTACTCAAATATCAACTTTCTCCTGCTCTACATTTATTTGACAACTTGAGCTACTTTGCAGAAACAAAATATGATCAATAAATCATTTATGATGTATTTATATATTAACATTAAACTGTATTGATCCTGGAGGAGAAACTAACGAGCTACCGACAGATAAATCAACTTTACCAGCTTCAGCGTTAAAGTGATGAACACGTTAAATCAGTTTTAATGTAAATACTTCTGTTCTCTTACACAATGAAATACACAACCAGAGTATTTGTACGCTGTGATTCTACTGCTGGTACCTGAATGTAAGGTGAGAGTCCTTCCTCCAGCTCTGTAGCGACAGTGAGAGTACTCAGTTTGTCAGAGTAATCAGAGTATTCAGATGTGATGATTCAGACCTGCTGCTGCCAACAATTAAGGGAAGTAACAGGGAGCGTCCTCCATCAGAGGTCTGGCTGCAGACCAGCAGCTGAAATCAATGAGAGATAAACCGACGTCCTCGTTTATCTGCTGCCAGCCGTCACGACACGGTCGCCTTAAAGCCGCAGTGAGTTGGAACAAGCTGCTCGAGTCCTCGTTCAGCTGCAGCTCGACAAAAAGCTGCAGAGTCAGCGAATCGTGATGAACTGCTCAGCAGAACGAGCCATCGATCATCCGGCTCGTTCAGCTCGTTCAGCTAATGATTACTGCCATCATCCATTAAACTGTTGATCATGTCAGTGATTCATCCATTAATAAGTCAGTCTATAAAATATCAGAACATATGTAAGAAATGTTCATCACATGGCGTCCAAAGACACGTCAGATCGTTTCTTCAGTCCAAAACTCAAAGTTTTCATCTGCTGTCAGAGGTGATGAAGAGCAGCAGCAAAGCTTCACCTTTAAGAAGCTGAAAACAATTAATAAATCACCAGAAGTTGGTCATTAATCTTCTTTTGAACACTAATCGTTGCATCTCGGTGTAAAATGTTGTTTATTTACAGTTTATTATCTGTTTTTTACTGTTAGGAACAGTTACAGGTCAGAAACCTGTCGGGCGGCGCACTCTAGTGGTCAGACACGATATCACATCTTCCAGGAAACAAAGAGGTTTTAAAGACTGAGACGTTTTATAGTTTGAAGCGTCACGCAGCAGTTTTTTAGAAAATAACTTTAATTATTTGAATAATCTTAAACTGTTTTCTTCAGTGTTTTATTTCTAACATGACTGAATACTAAAACCAGGTATTGATCTCAGTGTGATCAGGTTTGTGTTGATGAAATAATTCATCTGTGATCCATCAGGAAATAAATCATTCTGTCAGGATCAGAAATAAGTTTACACACGATCACGTTTTGATCATGAAACTGTAAGATATCAGTGAGAGATCACAAGAATCAGACCAGCTGTTCTGCTGTGAGAAGCAGATGTTTTGCTCTTCATCCTCTCTGCCCACTAACTCTCCTCGTGTTTTACGTCCTCTTCCTTCCTCAGCTGACGGAGACGTCGTCGCGTTACGCCCGTAAGATCTCGGGCACCACGGCGCTGCAGGAGGCGCTGAAGGAGAAGCAGCAGCACATCGAGCAGCTGCTGGCGGAGAGAGACCTGGAGCGAGCCGAGATGGCCAAAGCCACGAGTCACATCAGTGATGTGGAGAAGGAGCTGAACGTCGTGAAGTCACAGCACGTCCAGGTAACAACCAGGTGAACCTGTCAGACAGCAGCCACGTGTGACAGTGACGGTGCTGACAGATGTGTTGGTCCTCCACAGTACATGACGGAGAATGAAGGAACCCTCCAGCAGGTGAAGGCCATGTTGGCCAGCACGCAGAAGGACAAGCTGGAACTGGCCAATCAGCTTGAAGAAGAGAAGAGGTACGATCTCCTTCTGTCGCGTTACATTAACACATTACTGTGTGTGGATCGTTGATAAAGACCTGATGACTCACTGTGATGTCTGATCCTCTGTGTCACATCAGGAAGGTGGAGGACCTCCAGTTCAGGGTGGAGGAGGAGAGCATCACTAAAGGAGACCTGGAGGTATTTATCATCCTCACTAACTGAGTCAGGGCCTCCACACACTCACGGAGGTGTAGCTGTTGATATCGAGCGCCCTGAGAAGGTAGAAGGGAGATTCACACCTGCATGTGGTCTGTTCAGGCGTCTGAGCAGGATTAATGAGTTCAGACGAGGATCTCAGTGAGGCTTCA
Organism: Diplodus sargus; assembly: GCA_903131615.1. Lineage (NCBI taxonomy): Eukaryota > Metazoa > Chordata > Actinopteri > Spariformes > Sparidae > Diplodus > Diplodus sargus. Next base: position 46,017 of record CAEMYA010000298.1, on the reverse strand, counting down.
GCAGGGACCAGGACCAGGACCTGGACTCCAGCCTCCCGACAGCTGAGAGACAGACGCTGCTCCCTCAGAAACTCAGAGTGTCATGAAGGATGGTTTATCGACAGATATCTGCTGCTGTGACTGAGCAGGAGCGCGTTAGCTGAGCTGTGTTACCTGCTGCTCCAGGAAACAACCTGAGTGGAAGATAAAAGTAGTTTGTTCATTTTTTGTGGGAAAATCAAAGGCAACGCTTTTGTGATTGCGCGCTCTGTAGTTTGGAGACAGAAGCTCAGAAGCTTGCTTTTATACATTTCCATACAAACGTTTATACAAAAATCCAGAATCCGTGAGTTCCCAGTTCAGATGTTGTGTAACATGATAGTTAAACAGTGAGACAGTTGTTGCAGCCTCCTCTGATCTCCAGCCCACCACTGACTCCTCTGTCCTTCAGCGTCACATCCTGAAGTTCCCCTGAGACGTTCATCCATAACAGGACTCACAGAATCAGCTCCTCCTGCTGTGGTTCTGCTCTGGGATCAGCTGCACCCTGAGACTCTGTGGATGAATCCCTCCACTGTAGTTTACTGTGCAGCGATGTCATCAGTAACACATGACACATTACTGAATCCTTAATGGATTCATCGCCGACTCTCACTTTAATGGTGGAGACAGATCGGCGCGTCGATGCCTGTTTCCCGTCAGCAGAGAGCAGGACGTCCTCTGCAGTAACAGACCACAGTGTCACAAATCAACCCATCAGACTTGTGCTTTCAATTTTCAGGCATCAAAAGATAACATAAGACTTTGAAACAGTGGATTCCTGTATGCTTCTCCGACAGGGGCGATGCACTCATGGCGCGGTACCCTTGAGGTTGGGTAAGAGAACCAAGGTGAAAAAGAAAGATCTGATCTTGTTTGTGGCTTTGATCCGCTGCCGAGCTCTCTCAATTCTTCACTTCAAATCCACGTCGGTGTCGTCAGGGACTTTCCCTCTTTACTCCTTCACTCCTGCGTGTGGTGCTGCGAGCAGGAAACATCCGCTCGGCCTCCGAGACTGTTTCCCCACATGGTTGATATTAACATCTGTGCACTGAGCAGCGGATCCTCTTTCTTAATCTCCTCTTGTTTAATTGGATATGACTGTGTGTGTGTGTGTGTGTGTGTGTGTGTGTGTGTGTGTGTGTGTGTGTGTTTGCTGTCAGCTTTATGATCTCTGCTTGGCTGCTTCTAGATGATCAGACTGGCTGTTCTCTCCTCTCCTGTCGTCTCTGCACACAAACATTTGGACGGTGACACGTTGATCCTTTGGCTCCTTCACTTTTTATCACCCGGGATGGAAACGATGCAGCGACTCTAACGTTTTAGAGCCGACTGTCAGCTTTAATAAGACGACAGCGGCATCGTAAACCGAGTCTAATGGTTTGTTTGGACTCCTGTGAGATGCGAGACCCTCAGGGTGTCTTTGACTTTGATGCAACTCCTCAAAAATAAAAAGCAGTTTTGGAAAAAGGAATATTTGAGCTCAGCAGCCACTCAGTAAACTGTTGATAAGAGCATAATAAGGTTTATTAACGTTAATACGACATCGTTTCTGTGTTAGACCTGAACAGAGATTCAGAAGAAAAGGCTGACGTCACACTTTTTATTAACATGCTTCTAATCAGTCAGTTAAAGTCATTAAGACACTTAAGAGTCCTTATAAGATGCTTATTAACATTATTATGCGCATGTTTTAAAGACAAAAGCGTAAATAAAAGGATTTATTAACATTAAGAAGACATTGTTCTCACTGTCAACACATCTGTAGTTACTGGATAATAAATTACGTATTAACTTATTAAAGCGGCAACAAATCTCAGTGAAGCTCTAACAGTCAGTCAGTGTTTTTATGAAATCGTTATAAACATTTTAAAGAAGCTGTTTAGATGTTTGTTAGTGTTCTGAAGAGTTTAACAAGTTTATTTTAGTGATTTTAAAAGAGCCGGCTGTTAATCTGGACAGAAGTTCAGTTCATGGTGAACTTTGATGGCCAGAAACACGAACAGGTTTCTTTTCTCTGCTGGTGTCAAACACTAAAACATCTCTCTGTGAATTCAGAAAGTTTCCTGACAGGTGAACATTTTCTCTCCACGTGTTCCTGTCTTTGAAATCTCACACAGTTTTAGATCTTCACTGTGTCTTAACAGAAGTCGGTGAAACAAACGAGTTCAGACGACGTTCAGACTGAAATCCTTTCAGTCCGTGTGAGAATTATAGATCGTCAGCTGCGTCTCATCTGCAGGACAGCGAGTCCTTTGTGTCACAACAGAAACACACCTGTTTTCTCTCTCCACCGACCTGCACAGCTGAAGGTTACAGATAACACCTTTTGTCCTGCTCATATCATCTGTCCTGAAACAGAAAGTTAAAGGTTTCATGTGTGTCGGAGCCAAACTGTCGCTCAGCGTGTCGCCGTCCCTCATCACAACGTGGACTGATTATTCTCTGGAATGCATCTGACCGTCTCCGATCTTCTCGAGGACTCTCTGGGTTTTTCCTCTGATTTCCTTTTTCCTGATTTCTGTTCTTTAAAGTCGTCTTTTCTTTTGAATGCTGTCATTCTGTCTGAGTGGCTCCACCTGTCACAGTAATAAGGTCATTCTTCTTTCTGTCAGATGATTCTGACCGCCGATGTTGTTTTTCTCTCATCAGCAGACCACGGTTGAGGAGCAGAGTCGCATCATGCAGCTGGAGTCGGAGCTCGGCCTCCGGAGAGCCGAGGTAGAGAAGCTCCGGGCTCAGCTGAGAGGATCTGACGCCGGCTCGCAGCAGGACGCCGACACCGAGGCCGCGGCGGGGTCCGACACCAAGCCGGAGACCCTCTTGAAGGAGGGCGGCGAGCTCAAAGAGAACCAGCAGGAGGTGGAGTCGCTGAAGGCGCTGCTGGATAATAAGAACCAGGAGATCAGTGACATGAAGCAGAAGCTCCAACAGGCCACGAAGGAGAACATGGAGATGATGGACAGCTGGAAGGTATTCTGCTGCTACACGCTGCTGTAGATGTTCAGAGAGCCTCAGCAGGGTCGCTGCAGACGAGCTCTGTGATCACTGAGGGCAGCACACGCTGGATTCATTCATAGTTTACATCTGAAATATTCTGTGAGGATTATCAGGCAGCAGAGCAGAAACTAAAACACACATCAGTCAGAATGTTGAATTTAATCCAAACATTTCAATCAGGGGGAATTAATTATTAAATCTCTAACAATTCTGCATCAAAATCTAGAAACAACTCACCGACGACTCGACATGTCGCTGAGTTTTGTTCTTACACGAGTTTCATCTGGTCGCCTTCAGCAGAGAGTCAGAGAGAAGAAGGAAGTCTGAGAACGAGACGAAACATAAGCAGAAGAAAACTTTTAGACATTCACTCGTCTGTGAACTCAGCAGAGAGTCTGGATGTGTCTGTGACGTCCGGACGCCCGAGAGGCAGATGAGAGTGATCTTTTTCTGGTGACCCATTTTCTAAGTCTGATCAGAATGATCTTCTCTCCTGTTCAGAAAAAAGACAGAATAACAGTTTAAGTTCCTTAGAAACGTTGGAATTAGGAAACGTTTTTCCTTCCAGATCTAAAGTCATAAACTCAGGAGAGAAAATACTTCAGTCGGCTCGGATCAGAGCAGAATCTGATGTGACTCCGGGTGTTTGGTCCTCCAGAGGTTCTGGATCTGCCCCGATCTTCCCGGCGCTCCACACAACATCTGGGAAACATCTAGTAGAAACAACATGTTGTGAGTTGAATGTTTTCACCCGTTCAGTCCGATAACTCGTCTCTCTTCCCTCTGCAGAATAAGTTTGACACTTTAGTCAGCGACCACCAGCGCTCCCTGGAGGAGCTGAAGGCCTCACTGAGCGGTGATCATTCAGATCCAGCAGGACAGGAGCAGGACCCCCAGGAGCTGAGAGCCACTCTGGAGGGCCTGAAGATGGAGCACCAGCTGGAGATGGAGAACCTGAAGGCCAAACACAAGATCGAAGCCGCCATTCTGACCAAGGAGCGCGAAGACTTGTGCTCCCGTCTGCAGGAGGTGAAAGAGCAGCTGGCCGACGGGAACCAGACGTGGAGGACCAAGGTGGAGGCCAAGAGCAGCAAGCAGGCCCTGGAGGAGGCGACGGAGAAGCTCCAGAAGGCGGAGCGGAGGCTGGCGGAGATGGAGAAGCTGCAGGTGGAGCAGGAGAAAGGCACAGCAGAGCTGAGAGAGAGACTGGAGCTGTCGGAGAAGAAGATGACGGACTACCAGGCGCTGCAGAAGGCCCAGGCCGAGAGCCAGGAGGAGATCCAGAAGCTGGAGGAGAAGCTGAGGGTGACGGCGAACCAGCTGCAGGCCATCCAGGCCGACCGCTACACCACCCGCGACGCAAACGTGAGTGTCTGAAGAGCAGCGATAAGAAATCCTCTCAGTCATTTAACATGCTGCTCCAGTTCAGCCGCACTGACTCTGATTCTGCTGCAGGTGATAGAAGATAACGAGATTTCAGAGGAGAAGATGAAGCTGAAGCAGAACATCGAAGGTACCAACATCTGCTCACGGTCACGTTCTGCTCCATGTTGTTCCCCCGACAGGAAAACTCAGTGGAGTGATTTCATGTTATTTAAAAAGCAGCTGATCACAACGAGGAGAGAAGTTCACGTGTTCTTTAACAACAAACCTTTAAAAGAAGAAGTTTAATATTTAGTGAAATACTTTGAAGAGTTTGATGAAAAGATTAATTTCACTCTGATAACTGTTAAATTTACAGTTACAGTTTTAGTAGAAACTTGATTTATTTTAGTTGAACAATAGAAGAGTTTGATATTTTAGGAAATCCTCTGAAGCTCAGAAATTTACTTTTTATGTCTTTTTTGTTCAATTTGCAGAAATCTAAAGACTAAAAACAACAATCAGCTCTTTTAAACAGTTTGAATGTTTCTTGGTGAAGCAGTAGTTTTGTTTTTTTTACCCTTCAGACAAAAGTTTGATTTGAGAAATCTTTTTATTTGCTCTCTGTGAAGACGCGACTCTTCTGTCCGTCTCCACGTTTAATACTGATGTAATCAGGAAGAGTTTTAGATTTGATAAAATACTGTCAGAGTTTCATTTGTACAAATGATCTATGTGTCTGAATATTTCTTGACCGAGCAGCAACAACAACAGTTCAACATTTAGAGAACGCCGTCTGTCTGTTGAATCTGTTAGCTTAGCTTAGCATAAAGACAGGAAGCAGGGGGAAACAGCTCGCCTGTCTCTGTTCACACTGTGTTTTTACTTTTTCAAGGATACAGCGTGTGAACTGTTGAGCTGCAGAGATGCTACATTTCTCAAAATATCAGTATCATAAAGTATTAATAATGTATTTCATGTAATGAGGCGAGACTGTCAGCGAGGGTAAATCTACCAACTCTGAGCAGTTTCTATCAATCTTGTATTTGGAAGAAGAAGAAAAAAGAAATGCCTTTATTTCTGTTTCATAGTTGATAAGATTTGAAAACCTCCTGCTAACTGACAGACACAGTAACTAAAATACTGTCAGCAGCCACAACAAATCCATTTTCTCCATGTTTTTATGAGTAAAATGTAAAAATAAATCAAGTAAAATCAATTAAATATTCTACTAACATCCCGACACTTTCCCAGTCGATTCCTCACATTAAAACAATTATTTTGGCTCGCAGGTTTTCTGATATTTGATGTCTGAATATATAAATTTAATATCTACCTATTCGTATAAAGAGGACGTGTTATGTTATAAATCTGAAGATGGTTTCATCTGTGACCGTGAACCTGCAGCGTTGTTGTTTCTTGAACGCTTCCTGATGTTTTGTCTCTTCCTCAGAAACGATGGAGAAGTTGTTGAAAAGAGAGAAAGAGGTCTCGACTCTCACATCGCAGGTCGAAGCCCTCAAATCCCAGACGGCAGGTAAATGTCAGCGCCTCCAGAACGTGTCCAGCAGGCGCTGGACTTTCAGAACCTTCACGTCTTTTCTCCTAAAGTCTCTCGTCTCTGAATATTTAAATCTGCAGAGAGATTGTAAAGTTTCACTGCAGCTCGTGTTTCATTCATCACGTTAAAACAGGAGTGAGTTTAGTGTTGTTCTGGTTCTGGTTCTGGTTCTGCAGGTGAAGATGTGACACGTCTTGTTCAGCGACGCATCACAGCTGAAAACACACTTATTAACTTTAGTTTGACAGGAGATTCTCACAAGAAGGATGATTCTAATTTACCTGGAACTCGTCACGTGTCAGCGTTAATATTCATCGCATATATATGAAAAATTAAAAGATGTTTTATATTTGAAGCAGGTCGTTTGTCACTCTGTGTGATTGAGCCTGTTTCTCATCGGGTTCAGTTTGTTGCAGATCAGATGATGTCACGTCGTTCTCTGTGGACTGAATATCAGATTTAACTCTTTAATTAATTTCAAATATATTAAATCACACTGTCGAATGTTTCTGCACTCGTTTCCTCAACAAAGTGAGAACTCGTCGAGGTGTTCGAGCTGTGAGATTTACTGCAGTACGTCTGATGACTGTGAACATTCAGCAGCAGCTCTTTAAATGATCCCATGTTGTAAATGATCTTCAGGGTTTGTTTCAACCTGATCCGCTGAAAATCAATGAATATATTTTGGAAAATAGCTGAAGTTTCCTCCGTTTCACTGTAATGTTACTATTATATATTTCAGTGGTTTTATTTACTGGGTCTTAAAAAGTCAATCTCAGTTTTATTAAATCTTAAATACGTCCCTATTTTCAATGTAGGTCTTAAATTACATTTAGTTGGTCTTAAATATGTACATTCGAGGATTTATCGCCGCACACTTCGCCAGTTCTGGAAAGACTTCGACAGTCTGCTGCAGCTGTGGGAAAGAGTAAATTTAACAAGTGTTGGCTGAACGACCAGAATTCAGTTGGTTAAAGTCTCATAATGAATCTGAAGCGCAGCGTTCGCTCTGCAGACGACCTTCAACCTGGACTCACCTGCTGTGAGAGCGCTGGTGTCACACAGCTTCTAAAAGTCTCCAGTGACGTCACGCTGAAGGCGCTTTGTCACCAGGTTCCGGTCCACGTTCATCGTGTTCTGCTCGACCTGAACTCTCTCCTCCAGTGTGATGTGGCAGCAGATGGATGTTTGTACTGTGTTGACTTCAAGGTTTTTCTGTCTGATACCTATTGAGCCCGTTTTTAAAGGTCCAGCTTGTGGTGGTTTGGTTCGTTGCAGACCGGATGACGTCATCTTGTTCCTCAAACGAAGATTATTTCACAACTTCTCACACGTATTTAAATGAATCCATGTTGTAAATGATCTTCAGGGTTTGTTGGGTGTTCAGGACAGATTTCAGTCCGATCCAAACACACTCAGAGACTCACTAACGTGAAGTTTAGCTCCGAGCGACACACTCGACTCCCTGACATGATGGGGAGGTTTAGGCGGGTCGGTCTGGACTGACTCTTTGTAAACTCGTCTTCAGATAATCAGGGTGGTTAGTGTTCGTCTGCACGGCGTTCCTCTGCGTCGTGCTGCGTTCTCTGCTCGGTGGATCGTGTTTGTCTTCGTGTTACGTTCTTTGATCATCGCTGAGAAATCTGTCGACTCGCTGAATTCTGAAAACTTAAAGTTCCAGCACATCAAAAGAGCCCAAAACACACTTCATGTAGTTCAGATAATCAGTGACACTCTTTGAAGAATAGATTGTGAATAATTTAAACAGAGAGACGAACAATGGGAGGCACAAAGTGAAGAATGGTTTCATTAGTCCGCTCTGCTCGCTCCTTTTACAAAATAAGATTGCAGCGGTCTGAGAGCTCAGACCTGGTTCAGGTCGGGCTTTCCTCCACCGCTGCTTCAGTCTAGTTTATATAGTTTTTGTATGAAGTTCAATGATTATGTTTCCATCTTTGTGGAGCTGCTGAGCTGCAGGGCAGGAAGAGACTGCAGCTCTGGAGGAAACCATCTTGATTTAGGAAAGGATAAACTTTGAGACGCACAGAAGAAGAACAAAGGTGTTGAAAGATGTGCTGTCTGCTGACGTTAGCATGCTAACAGCTAGCTTCCTAACAGCCCTCTGTAGCTTCAGCTGTAGAAACAAGAACATAAACTCAAGAATGTGAAGAAAGGAAATATTTTGACATCTATTTTCCTTCTAAATGGAAAAATACAACCGTCTGAACTGGAGTTTCTCTGTGTGACTGAACTCAGTTCCACTTCCTGGAGCTCTCAGTCACGCCTCCTGACCCTCATGAATAAATATCTGGTTATACATCACTTATTAACGCTTCATTAGAGGAGAAAACACGCACATATGACCATAAATATAATTATCTACATTATAAAACATTATGAAAGCTGAATGTACAATAACAACTGTCTTGTTTCCTTCTCGTTCGTCAGCCCTGGAGACCAAAGTTCGCTCCGGGGAGAAGAAAGTCGACGCTCTGGCCAACGAGAAGCTGCGCGTGGAGGCGGAGCTGGAGGCCATGACCAAGAAGTCCCATGATGCCTCGGGGCAGCTGGTCCACATCAGCCAGGAGCTGCTGAAGAAAGAGAGGTGAGGATTGATTTTACAATCTGCCTCAGCACTTAGAGCCGACGGTTATATAAAAACACATCATTTAACAGTCTGCTGATGGACGGCGGGTCGGAGCCTGCAGGCACAGTATTGATCCGGTCGCACAGAGTGTTGGTAGAACAGAACTATTTGTGTCGTACTGTTTAATTCTGTAATGTTCAATCTGGATCGAACGTGTTCTGGTCGTTATCCTCACCAGCAGGAGGCTTCTTCTCCTCCGCTCAGTGAAGAACTTTTCTTCAGAGTGTGTCAGCATTTCACTGCATTTTAACTTTTGAAGGAGTTTAAACACACATTTCCAGCTCAGGTGGAAGTCGTCACCAACTTCAACTTTAATTTAGAAACGTTTCCGTCCCACAAGGGAAATTAGTTCTGTACATTTACAGGCCTCGCAGTAAAAACAGACGAATGTAAAAGAAGCAATTAACTGTACAAACACAGCGAGCGGGACGAGATCTGGTCTCACAGCAGCAGACGGCGTTAACAGCCTCATTATGAATATTACACTGTTCCTGTGATTACTTATTCATATGAGCTGTGGAGCTCCTGGGTGCAGACGCCGGACCGACACAGCGGGGCGTCATGATGAGATCGATTAAAACTGAGCTGCTGCCGGACAAAGTCAAGAAATACAAGAACTGGGAAATATCTTCAGTTACATCAGGATACACATACAAACGTACATATAATATATATTTAATTATATGATACACATGTTTCAGCTCCTCACTGTTTATACATGAATATATAAATGCAGATATTCACTATTTTCTATGCTGATGGATTGAACACATCTCCTGTAGACGGACATTAGAATGAGGAAGAAGATCTGGTGATCAATTTTCTAACTCTGGTCGAAGTCACAGGTGAGATCTGCAGTAACACAGAGGTGGACTTGAAGCACGCCGGTGTAACGAGGTTGTTCTATATTACTACAAGTGTTGCTGGAGATGTTTGACCTCTTAAAACTTCTCCGTGCACCAGGCGACCAGGTGAACCCAGAAACACCTGCTCTGCTTGACAAACATCTTTTCCTCACCTGTCTTACAGATGGAAGATTGTGAAGTTGCTCAACATTATTCACTGACACTTCCTCCTTAATTTAGCGACCTGCAGAGCTGTTGGAAGATAAAATATAATCAGCTGAAGTTCAGCAGAAACCAGATGGAAGTTTCTTGGAAATGTTTTGTAGAAATCAGCAGCTGTTATTAACTGATTAACTGTTGAGGCACATTCAGTAATGACTGTTGTGATCTCAACGTGATCTATAATATGTTGGTAATTACCACCTGATCACCATGAAATGTTCAGACCTGTAAAACTAATTGTCTCCAGTCGATCCTGCAGAACCACGACAGGAAATCATCCAGTTTAAAGGCAGAGGATGGATCAGAGTTTCCTCTCAGGCTTTACGTACACGAGCGATAATCAATAACACATTTTACACCTCATTGATTCCCCCGAGACGATTGAGGAGTTACAGTATACTGAAGACATTTTCATCATACAGTCGGATAATAGTTCTCTCAGGTTTCGTCACTAAAAGTTTCACATTACAGGAGCTCAGTCGATGGCTGTTGGTGTGAAGCTGCAGCTCTGAGGTGACAGGTGAGTGTTTCTGCTCAGCTTCTGTCAGCAGCGGCAGGTAATTAGTTTCTGTCTGCGGCTGATAGATCACACTTCTGTCGCTGTCGTGGCAGCTGCAGGAACAACCTGTGCAGCTCATTATTTTAAGGTAGTTCCACCTTTTCAGTGTGTGACTACCGGCTCTGCACAGACTGCCCCCGGCCAGCAGGTAACACTGCACCAGTGTGGCGGTAAACCAGAGGCCGCCGGGCGTTTACGTCCGGCAGAGAACTGACCCACGTCCACCGCTCAGACTACACTCAGCTGCTTCTGGCCCAGTTTCACCTCCCAGGTCCTGCTGCCTCACTGCCAAATCAGTAAAACTCTGATAATTGAGGTGATTATTTCTCCAGCCGGGTGTGAAGAGAAGGTTGTGGCTGCAGACGTGCAGCTCTCTGCACCAACGGATCGCTCTGATGTCACATTATTGGCCTTCTTACATTGCACAGTTATTACATTACTGACGGTTATGATGTTAGTAGCTGCTGTAAGCTGTAACACAACAGCCTCGGGCTGCAGCAGGATGTGTTTCTGTGTATTATCACAGCAGCAGCAGCAATTATGTTGTATGTAATAAAAGTAGCGTGTATGCTGCAGACGCATCGGTGCAGTAATCAGTGTGTGTCCCCTCGAGGTGGTGTTACTGGATGGAAGCTTCATCAGCTCCGTTAATGTTCTGCTGCTCCTTCAGTCTGTGGCGAGCTTTAAGGAAAACAGACAATTAACAAAGGTTTTACTATCAGGTCACGCGGTCCAACAGAAACCAACACTGATGCCGTCGCTGCACGAGTTGCTGTGGCGACTCCAGCTGGGTCGTCTCAGGCCCGAGGCGCCGCAGGAAACAGTGAAGGAGGTGGAGGACGGTTCTGCACTTCTGTAGCAACTAACAACCTTCAAACATGAAAGTCAGAGAAGTGTCGTAGTCCACAGAACAGTTCTGGAGCTTCACAGGAAAATGTAACAACTGAAGCAGCTGCAGACTTGATTTAACACATCAGACGTCTCCGTGCAGCTCGTCTGCTGAGATCACAGTCTGCAGAACGTAAAAGATTTAAACCCGAGATGTGTGATCGAGATCTGTGCAACTGGAATCAAATCAAAGTCCAGTTTGAGTGACGTGTGTTTGACGATGAGTTAAAGAGGCGATTAAGTTCATCTTAGTTCAGTCAGAGAGAGAAACATGTTTATTTTCCTGTTTCTAATGAAAATAGGTGTCACAGTATTTCCTTTCTTGAGGATGTGCACACACACACACACACACACACACACACACTAAAAAGAGAAAACAATACAAAACCTCTTCTGGGAAAAAGTCCACAAGATAGATGATTCTTCCAGTGTCTTAATGAACGACCTGCACACAGTTCTGCTACAGAACATGTGTGAATATGAATATCTGTGGAGCTCTGAGCTGAAAATCAGATTCTGTTTCTTTCAGAGCTTCAGTTCTTGACAAACCATCAAATATGGATGTTACAGCGATGCTCCAGTGAAGATTTCCTCATAATAAAGTGTGTAAATCTGGTCTCAGATCAGGTTGTGACGTCTTCCCTCTGCAGACGAGCGGTACGGTGACATCTGAGTGTTTTTGGGATGTTGTTTTCGTTTTAAATCAAGTCTCCAGCTACTTCAGTTGTTTAGTTTTACTGTAAAGCTCCAGAAATGTTCTGTGGACGACGACACTTCACCTGACTTTGCATCGACATGAAGGGAGGAGAGGAGGACTGAGTGTGACTTTATTTTTTGGTGAACTGCTCCTTTAAAAGCTGCAGTTACTGACTTCTTGTCCACTTGGAGGCAGCAGACACAAAGTGTGAACACGATGTTGGTATATCAACTTCTTCTACATTCGATGCATCATTAATATAAAGATATTTGTTGCGGCTCCGTCTGGAGGGACTCGTGTGTGGAATGAATATATATTATATGTATGTATCTGTATAACGGAGGGCAGATGTTACACCAGCTGACCTCTCTGGGTCACATGTGGTGTGGCTGATGTTGGTATGCAGGCAAACAGCCAGAAGCCACAGATTGTTTGACATGTACTGGGATGAGTCCGCCTCCACAATCCCCACTGGTCAGACCGGATCACATATTATTCACATGATGAGCTGGTGTCTTTGAAACGATGGTGACCTCTGAGCAGACTCGTCTCCTCGCTGCTCGGTGGAGAGGTCGAGTTCACAGCGAGAACAACACGCGTGGAAAATTGGTTGTTTGTTTGTCTTCCTCCCAGGAGTCTGAATGAGCTGAGAGTGTTGCTGCTGGAGTCTCACCGCCACTCTCGGGACATGGAGAAGGATCTGACCCGGGAGGTGCACAAGGCGGAGTGGAAGGTGAAGGAGCAGAAGCTGCAGGAGGACATCAAGACGCTGCGCGAGAAGCTGCTGCTGCTGGTGAGACGACGTTCATCTGCAGCTTAAGACGTTTACTCTTCTTCTTTCCCCGTTTAATCCTCAGCAGGTTCTGTTTGCAAAGAAGGTTTCCCACACACAACTATTGTTGGTTTAGCACAGCAGAAAGCTCACTCCTCCATTTCCCATCATGCAACATGGTAGCATCTGTTTAACCTGATGTTTCCACACCGATAACTCGAGACTGCCTGTCAAACATTCTCCAGACTTTATGATCAGTCGGTTTCCTTCCTCCTGATGACGATTTGCTTCCTTTAAAATACATTTACGTTTCCACCAATCAACATCGTTTCTGTCACTGTCGACTGAACCGTGATTTCACCACACTTACACTTGATTTTGTATCTGGAACGAGGTCTCATTAGCATGATAGTCCTGAGAATACAGTGTTAAAATGGACCATAAACTGCAGAATCGTATATCGGGGCTGGTTAGTCTTCGCTCACTGAGATATAAAAGCAGCTGTTGGTTCGTATATTTTCCGAGCTGATCCCCGAGAGGAAATATAGATATGAAAATGTGCTCTTTATATGCGAACAGTGAATGTTAATCTCATATTCTGGAGCATGGTGTGAATAATTTAACTCTTATCTTCCTGCCTTGTTTGCGCTTCAGGGTCGTGAGCGGTCTTCACCAGACCACCGGCGGTACTCCATGCTGGACCCCTCGGCTCTGGACTCGGAGGTGAGCCGCCTCCGCCAGCGACTGCTGAACACCGAGGACGCCCTGAGGAACGCCCTGGAGCACAACCAGCAGGTGGACCAGCTGGTCCAGGCCATGCGCCGGCATCCAGAGAAAAGCCCGGTAAAGCTGAGAAGAAGCTGAACTTTATTATCTATTTTTATGTTTGTGTTCTCTTAACCTGCTGATGTTTGTGAACACAGAGTCAGTTTCATCTGATCCGACCGCTGAACTCGTGACCTCAACGTCACCAGACTCCCTTAAAAAATCCCACAATTTTGAGTGTTGCTGCATGAGAAGAAACTTTATAAATGTTTTGAATCAAGATCTACGACATTTTCTAAATCATTGGTGCCTTCTTGTAAATTCAGCATTAAATGTAACTCTCATCCACAACATCACCAGACTCCCTTTACAAATCAGCTCATTTTAGGAGTTGTTGAGTAGCGTAACACTTTATAAACATGATGAAACTGTGTCTGTGACAGATTGTAACTCATCGTGTCCTTGTTGTAAATTCAGCATTAAATCTTTCAGCTGTAGTTGTTTGTCTCCTTGTAAAAAGTGTCAGTTTGTGGCAGCATGTCTGTACCAGCCTGTCTGCTTCTGTGTCTAAAGTGCTAAAGTCTTACCTGCCAACATTGATCAGCTGTTTGAACACACTGTTTACACTGATTTCACCATTTAAACTCCATTTATGAAAGAAGAAACATGTTATTGATCTAAACATGTCACATATTACAAAGACACTAAACAGGAACAATATAGGCTCCTTCTTTGTCCCCGTGGAGAAAGTCCCCAGACTCCCTTAACAAATGTGTCAGTTTAGTGAGTTGTTGAGTTGGAGACACTTTATAAACTCTGTGAAACTCTGTCTCTGACTCATTCTGCATTATTTGGACCTTCTTGTTAATTCGGCAAATGTTCCACGTGAACTTCTTTCTGTCTTTGTGTAAAAACATGGAGTCTGTTTGTTTGCTTGTTTCCCTTTACAGACCTGAGAGAGGTGTCTGATTTCCAATATGTCTAATTATTCTCATTATTTCTCTCTGTGTGTGTTTTCATGTTTTTCAGGCTCATGGTGCAAATTCATCCAATGGGATCCACCACCAGGAGTCAGACATTCCTCCAGATGTTGGTATACCTTCACTGTTTTTTTACCCATCATGCTCGAGGAGACGTCACTGAGGCCTGTCGCTGTTAAGACGTCTTGTTCTTTGTGTTTCAGGAACAACACTGATATGAGCAGAAGAGATTAGACTGGACTGGACGTGCAGAGCTCCACATCTCCCGATCCTGCGACGGACGCCTGAGGAACATTTCAGTTTACAGTTAAAACCAAAACAGCGAATCTCTTTCTCCAGTGAATTTATGTGTTTGTTGCAGAAAGCACCTATTAGCCAATCATGAAGACCGCTTAAAGTACTATAAGATGTAAACAGGAAACACGGACGTGAAGAGATATTATCGGTGCAGAGAACAAACAGGCGGCAACTTCTGAAGCTTTACTCTAGTTAGAAAGTTTGAATCTTCAAGTTGCCGAGAACTCTGCGACAAATCAGAACTTTGATCCGGCTGACGGACGACGGCGTGAAGAAGTGAAGAACTGGGTCTCAGTCGCTTTCTTTGTTTTTATTTATTACTTTTACTTTGCTCCTCAGCTTTGTAATAATCCTCCGTGGCTGAGCTGTCCTGGCCAGTGAGACTCCGACTCTTTCTGTTACTAGCTCGGCTCGTTTGTCACCTTAGTTGATACCTGAAGAGAGGATTGTTCTAAACCCACAACATCATCTCCACTGAGTCTGTTCTGAACTCAAACAGTTACACACAAACGTTTCGGATCAAACTTTACTGACAGACTAACGTTTAGGTGTGTCGCCATCGAGTCAGAACTCACAGCCTCTTAAATAAAGCTCCTCTGATCAGGACTGAATCCAGCGAGAGGAAAACCTCAGTGCCAGAGAGACTCCCACTCTCTGAGGCCCGGTCCAAACACACACCAGTAGAAACAACCTCCGTCCACACACCTGAAGATCAGATCACATGACCCTTCAGGTGATCTGGGAATGTGACTCAGTTTATACAGGAAGCAGATTATAAACTCTGGGTGGTTGTATTTACTCGTTATCTACTGTAGTTTGTTTTATCAGTGACAGGTATCAGCGCCGGTACCGAGGAGACGGGTCGACTGTGTCTCTAATATAGAGAATATAACTAAAATACTCCACAGCATCATAACTCACATCCCAGCGATGCTTCATACACTGATGAGACCTGATCAGGAAGTGAGCGTGCGTGTCCACGTCTGTTAACCCTGGAAGGAGAAAAAATACAACGTGTAAAGAAAAACACAAGGATTTATTATTTAAGAGGATGTGAGTCTGTGTTGTTTGACTCTTCAGTCCTTTAATGACGCTTTTCGCCTGAATCCATGAGCTCCTGAAAGTCTTGAATCTCGTCTCTGAAGTCGACAACACAACGAAATACTCTTTTGTTTCAAATCTGACGTACAGCCGCGGATCATACTGAAAAACAACCATGATTTTCCGTCTTTATCGTCAGTAAAGAAGCCTGTGATGCACTCAGCTCCGTCTGTCTGTCATCACGATCAGGCTCAAGCACTCCTGAAGTATCCTCCATAATAAAAATCACTCTGATCATTTCAGGGTTGTGTTCTGGTCTTTATGCACAAAAGGAAGCCTCAGTAAAAAGATGGAGGTGGATTCACGGTGCAGAGCCGAGTGTTTTCTCCCGCAGGCGTCCTTTGACTTCATTATCACACTTACGTAACGGCCGGTTATCAAAAACAGGATTCAGTTTTCGTTCGTTGAGTTTATTTAGTGCAACACTCACTTCTCCTCTGATTACTCACAGTGTGAAATCAGCAAAACTATCATCATTTCTGTTCTGTCTTCACAGAGAGCAAGACAAAAGAAGCAGATTGTGCAGATTTAGAGGAGGAATCTGACCTCAGCGTTCGTATCAAAGACAAACAAGCACAGGATCAAAAATCAAGTGTTAAACAGGCAAAACATGAAATATAGAATGAGGCGTGAACACAAACAAACACTTCTGTTCCAGTTACACAACAACAGCGTACCTGAATGTTTGGATCAGCACGATATCCATCAGTCCTCTCTTCAGGTGTGGACTAATGTGGCCAACCCCCTGAGAAAGTAGTCCCTGTGACACTGCACATCCTTCAGGCTCTGGTATTAATGAGCCTGGAGGTCTGAGGTCCGTTTGTATGATGAATATAGTGACTTATGTTAATCTCTGTGTGACCCAGCACACCTCTCACTGTCTCCTTTATTTAACTCGTACAGACTCCATCCACACACGCTAGTATTAATTCATTCCATGTGGTGCGACACAGCGGCCCGATCTGACCCGTTGTTGAGTTCTGAAGGGCGGCCACAGGAGCTCCAACCCAAACCCGGATGTCAGATGTTTGCTTCGACATCTGGATTTAATTTGAGAACATGTATAGAATTTATACTGTCAGTCTTCCAGTTATTGTTTGATCCATCTGTCGGCCGTTTGCAGTCCTGAGTCGCAGTCGCTTTACAGGAGAGACGTGACCCGGATACATTTCACATCGGATCTCTTGTACATGGACTTTTGAGCTGGAGGGCTCAGAACCCTTTGGATTATTGCTGCAATGGTTTCGGAGATTGAGTCATTAAATATTAACAATGTGTGTTCGGCCTGCTGGTGTTTTTATTTCACACTCCTGCAAACTTCTGTCACCTCTCTGCTCGGTTCTGAGGGCAGCAGGTATACACACACATACACACACACACGGGCCGATGTGTAGAACGGGCCGGGCTCCTCGGTGCTGAAGAGGAAACACTCCGACTGTTCTGCATGTTTATTTACGAGCTCTGGATGTGTCTCCTGCAGATGTTCCTCGTCTCCTCGCTGCTCTCAGTAAATGTCACGTCTCATCGTCTCGTCCCGGTCGTTCGCCGCCGGGCTGATCGGTTCTGATGGTGACATTTGAATAAACAAGTGATTATTTACATGCAGAAGCAGAAAGGTGGAAGAGAGAAATGTAGTTTAGCTCCTGGTGAACGTAGATGACTTTATGTTTCTCTGTTTTGGAGGTAAATCTGTGCAAAAGTAAAAGAGACTGACCAGATTTATTGTCCTGAACAATAAGGTCCAGGTTCATTCTGAACAAACACAATTCAGGGTTCTGTTGGTTCTGTACATTACCAGTCAGCTACAACAGAATGTCTTCACAGAAGAGAAAAGGTGCAGGAGGTGTTTCAGTGTGAGTCATCATAGTTTAACTTTATTTTTAATAATGTTTGTGGGTCCATGAGAGCAAACATTAAGTGAAACTGACCAGATCACAGTGATAGCGGATTATATTCATGGTTTCCTCTCCATCTTCAGAACCTCTTCTGATCCAAATCACCATCATGAAGTTACAGAGCTCTGAAAGTATCATAATACATACTTCTACTCTCTGGGAACCTCTGCGGGGTCACGCTCAGGAAAAGTTGCACCAATTTACCCTGAATGAGGATATTAAAGGACCAGTTCTGTCAAAAAGTCAAATGCAGTAATCAGTAACCAGTAATCAGTAACCAGTAATCAGTAACCAGTAATCAGTAACCAGTAATCCCTCGATGATGATGAAAGACAGAACATAGTAAACCAGAGTTGCAGCGTTCTGATAAACACCTGAAGCAGCTGCAGACTTGATGTCAAACGTCTCCGTGCAGCTCGTCTGTCTTCGGAGCCCCAGACATGACGTGGTCAATGTCAAACATTTAACTGTGGCCACAATAAGCTGTAACACGCACATGAAATACTGATGAATAATATTAATATCATTCCTGGACAGCTGGGTAAGCAAATCGAGCGCACCTTCTCTAGAACCTGCAGTCACCTGTGTGATGTCATTCAGGTGAGTCTTTTCTTATTCTGGTCCGGTCAGTATGTTGTTATCCTGCATTTAGGCAGTTATTTAATTGGGCCGGTGTTTGATACTTCGTTCTGCTGACGTCTCACCAGACTCACAAACTTTTTGTCTTCATCCTGTTCTACACGTTGTTTTGTTGCGCTAATGTGTAAGTACACTCGTGTGTGTGTGTGTGTGTGTGTGTGCAGCAGCTCCGGCACACACACACACACGAGTTTATGAGTTTATTACAGAATAAGAAAAGACTCACCTGAATGACATCACACAGGCTGCTGCAGGTTCTAGAGAAGGTGCGCTCGATGTGTTTACCCAGATGTCCAGGAATGATATTTATATTATTAATTAGTATTTGTGTGCACGTCACAGTTTATTGTGGCCACAGTTACAAGTGTTTTTTTGACCATGTCACGTCTGGGAACCGGAGACTCGACTCTGACTTAATTTAATGTTTTCATATTCATTTGTCTGTCAGTATGTAATTCTTTAAGTGATGAGGAGGGAATGTTTCCTGAATGTTTCCTGAATGTTTCCTGAATGTTTCCTGATTGTTTCCTGATTGAGAATAAATTAATTAACTCTCAGTAAACAAACTCAGTTCTCTGTTTGACAGGTGAGATAAATAAAGTCTGTATTAGAGACGCACTAACAGCTGATCTGTTCTCTGTATTGATCGGATTGATCAGATGAGACTTCAGACCTGAGTCACATGGTGGTGCTGACTCAGCCTGTCTGAAGTGGATCAGTACCAGGCTGTCAGAACCATCTGTAGAACTATAATCTGTAAAGTCAAATGTTTTAACGTGTTTCTTCACCAACGCTGTGAGCAGATTAATAACTCATGTTGTGATTTTTGATGTTTTGGTATTTAATATTATTTTTATTTCAAGTGGAAGCAGATCTGACTTTAAAAAACAAAGACATAAATATATATGTTTAGCAGATTATATTAGTGCAAGAACATGAAATTAAATTAATATGTATATTAATTTAGCTACAACTCGACCAAACAAAGAACGTCGTCCTCGACACTGAATTTTACTTTGCGGGTGAACTTTTCCTTTAAAATCTTCATGTTGTTGGTGAATATGTGCAGAAAAACTCTTTTATAGACTTTTAATCTACTTTTAAATGATAATACTGAATGTTCATCTTTTATTCCTTTAACTGCTCTCAGACTAATTATCTGTTTTTAATTGTGACGTCTTTTTATTCTTACCATCATTTATTTGTTATATTTAATCTATTTATTGTCATTTATTTATTTCACTGCTCATAATCTCTTTGATATGATGTCGTCTTCTAATCATCCTTTATTGTTTTCACTGATTTATTTATTCAAATGCTTTAATTGATTCATTTTTCTTCTTCTCTCTCTTGATTTTCAGTTTTATCACTTTTATTTGATTTGTCTCGACTGTTGATTCTGTTATAATTAGTTTCCTTCTCATCAGCACTTTTAAACTCTGTTCAATTAATAAACTTTATTTATAATATAGAATTTACAGACTTTTAATCTACTTTTATATGATAATTTTGAATGTTCATCATTCATTCCTTTAACTGCTCTCAGTCTAATTATCGGGTTTTAAGTGTGACGTCTTTTTATTCTTACATCATTCATTTGTTATATTTAATCTATTTACTGTCACTTATTTTACTGATCATTATCCCTTATTTTACTGATTTATTTATTTAAATGTTTTTAATTGTTACAATTTTAATTCTCTCCTGATTTCGTGCGATTTTTGCTGTTTTATCACTTTTATTTGATTTGTCTTGACAGTTTTTTCTGTTATATTAAGTTTCCTTCTCATCAGCACTTTGTAAACTCTGTTTTTAAATGTGCTCTATAAATAAACTTTATTTATAATATGGAAATAAGGTGAAAGTAACCAGATTATCGTGCTGCAACGTTCATCTTTCATTCCTTTAACTGCTCTCAGACTAATTATCTGGTTTTAAGTGTGACATCTTTTTATTCTAAGTCATTTATTTGTTATTTTCAATCTATTTATTGTCATTTATTCATTTATCTGCTAAAAGTCTCTTTATCTGTTCTTAATTCCTTTGATGTGGTGTCGTCTTCTAAACATCCTTTATTGTTTTAATTATTTAATTTATTTCAATATTTTCTTCTTTCTTGATTTTCTCCTGTTTTCTAACTTTTATTTGTCTGGACTGTTGATTCTGTTATCTTCAGTTTCCTTCTCATCAGCACTTTGTAAACTCTGTTTTTTTAAAGGTGGATTATACATAAAGTGTATTTATTAAATATAAATGAGGTGACAGTAACCAGATTATGGTGCTGCAGTGGATTATACAGGATTATGTGTATTATAAAGGTGTATGCTGGCTGTCTGCTCCTCCTCGGGATCTGAACTTTGCCCTATATTAAATCTATTTTCAGATATCAGAGCTTTGCATACCTGTCAGGACCGTGGAGCTGCTGTGAGTCCACTAAAAATAATCCGGACGGTGTTCTGCCTCCATCTGAGAAGCTTTCTCACAGACCAGCAGTGAAGCTGAGCTCTTTCTCTCCGAGTCTCTGCTGATTTAATAAGAAATCATTCCGGGAATATTTGCTCTCCGTGCTGCAGAGTGCAGCCGGAGGGTTTTTCCAGAGGTTCCTCCGTTAATCCTGTATGTAAATCGCAGCCAATAGATGCTGTTGTTGAGTTGGGCTGGGATTAGCAGGAGGCGAATGAGTTTCAATTTTACTGGATTACAGAACAAAGAAAGGGGAAAGGGACACCCTGCTCTGTTCAGGGAAAAACAGAAATAAACTTAGATTAAATACACTAATAAGAGACTGTGGGTCAGGACGTCGAAGTCCACAGTGAGATGATCCGGATTACGATGTTTTAGCAGACGCTGCGGCGACATTGTGGATGTGAATTGAGAGCGTTTCTGATGGATTAAAACGGGGAATAAACCTATTCCGGGATTGACAGCAGCAACAAGGCTATTTAATCGCTAATTACGGTGAGATTTGGCTGTCTCTTTTTATCTTCATCAACTCTTCAGCAGTGTCTTCTCATGAAGCTTGTCGCTTTCTGTGACTGTACGAGCAGAAATTACAGATTATAACCTGGTTTCTGGACTGGGGGAGGAGATGAAAGCGAAGTGCTAGCGCTAGCTAGCGAGACGGCTAACGCCGCGGAGCTAACGACTTTAAGCTAGCTGCCGAGCTAGCGCTGCGTTATTATGATACCGTTAGCTAATTAGCCAGCGCTGATTAGACAGACCGGCGGTCAGAGGCAGAGAAAGGTCGTTGTTAGTCGGCGGCTCGATGAGCCTGACAGGATTCTGTCGGACTCCTTCTGACTGGATGTTAGCCTGAATTTATGGTCGTGAAACAGCGTCTGTGCTGCTAAATTACCCCTCACAGTGCTAACGAGCAGCGATAAGGTTACCGAGCTGCCACAACAAAGCAGCTAGCTGAAGCAGCTAAACGACAAACAGCACAACACGTTTAAACTCCAGCTGAACACAAAGATCTCAGATCAGCTCAGTCCAGCCTCGGTACACTGAAGGAAGGAGCTCAAACTGACACTGCAGATCACTGAATGACTGTAATATTCGATTATAATCTGGTTTGTCCAACCAGAAAACACCAGATCCTCTAAAATCAAAGTTAAATCTGACTGGCATTGTGTTTCCTGTGAGTTATTGTGGCAGCAGAGACTGTGAGGTGTTGTTCTGCTGACAGGATCACAGTCAGTCAGCTGTCTTCACCACAGCGTGTTCACGGGACACATTTGGACTCATGTCCTGTGTTTATGGCCGCCTGCTCTCAGGTCTGTGGTTCCCCTCCACTCATGTGATGTCAGTTTACAGCTCTGCTCAGAAAGCTCCATCACATCACATCCACTCACAGGTGGTGCTGTGAGGTCACACCTGGCGGATACACACAGGTGTGACCAGGTATCTGTTAGTTATAGTGTCCCAATGACCAGCGATCAACTTCATTAACTGTTAATTAGCTGTTTTTGTGGCTGTGTTGATGATTATTCTTATAAACACACTTTAATCACTGTCAGGAGTTAGAATGTGTCAAAATAAACCTGCTGATACGTTTGTCAGTTCTCATAATAGTAAAATAATAACTTAAGTTTCTTATTTTGCTCTAAACTATAAGTAGAAACTTATAACATAATGGGTCTGTGTGGTTTCTATTAACTGCTAATATCGAATAGAGAGCAGCTACGATCGATTGATTAGTCGTCTATACAATAAATTACAAACTATTTTTATCATTAATTTAAAAAGGGACTTAATTCTCTGACACCAGTTTGTTAAATGTGAATATTTGTGGTTTCTTTCCTCTGTGGCAGTGAACTGAAGGAGTTTGGGGATGAAACACGTATCAAACAGTTATTTTCATTGTTGATTATCTGCTCAATGAATCGATCAGTTGTTTGGTCGCTTAAAAGTGGTAAAAAGTCGATCAGTGTCGTCCACAACTCAAAGATCTTCAGTTTGCTGTCAGAGAGGAAAGAAACCACAAATATTCACATTTAACAAACTGATGTCAAATAATTTAAAACTTGAAAGCAAGAAACTAGTTTGAGATTGAAACACAATATTTTTTAATTATTGTCCAGATAAAGTGTGTAAAAGTTGTTATATCATCGCTGTGATTCGTCCATTATCAATAATACCAACCGACACCTTCAATGTAGTCAAATCTAGAACTAATCGATCAATAGATTAGCTTCCATCTATTGACACACATGTTGTGGTTTCTTTCCTTTGTGACAGTAGAGTTGATTCAGTCACATGTCAGCCTGTGTTAGTGGACTGATCATCAGGATCAGACTATTGATCCTGAGCTAGCTTCTTACTGTAACTCTTTGCTGCACAGGTTGAATCCAGCACGTAGTCCGAGCCGACTCTGTCAGGTCGCAGTTCATCTGCTCTCTCTGGCTCTTTGTTGCTGATTAATTCCTTCCTGGCAGCGCAGCGGTTAAAAGTCGTGCCGTGATGCTGACGGGTTCCCAGAAGGCCGCAGCCCGCGGCGCTGGGTGTAAGCAGCAGGATTATGTTGTTGTTTGCTGTAATGACACGTTGGGCCGCCGCTGTCAGACCACACCCTGGAAACTGTCGCACACACGTCAAAACTGTGGTTTTACTTTGTTTTACACCAGCCATCATTCAGTGGCTGGAGTGTTTGTGATGTCGGCACCGGTTCACAGTATGATTCACTGACTCTGACCAGGTGTCTGTGTGGAGGTGCTGCACACCTGGGGGACTGTGGGGGAGTCGGGGCTTGTAGAGACGACTGGCTGCTTGTTGTTCTCACAGAGAGCTGATCATCAGACGCTCAGCAGTTCCTTTATTATCGCTCTCTGTGTGTCTTCAGTCCGACTGCAGATAAAGTTCATTTAAACACGTTCAGCTTTTTGTCTCTGAGGCAGAATCCAGCTCGCTGTCCCGCCCACAGCTCTGCTGTCTGATTGATTACACATCACAGTGATCAGTGGTGACTAAGGTTGTCTAATAAATGTAGAGAGTGGAAGGAGAACAGGAAACACTGGAATGTAGGACCTGAAACTCTGAATCTTCCAAATATCAGTTATGTTATATTTGTAAGTTCTGTCTCCTTGATATCTTCTAATCAGTATCAGCCCTGAAGAAACATGATTGGCTGTACTGTTGTCACAAACTTCGATATAATATCATGAAAAATATGGATATTTGATCCCATAATAGACAAAACGTTTGGGGCAGAAAGTTTCAGTTTACCAGCGACATCATTAACGACCGATTATTTTTATTGGTGTCAATCACGGTGAAACGTGGATCAGTGTGTCGTTCTCCAACCCAAAGACCTTCAGTGTACTGTGACTGTCACAATGTTCACATGGACGGAGACTTAATCATAATCCATGATATACATAGTTGTGGATTTATTCAATACGACTGATCGATTGATCGTCAGCGGTGCAGAAATACAAACTCCACGTGGTTTGTTGTGAAACTGCAGAACAGGAAAAAGCCGTCTGTAGGAAGACGAGACGTTCCCTGTGGAGTCAACACACAGTGTCTGTTTACATCCAGTGTGTGTGTGTGTGTGTGTGTGTGTGTGTGTGTGTGTGTGTGTGTGTGTGTGTGTGTGTGTGTGTGGAATGCGTTTCCCTCCTCAGACACATGAACAGTGTTTGTTGGCGTCTCGCTGCCACCTGTAGATAAGTGGATCAGTGTGAAGGAACTCGTGACGCCTTCATGCTCACAACACACAAACACACAACAGATCCACTCAGAACAACAAGATGGCCGCACGGCGCCGAGAGTCGCCTGCAGCTCCTCGGGGCGCCGCCAGCCTCACCTCAGCTGACGGAGTTCACGTCACGCTGCTCCGTCACAGTGCAGGCGCTTATTCTGGTTCATGAAGTGTGAGAGCTCACCTGGTTCAGCTCAGCCTCCTGTCAGCCTGAACACCTGTGCAGGTGTTCAGGTGTGCATGTGTGCAGGTGTGCAGGTGTGCAGGTGTTCAGGTGTGCAGGTGTTCAGGTGTGCAGGTGTTCAGGCAGGCGGGGATCGATTCATTATTTTAACCAGATGTTTCTCAGCTCGTCAAACGAGGAGAAAACATAGAGCAACTAATCAATGAATCCAAATGAACTGACAGATCAGTTATCTGCAGCTCTGCTGTCCATGTGAGTGATGTGATGGTTTCATATCATGGAGAATAATCAACACTGATTTTAAGAAGAAGCTGCGTTTACAGCTTCATGCGTTACTGTGATGAGTATTTAAATGAAATCATGGAGAAATGTTGTTATTTAATACATTAATGAGTTCTTTGTGAACAGAACAACATCACACAGCAACACGTCACGGTCGACCAAACGGAGACACGAACGATCGATTGTTAATGTTTTCAACAATCATGTTTAAAACAACAAGCAAACTACAAGTTTGGCGTGAAAACAGGTCACTTTTGAATCCTTCAGTCACGTTTGGTTCCTTCTCAGAACCACCAGAACCACCAGAACCCTCCAGGAAGTCCAAGTCCTGAACTGCTTTGCTGATTCCAAGATTTTTTAGTTTTATTTGAACGTAAAACCTCCTTGGTCACCTTGACCGTCCCGCACAGATTTTATTCACTACTTCTTGATCACATTACAGACTCTAAAACAGCTTTTATGAAGTTTCTGAGGAAATCTGAATTCCCCTCGAGGGTCTGATCCAAACGACTCTGACAGTTTGGCTGAGAGTTTAAGATGCAGGAAAAATGCCAACCTGCAGACTTCATCATAAAACATCAATAGAAAGGTGTAGGACTGCAGCTAATGATTATTTTTATGATCGATCAATGAATCATTTAGCCTATAAAATGTCCAAAGTGACGTCTTCATATTGCTTCTTTGTCCAACCAACAGTCCAAAACCCAAAGACTCGAAACCAAAGCAGTAAATCTTCACATCGAAGCAGCTGGAAGCAGAAAATGTTCGACTCACTTGACTAAAAGCATGAATTGATTCTGGGCATCTTATTGTCTTTGGCTGCGTCTCGATGAGCGCTGTTGGTTTCTGATGATCATCTTTTGAGCAAACACTTCTGTGAACATCCAGAGTCGACAACGGCAGACTGAAACACGCCCGTCGCTCCCGCTAACGAGGCCCGCCGGCTCAGAGAATAAACGGGCTTTTGTCGGACTGACGGTTTGGATGAAATCACAGCGAGTCGTGTTGGCTCGTCTACAAAGTTTGCGTCATTCACCGTCAACAGAGCAGCAGCAGGATTTACATCTGAGCCTCTTGTGCTTCCTCGGCTCCGTGAGCGTTAGAATGGACTCGTGTTTGCTGCTTTATTTGTCGCTCCAGCCTGAACTGCTCAGTATTCACTGAGAGCCGTGACGGCACTGTGACATTATGCTCGCTCTCGCTCCTGCAGAGCGGTTGACACGGCGTTATGGCGAGGCTGAGCTCATCCCGCCGTCCTCTGCCTTTTGAATATGTGAGGGAAAGAGGCCATCTATTTCCAGACCGCAATCTTTTAGGAGGGGGCTAATGTTTGCTGCGGCCTCAGGGGAGGCAGATTTAGATGGCCAATGGAGTTGGCACGTTCAGACTGGTGCAGCTGAACCCCACCACACCCACCCGCCCTCCTCCACCCTCCTCCTCCCTCCGCCTCTCTGCCTCTCTGTCTCTCTGTCCTCTCTCTATTGAGTCAGTGGTTCGGGCTTGCCAGAGGCGAGTATAATGGTTCCCAGTGTCTGGAGAGATTAAAGGCCAGAGCTGCATTGTTCAAATGCCCCGAGATTAGTTTCCAAGGAGACGGGTTTCAGTTGCCATGAGAACATAGTGCCTGGCTTTAGCCGAGCGGCTTGTCTTTAACACTTCCTCTTCCTGTTTGTCGCCTCGCTTTAACTCGTACTGACGGTTACACGACTTTGTTTTTGATGTATTTAAAACGTGTCGCGGTGGAAGTTTACCTGCTGTAGCAGAACCTCGCTGATCCACGACCCACATCTGACTCCAGCTCAGATCCATAATGTGATTATGAAATGATGACGATCTGAGAGCAGCCACAGTTCTGATCTCTGTGATTTCTTTCTTCTTTCTGTGACAGTAAACTGGAGATCTCTGAGGACGAAACACTGATCAACATTTGTTAACAACTGATCGATTCATTGATAAGATCGACAACAAAACAAATCCACAGTGAAGTTGATAGAATATTAAGCATAATTAGTATCATGAGTCATTCGAAAGAAAATCAGTCGCTCACTATTCTGATAACTGATCAGTCGTTTCTGTTTCAGATTCTTCATGTCTGAGGCTGCTTTTCTTTGTCAGTGAGGAAGAAATCTAAATTCATTATCGATTAATCTGCAGATTATTTTCACAGTCTGCTGATTAATCGTCCGGTCAGTAAGATGCTCTAAGGCCTAAAGCGACGTCTTCAAACTGATTCTTTAGTTCAGTTGTGAAGAGCATTTTTCACAAAGGTTTGACACGTTATAGACGATCTGTGGATTCACTGCAGAAACGATCCACAGTTGGAGCCGAGCCTCGAGGGTGGAGGAGGATACAGACAGAGAGGGAGAGAGAAGGAAGTGCATTCTTAAATTAATCCAACCATAAACTTGATCCAGTGATTTGTAACTTGAAACGATGATTCGATGTGAACGCCTCGTTGTGCAGAGAGAGACTTTATCTGTGCATCTTATCTCAGTGTGTGTTTTTCTTCTGCCATCTGTCAGGGAGAGAAACTCTGTATGAGCAGCTCGGATGACGTCATCTCGTCTGAGTGCCCCACTTAGACCTGAAGGACCAGAGCAAACCACGGGCTGCAGAAGGATTTGGGTTTTTTAGCTGTCTTAGAGGTGTGAGAGGTCTGGTTCTGGATCTGGGGTGGAAGTGTTGATCGGTCCACAACTTTGGTCCAGACTGAAATATTTCAACGACTAATCTCAATAAGTTTTGTACAAACGGAGGAAGAGTGTGACTTTTTTCCTCGTGTGTCAGCAGCAGCTCAAAGACATATCAGGAGAAATCTGTGTACCTGCCGGGTGAACTGGCACCAAACGTTGTCCAGACGTTTCTGGTTCACTGACCTGATTACAAACGGATCCTCTGACTTTCCTTCCAGCGCCGGCACGAAGCTGACATTTGTGTTCCTCCCTGAAATGTCATGAGAGCCACCAGATGGGTTTTTATGGAACCCGGTTCAGACAGTCCGTCCTTCACTTTATGACCGGAAAATACCTGAAAACATATAATAGTAATAATAATAATGATAATAATAATAATGATAATGATAAAACTTTTCATGTAGAGAACTACAAAGAAAAGTGTGATTGCTGAACATGTAGAGAGTCCGTCATCAAATCAGCGACCTGCTCTGACCTGAGCTGAAAACAAGTCAGTCTTATTTCTATAAAAATGATATTTATGTCGCAGCTTTAAAAACGAGTTTACAGAGTGCTGTGACAGACAAACAAAAGGAGGAAGAAAATATTACAGAATAAACACTCAGTAAGCGTCGCCTGAGAGGAGGTGGACAAACACAACAAAAGGCAAAACACACGATGTCAATATGAAGAATTACTGCACCAGTAAAAGGAATAAAAGCCATCGAACAAGCAAAATCCCCCCAAAAAGCAATGCAAATAAAGAGATAAGTAAAAGATTACAATCAATAACAGACGAGAAGAAGACGACATCACATCAGAGGAATAAAAACAGATAAATAAAGAAGAATAAAAGGATGGAAAGTGCAAAAATCTATTTATAAAGAACGACTTCATATAGAAGATGCTCCGTGGAAGTGCGTTTTAAGAAGTGATTTATGAGACGTTACTGAGTCTGCAGATCGTTTAAAGAGTTGAGCTGCGACATTCAGGTGAAGGTCTGAGACTGAACACGTGAGATCAGCAGTTCTGCTGTATGACACGACGTGCAGCTCCTGCTGAGGTCGGCAGTGTGGTGCTGAAGGCGGCTGCAGCTCTTGTTGTATGAAACACAGAATGAACCTTCAGCCTTCCTCTGCCATAACGAGACTCTGGCCTCAGTATCATATTCATGCATGCAAGCTTATATTTGCTTAAAGTCAAACTGAATGATGTCAGCAGAAGCTGCTTTGAATGCCGGTCACTGCTGCAGCTCTCTGACTTGTTTTGTCTTCATGGCTCTGTGGCTGCCCGACTTAACTGTGCTCGTGTCCCTGCAGAGGCATGGCTCAGATGAGGAAGCTGGCATGTGATGGCATCAGGACCAACTCCCGCGGCGAGCCGCAAGTCCCGCTGGTGTCGGCCAGACAGGAAATCCTCACCAGCCTGGTGTCTGCGCTGGACTCAGTGGTACGTCTTGGATCAGGACTCACATTCTGTCGTCTCATTCATCTTAGTCTGCGGTCCAATAAGTGACAGTCCACCTTTAAACATAAACAGGACGCTGTGTTTCTGTCCTCACACACCTCCCTCGCAGTGATGATGCTTGTGTGTCTCTCCTGCAGTGCATGGCGATGTCCAAGCTGAACGCTGAGGTGGCGTGCGTCACCATACACGAGGACAGCGTGATCGCCGTCGGCACAGAAAAGGGCCGAGTGTTCCTCAACTCCAGGAGGGAAATCCAGACAGACTTCTACAAGTTCTGCCGTAAGTTCTGCTCTCTGAGGTAACGTCGCTCGCTCCCGTTAGATCCGATACGCTCGCCTCACGCTCGCCCCTGCAGGGATTCACACAGATGCACATTCTGCTGAAATCTTCAGTAACTGCATCATCATCATAAAATAATCGAAGCAACAAAGTGTTTGCAGCTTCGCATCTTTTCCCTGATATCAGATAAAAGATCTTGTTGTGTTTCATTCGGCAAAACTGGAGATGTTACCTGACTGATGACTTCTCAGTAAGTCTGTCACAGATCAGCGTTCGTCCCTGTTGGAGGCAAAAATCTAAATCAAAAACAGATACCAACATTTTCACCAGATAACTTGCAGGATTTCTGCAGCAAGTTTACACAAGAGACTGATTAATTTAACCAAACGATGAGCTCTTTCATTCAGCCTTCAGTTCCTTCAAACAAACGAGTATGCAAGTGTGTAAGCCGAGCTCTGTATCACAGATCAGCTCGGAGACGTTCAGCCTCACCTGTGGACCTTGAGAGCAAATAATGACTTCAGACTCCACAATGTTTCCCTGATAATGCTGCGATCTGAAGGGCTGACCTCCCGTTACACAGTTTAATTTCATCAGACTGCTAATAAAAGACGAGATGAGTTTTTCCAGAGAACACGAGCTGCAGTTTGGTTCGTTCAGTCGAGACAGAAAACAGAAATAAAGCTTTTGTTTGAGTTTCAGGTCGTCAGGTTTAACAAACGAGGAGGATTGTGGCTCGATGCTGTCGACTTAATCACTCTGCTGCAGACGCTTTACATTTATCCAGACACACTCTCAGAAACACAAGTCGTTTATTTTACATGGCAGCGTTTGTCACACGCTAACATAGTCATTACGTCTCAGGAGCCACATCCTCAATCTTCTTCTCTGTTTCTTTGGTCCTGGCTCTGTTACTAAGAACGTCTGAAATGTTCTCTGCCGTCTTTTAACTTTACTGGAGATAAGACTTGTATCATTTGGCTTCAGGGGCGCCATGTCTGCAAAACGTGACCACAGCGAATGCCCATACCAAAGACCAGGAAGGCGATCTCAGCAAACTGAGTAAGGAGGGCGAGCACGGGAAACCGAGAGCTCCATCAGACGCTCAGTCCAACATCTTCGTCCTGAGGAAGATGGTGGAGGAAGTCTTCACTGTGCTTTACAGTAAGAGTCACAGCATGACACCAGCTTCCATCAGCATGTGGGAGGAGATACTGACTGGGTTCACAGTCTTATGTGGACTCAGTATAACCCGTTACTGACTGTAGTGGTCAGATTGAAGATTTCTGTAGCCAGCTGTGATGATGATGTGTTGTGTTGTGTTCAGGTGAGGCTGTGGGGAAGAGCAGCCTGGTCCCTGTGCCTTATGAGTGGATCCAGAAGGACCCCAGCTGTGTGGTGGCCCACGGTTTGCCGGAGGGAGTCACCCTGAAGAAGCCCTCTGAGTACGACACCAAGACACTGATGAAGATCCTGGAGCAGAGCCACCGCATCCAGTTCACAGTGAAGAGGTGAGGCGCCGACACAAAGGGACTCTGCTGTTTGAACTCTGGTATCAGATCATGAAAGCAGCTGTTTCACATCGAACATGGAACAAAAGCCTCTAATGCTTTGCAGAGACGCGCTGGGTTGTCTGGGGATCTGTGTGTGTCGATGTTGGTAGCAGACAGGCTGCAGTGCATTAGTGAGGGATAGACGGCTTTAAGTCTCCACTCTCAGGTTGCATGTTTGCTTCTTAACAAAACCTGGTCAGATTTAACAGCCTCCTGTGCCGAAGCCTGTTAGTAACATGTATTAAATCTGCATCGTTACAGGAAAACACTGTATAACTATGATTTTGGTGGAATATGCAACTGGACAGCTTCTCTGCATTTTAACCCTGTTAAATCAACGACAGATCGTTCTTCCACATGTTTGTAATGCATGGCAGTGGCGATAAAGCTCCAGATGACAACCTCACGACATCTCTGCCCGTGATCGTAGCAACAGAAACAGCCATTTTAAGCCAAACACAATGTTTTCTAACTTTCACCAAGTGGTTTTTACTGAGGGAACATTTATTCTGGTGAAGCTCTGCGAACTTGCAGCACGTCACCAATCAGAGGGACCGTTTCTGTTTTATCTGCTCATCCATCGCTAACATACTTTAATCTCTCCACATCATAGACAGCCTAGTTTTGTTCCATCTCTCCAATGGCGAAATGCTTCTTTTAGCTCGAGGCTTATCAGAGAAATCTCCTCACACACATCTAAAGCTTCATGAGCAGAGTAAACAGGGACTCGTGCCATGTTCTCCTCCCTGTGACTGTGTTTCCAAGTGTTCTTGGATATTGTTCAGTGAGGAAGATTCCCATCATCCCTGTGACTTCATGTTCACTCTTTAAAAGTCGGAGCAAAGTCCAAATAGTTTCCTGAGTGGGTGTTCAGGCTGAAACTGCCCTGTGTGCTGATGTTGTTTCAGGCACAATGAGACGATGGAGGAAGTCTTATCAGACGCCAGGATTCTGCACAGAGGTTCAGAAAAGCACGAGACAGGATTTCACAACCAACTTATTTTATCTCTCTTTTTAGATAGAGACCTTCATTAACTTTCAGCGTATTTGTCACACAGTCCTGATGTGGGATGAAGTGGGTCAGCAGCCTCGGGGTCAGAGCTACATCTAACTGTGCGATGGGGTCAGTCGTGTGTGGACGCTGAGCCTCGGGAGGATTTATTGATTATATGTTGTTTGTAAGAAGAGTGCTGGTATGAGAGATGTATGCACTCAGTCACGCTGGTCATCAGATTGTCTCACAAGACTGAGCGCAGCTTCTTTTGACTGACAGGAAGTGAACGCATCGTTAAAGCTTAATTTGATCATCTTTGGCGTCTAAGAACTCAACTCAGTTTTAGTTCTGGAGCGTACGAGTTGTTTAAAGACTCTCTTCTCCGCGTTTCCTCCATTAATAGCAGCCGTCACATGCCTCTGCCTACAGTTAATGGGGAGTTTCCTTCCTCCAAAGCTGCATAATCAAGTTAAATATGAAAACACTGACAGATACGCAGATTTGTTTTTGTGTGTTTTTCTCTGGAAGAGACGGCAGATAGAGAGAACAACAGCTCATCGAGCTAAACGCATACAAAACAAGTACGACTAAACAAAACACTCAAGCTAAAGACAGAACAGTGTCGACACAACTGAAGTCCAGTGGGAGAGGAAAGTTTAGGAGCTACGACCTCGAGAGTCTCCTGATGTGTTCGGCTCGGAGCTCTGAACTCTGATCAGACCTCAGAGTCCTACGAGAGATATCGGAGCCCGACCATATAAGGATCTAAACAGGATCACAAGGAAGACATTTTAGAGAAGAAGAGCATTTATGTGAGACCTCTTGGAAGACTTCATGGTCTCCATCTCAGCTTTTAGTTTGGAAATGATCCTCAACTGGTAGAAACATGAGCCAAGCAAACATTTTACATGCTGGTCAAGAGTCAAATCTTGTTCCATGAATCACGGAGGGAAGATTTAACAGAAGAGGCTCTCGACTCGAGACTTCCTGTGACCTTCAGGAGAACCCGAGGCAGAAGGTTCACTTGTTCTTCAGTAATTAGCTGCTGGAAATGATCTGTTGAGGCAGTTTTGTCAACTGTGTCAACCACCAGAATAAATGTTTGCAATGTGCAGTTCTGCAAACCACAGACGTGTTGAAACTAAATCTGTCTTTGGTTACATTTTCAGTTTTGTTTTGGTCTCGCTGGGAAACATCCAGACATCTTGTTTAAGATATCCAGAGTTTTCACGCTGGTTATTTGTCATCTTAACGCGGTAGCACATGTTCTGTAGAAGTTATGATATGATTCATATCAAACATACAAATCTAATGTTTCGCAGAAACGTACAACACCATCAGTTTATTCTGCCGGCTGAGCTGAACTTAGTTCAAAAGACAGTTTCTAACTGAATATAGTCTGAATAATAATCAGGTAAAGAGTTGGAACAACAGAGAAACAACTAATTTCATTTAACCTTTAATGATTTCTTCTAAAAGAAGAAACAGTTAATAGAAGCCGAGAGACGAGTCAGGTGACACAGTGAATAAACCAGTTTCTCACCCTCTGTGTTCAGGCCAGCAGAGGATTTGTCTCGAGAATCTAAGACCAGCACTGATGTCAATCACAACTCTTCCGCCGCCATGACACCGAGCAGCCACGGTCCAGGGAAGCCTGCTGCAGCTCAGGCCGTCACGTCATCAAGTCCCGCCTCTTCCAGCAACTCTGTCCTGTCCAGCTTCCTGTACGGGATGCCCATGTCCTCCAAACCTCATCCGGACGGGAAGCTCGACTTCAAGCCCATGTCCCTCCTCAACCTGGGCAAAGACAGAGGGTCCACCTGGACGTCAGGGACGGACAAGAGCACGTCTGTGAAGGACTGCGCCAGCAACGGTGAGACGGAGAACATGTTGCAGTGAATACTTGTGTGTTTGACTCTTTCTCTGTTGTGGTAATTAGAACAGATTGCCATATTGAATGGAGGTAGAGGAGAAGTGATGATCATAACAATAAGGAAAGGTAGAATATACATAAATGTGTTTCAGACTAAGTGCTCCGTCTGCAGTCTGCTCTGAAGTCTGATGATTATTCAGCTCGTTATTTATTTCAAAGCAGCACTTTTACTTTTCCGTGTTACACTAATGTCTCTAAAGAAGTTGTTTACCTACATTTTTAAATCCTGGAGAAGAAATCACAGCTCGGAAATGTATTAAAAACACGAGTCACACAGAAATGTTTTATTCTTTCTTCCTTTTATTCTGCAGCTTTTGCATCTTTGCAGTTGATTGATAAGTATTAATGGATGCCAGGGCAGCTAATTGAATATCTGGATGCTAAGTGAGCATTTCTGGCTGGAAACGAAGTTAATTAAACTGAATAATTTGATTCAGTTTAATTTGTCTTGCATTTTCAGACGAGACAACAAGGCTACCTGGCGATCAGGGTCAGAGTCCTCCCGGCATCCACATCTCCAAGAGGCTGCTGTTCTCCATCGTGCACGAAAAATCAGGTAACGTTCACCTTGTTACCAAGAAGACAAAACAACATGTGGTCTCACTTCAAATGTGTAACATCTATTAGAGACGACACTGAGCAGGTCGAGTCCTCACATCTTGATTTATCGACACGAGCTTTGAAGATCAACACTAAACAACGACGTGAATATTTCCAACTAAAACCAGAACGTTCCCTCAGATTTCCTCTGACGTCGCCTCAAAGTTAGATGAAAGGTGTCGAAAATATGTCTGCAACATAACATCAAAAGAAGAATCCTACATATAAATATGAATATATTAATATATATATATAGTACATCATTATTTCCCTGTGCTCAGGTGATATGAGCGGTTTAATTGGGGTTGTGATTATTTGTCTGGTTGGAGGCTGACAGACCAAAACTATTTGTTTCTGTGCAAAATGTATAATGTGCAACTTTAGTATTTAATTATTAAACAATGCTGCAGTGAAACAGATGAATATGATCAGAGAGGCTTCTGGGGCAGAAGAAGACGGTTTAAGGTTTCTCATTACAAGATATTTTTTACAATTATTTTTAAAATCTGCTCATAACGAAATAAGAAATCATTTTCTTATCTATTTTTTAAAGTGCTGTAGTGAAAGAACAAGACAGATGATGGCCAATATATTTCAACTAAAGAAAATAAACAAATATAAACAACCTTCATGGTCATTTGAGTAAAGATTTCAGAGTTTACGAGATGCACTTGAATGCAGCATGAAGTCCCTGTCAGCGCCCACCTGCCGTGTAAAGCGATGTAGATTTCCGAGGTCACCTGCTGCTCAGGACAGCCAGGTCGCTGCTGTCCTGAGAAACAAAAATCCAGAAAACAAAACTGACTTTGTAATAACTTTACGCATTATATCTCATTTTAATCTGTAAGAAAACAAGTGTAACGTTAGCGAGCGAAGGATTTTGTTGCCTTCAGACACTTTTTATATTTACAGACATGAGGCGTGTTTCCATCTTCTCCTCGTATCTGTGTAATAATAAACCTTTTTCCCAAAATGTTGCTTTTTGTTGATTATCCAGTATTATCTTATCACAAAGACATTAGTGTCAGCCTTCATGTCGCCTGTTCTGTAACGAGAACGATATGTTAGGCACATAAGAATCCGTCTGGCTTTATTATCTTGTCTTAGATAAATGTTATAAACAACAGTAGAAGTGAAACTCGGCTCACAGAGGAGGATTTCCTGCGTTTCATTTGAACACCTTCTCCTGTGTTTGTTCTGTCTCCTGTTGGATTTGCAGGCTCGTACAGTCGCCAAGTATTGTTTACTGAACAAAGGCTAAACTATACTAACCCCCGGTAATTAAGGGCTAAGCTACTAAGATGTCAAGAGTAATCCTATAAGGAGCTTGCACTCATTTCCCAGAGTTGATATGGAGTCGATGGAGCAGATTAATTTCAGATCTTTTGAATTAAAGCTCATTTAAATGTTAAATCTCTGATAAACTTCGGCTCTGTGTTTTTAATTGTTCGTCGAGGATTAACGGCAGTTGTTTCTTGCAGAAAAATGGGATTCTTTCATCCGTGAGACTGAAGACATCAACACTCTGAGAGAGTGTGTTCAGATCTTGTTCAACAGCAGATACGGTGAGAAAAGCTTCGCTCTTCGTGTTTGTAATTCGTTTGAGCTCCAGTCACACATACAGGCTGAGATTTACAAAGATCCCTCAGCCTCCACCAGCTTCTGTTGATGCTCGCTGATGACTCTGTGGATGTTGATGGATTGAGGTCAGCGCTTCTCCTCAGTGAAACACAAAACCTGTATTAGTAACAACAACTACAACAGCAGCAGCTGTGTACGAGTTCACCAGCACTGAGATATCAGTTTTAAAGTATTCAGATGTTTGCGTGCAGCCCGACTCCAGCATGTTGATTCAGTGGATCCGTTGTGTTTACAGACGGCTCCTACAAATTAAAAACATTTAGACTCATGGGATTTTTGATATCAAAGCCTGCTGCTCCGATTATCATCCAAGTTTCATTCCTCATTTAGCTGGAATTACTTTACAGGCAGCGTGTCTCCGTCACTGCTGGCTGCTGAAGAATAACAACAAGTTAGACTGAACTACTTTTACTCTGAGTTAAAGTCAATATCTGTACGATGTTCTGTCAGCAGCATCATGTAGAGTTCTGCAGGGATGGTGTATTTTTGGATCCAACCCTGAAGTTAGCATCGCTGCGGCTGGCTCCAAGTTTCTGAACCTTCCTGGTTCTGTTCATCCAGATAAGCTCCACAGATAAACATAAATTAAATGTGTGGCAGTAAGAAGCTAATGTTAGGCTACAAACAGACAACATCACGGTCACATGACTCAAACATCACCACCACTAAGAGTCTTACTTACTCAGTCCTCTCCTCCTCCTGATGATATATAGTCCTCCTCTCCTCCTCCTGATGATATAAAGTCCTCCTCTCCTCCTCCTGATGATATAAAGTCCTCCTCTCCTCCTCCTGACGATATAAAGTCCTCCTCTCCTCCTCCTGACGATATAAAGTCCTCCTCTCCTCCTCCT
>CAEMYA010000297.1:2683252-2725525 GCA_903131615.1 Diplodus sargus | reverse complement strand
GTTTATTGTTTCTATTACTGTTATATATAAAAAACAGATGCAGATTTATAGATTTATAAACAAAATGCAAAATAAAAAAGGTATCTTGTTTGGTGTTATACTAAGTGATGTGAATTTGTTATACTGCTTTATTACATGATATGGCTTCTATATTTATATTGACAAACACTAATTATCAAACATTCATAATTTCAAATGTTAGTGTACACTGTCTTGTTTTTACTGGATGAGATATTGTTTTTATGATATTATTACACACTGGAGCAGATTGGATTCACACTGTACATCGGCTTTGTTACTGCCAAGATTTGATCTGTATAACCTTTATTTAAGGGATAACAAGTGAGAATATTCTAGGTCAGTTAGAGGAGAGTCATGTTCAAGGAAAAACATGTGATTTGTACAGGAATCAGAATCAGAGTTATAATACATAACTGCACTGTGGCGCCCCCTGTTGAACCAGAGCAGTATCTGTATAAATATGAGCTGTCAATCAATCTTTTCCACACTGTCGTTTTCTCTAGAAACGGGTCGTTCTCCATCCAGAACCACCAATTGCAAAGATCTAATTGATTACGTCTAATTAATTGATTAATTAATCAGTTTTTAGACAAACACAAAAACAAACAGAAGTGGCTGGTGTAAGAAGTCACAAGGTGGAGTTACTACACAGTTTTCAAGCTGTGGGATATTTGATATACACTTTTGTGTGGTGTGTTGTCAGTCCAACAGGAACCGTCTGGAACAGGACAGGGAACATGAAGTCCTCACATGTCAGCAAACTGAGCAACAACACCAGCACGCCTCAAAAGCTGTGCTGCCTTCGGGTGTCACTCGTAAACACCATACGCTCGCTGTAATACAACCGTTGCACTATCAGCGGTGTTTCCGCGTATGTGTTGTTGGATATGAGCATAAACAGGTTGAATTCTGGGATATGCTACGAGCAGGTGTTTAACTTATAAGCAATTACAAATGTAAAATGCTTTTGAGATGCACATCTATATAACAAAACGTGATTTTTACTATATTTCTAACTGAACTTGAAGGCATCATTGGTCTAGTTCCCATGATGCATCTGTCAGCAGTTGGATAGTGACAAGAGAGCAGCTCTCGAAGAAACAAATCTTGGTCAACGCGTTTTTTCTTGCGTTTTTTGGACGCGGTAACAGACGAAATGGAGAGCGACTGCACGGATTGACTTCATCCAACTTAATTTGACTGAACTGTCGGTAATTCACAGAGGATACGCGGCTGTCTTTTGGATTTTAATGGCAAGTTAAGCCAGCCAGTTTCGGTAAGGAAGCTAGCCCATGTAGCTCATATTGCTACTTAACGTTCGGCGCTAATGCCACATTCATGCTAGCTGTCAGGGTCGTTTGCAACTGCTTCAGTTTACCGAAGACGTGGTTTGTAGAGGATATTGTGGTTTTCTGTGTGTGATATCACGATGTTTTTATTTTTCCTGTCGAGTTTGAGTGCCATTACACGCCCAGAACAAGGGCTAAACACTAAATGTGCTGCTTTTTACTGCAAAGCAGTTGTATTGATTGGAAAGAAATGCAGTCAAGTTGTTTATTATTTAACCCTGAACTGTCACAATATGCAATCAAATAATTATCCCACTGTGAGGCGTATATTTAACACCATTAGCCTACATCCTGCTGTTAGGTAACGTACACCTATTTTTTGTTTTATGAGGCAGTTACAGTTATCTAATCTGGGCGTGATCATGTCAGGTAATCAGACTTGCACGCTTGTTTCAATCCTGATTGTGTGTCAGTGCTTGTGATTAGGGAAGTTAGCTTTGGAGCTACTTCCCTGCAGACACTCTCTTTTATCAGCCGCTCACATGACTCAAGTGGTTACTCAGTGAAACCATGAAATTGCAGATATGTCACAGAAGAATACAGTCTTGTGGTGGAAAATGTGCCGCTTGAATATGAAGTGAGGAAGAGGTGGATAAGCTGTTTCCCCATTAGAGTCATCACATGTCCTGCCCGCCTGCCAGGGCACATAAGCTTACACTGCTTGTTTGTCAGGGGTCAGTGTGCTTCTTATTGGAGACAGTCAAGTGTTTAAAGGTTTCTATTTTGCACAAGGATGTTTTTTGTCTGCGTGTTTCAGTGTGCCATGTGGGAGTAGACCTTCCTGGGAGGTGCCATGCTAGCCACACAGATGCCAGATACGCCACCCGAGGCTAAAGATGTGAAACAGGTAAAGCCACAAAATCTTCCTCATTTGCACAGATCTCTCATATCTCTCTTCCGTCTGGTTGTTTTCTCTGTCACTGTGACTGTGAAACTACCTGGTGAAGGTGTCAGATTTCCTTTATAAGCTCCTGGGATGGACTTTTGCTGAACAATGTCAGGCTGTGACTTTCGAAGTAGGACATGTTGTAAGTCTGTCAGTGTTCAACAGCACTTCACTTGTTGCCTGCGGCTCTTGTTTACAGTGTCATTAGAGTGTGTGAAGCAGACAGTGTGATGCTGCTATAGAGAACTTGCTCAGATACAATCAAAGCGCAAAATAGACTCGTAGTAGTGGACCATGCTTGGTTAATAGTAAGCAGAATACAGTGCATTTAAAGTCTCATAAGTTTGGAAAGTATGTGATTTTAATTGATATATTTAAGAATAGGCATTATTTTGCATATACTTCTTAAAAAATGCGTACATTTTCAACATCGTGTGTCATCTCCTCAATCTCTCACGTAAACTGAACATCTGTAAATATTTGAAATGAAATGATCCAGTCTTCATCTTTGTTTGTTGTCTCTGCATTAAAATAAGGGGGAAAAAACAATCATAATCAAAACAAACAGTCAAGGATGATAATAAAAGCTGGAAAAATAAACAAGAGACAATATGCATTGATTACTGATACTTTAAAGACATTCGGTAAACTTAAAAGCATTAACTCTATATTTAGGTACCTTGAAAGTGCATTAAACCCTTTTTTTATCCACTTTTTTTACTTGTACTCTATTGAATATATCTTGTGACTCCTGTAACTGCATTATAAGACATATATTGTTTATTACAAAATATTATACTTTGTTCAGCCTCCCATCCTGTATTTTACTAAAGCTTGATAAAAGCAGTGTTCAAGTTAAGTGCTTGAACTATTAAAGCTGCATGAATCCAGCTGTTATAACATGATGTTTTAAGCAGCATAGCTTTGCGGACAGTTTACAGTGTATTATTGATTTGCTGCATTAATGCATGTGAGTCAGGAAGTGAGGAAAGCAGGCAAGGAGTTCCCTAGAAATCTTTCTCAGCTGCGTTTCTCAAGCACGGAGACAGGAGGGTACTATAGTGCACAGTGACGAGAACTGTCCGACCGCAGCCTTTCAAAGAGTTTAGTTAGTGTTGCTGAAGAATCAGTTGTTATCTTGCAACCCTTTGCACAATGTTGGCCAACTGGGTTTATGTTCTGTCTTTCCATGTCAGCTGACAGTATGTGTCATGTGACAGAAGGTATTCTACAGATCGTGTTTCATAACCACATCACATGGGCTCTGAACTCACTCCGGTCCAGCATCCGGAATGCAGGACTTGATTTTCACTGCGCATAAAAATGTGTTCTGGTGATCTGATAAGTTCTTGTCGCTCTGCCAGCCTCCCTCAGAGCTCCACCCAACCTGACTGGTCTCTGAAAGCAAACAAGGAAACTGATAATATTTCCCTCTGCCTGGCATTGTCACGCAGATCAAAGAGCGGCTGGCCCAGTCGCTCAAGGCCCTGCAGAAGCGATACGTAACGTCAGACGCTGTGGTCACCAGTGAAGATGGGGATGCAAACCTCCTCTGCTGTGCCCTGGAGGCCATCTTCATCCACGGTATCAAGAGCAAGTACGTCCGCACGGAGTCCGGTGGACGAAGTAGAAAGGGAGACAGAGGGCCGCTCCCCCAGCCTTTCTTCTGGAGCCTCCTCAAGAGCGTCACCCACCGGTAAAAGACCATTTATGCTACTATGGCATC
The DNA here is from genome assembly GCA_903131615.1 of Diplodus sargus. Classification (NCBI taxonomy): domain Eukaryota; kingdom Metazoa; phylum Chordata; class Actinopteri; order Spariformes; family Sparidae; genus Diplodus; species Diplodus sargus. Next base: position 2,721,543 of record CAEMYA010000297.1, on the reverse strand, counting down.
TATTTGGATAATAATGATAATAAGTGTCTTATTTTGTTCAGAAACAAAAGATATTAATTTACTATCTCAGAATAATAAAGAAACCAGAAAATAGTGGCATTAAAGATGCTGGAATCAGGGAAAAAACATTTTCTTTTAGGAAAATAACTTAAATTGTTTTAAGTTTAACTGATAATGAAAATAAGTGGCAGCCCGAGACATCATTTGATTGTCTGGAGAAACTGTCTTTATAAAGTTTTATAATGACGCTCTCTGTTGAATCCCCAGTGATGTGATCACCGAGCTGGAGAAGATCAGCTTTGTGGGCACGGACGTGGGTCGCTGCCGAGCGTGGCTGCGGCTCGCCCTCAACCACGGGCTGCTGGAGTGCTACCTCGCCTCGCTGTTCCGGGAGGACTCCAAACTGCAGGCCCACTATCAGCCCAGTGCCTTGCTCCTGAACACCGAGGAGAGGGAAGTCCTGCTCAGCTACCTCCAGGGTCTGGCTTCGCTCACGTTCAGCCTTTCTTACAAGTCAGCCGTCCTCAACGAGTGGACCACCACGCCGCTGGCTCTTGCTGGACTTTGCCCTGTGCTCCAAGCGGAAGTACTCGACCTGCCCGTCAATGGCGGAGACCTTCACAACTCCAAACCCACGTACAAAGAAACATGGGATACAGCGTCGCAGTCGTCGAGCTCGTCGGATGCACCGGATATGCAGAGAGGGTGTCCTGTGGTGATGCTAGCGAGAGGGTCGAATGTGTTACAAAGCGGTGGGAATGGACTCAACTCGTCTAATTTAAGCCTGGACACCACAGGCTCCTCTCAGCTCTCCTCCAGCTTGAGCTCCGACAGCCTCCTGCAGGGTCAGGACCCCCGCAGCCCCACAGCAGAGCAGTGGTCTTCATACGACCTGGAAGCACCCATTAGTGTCAGCATCAGCACCAAGAGGCCACAGAAAGAGTAAGTGTGTCTTCCAGCTGTGTGTTTGAAGTTAAAGGATAAGACTGGTGATAGTTTGTATTTTTCTTATTGTCTACAGCTCCCATAAAAAGCAAAACCAAAAATGAATTTCACATTCACTTCTTTACTTCTCTCTCCCAAATTTAGTGCACAGCTTGTCCCTGTCCATTTAAAATAACTGTTTTCTTTTTAGCCAAAGCATGTTGTCACGTATCATATCACGTTTCTCTGTGCTGTGCAGCTCCATTATTGTCCTAAAGCTATTAATAACTCAATTATAATGTCAGAAGGAACAGAAAGCTGCAGTGATAAACTCTTCTCCTCTGTTGTTTCTTGTCTCTTCAGTTCTCAGAATGAGTTTCGGGAGAGCGGCCACTGCAGTCAGGACTCCATGCGGGAGGACTCGTTTGTCTCCAGCACGGGTCCCGATCAGTTCTCAGAGACGGCCATCTTCAGCGGCTCTGATAGCGAGACTCACGGTCCCCCTACACCATCCCAAGACCAGCCCCCAAACTCTGTCCTGTCTGATTCAGAGCCGCCACCACCACCATCTGAGGAGAACCACGTTAATGACTCCTCGTCTGAAGCGTGCATAAGTGCCCCTTCTGAGTTACACTTGGACACGGACATGCTTCCAGCAGTCAGTGAGCCTGTAGAGAAAGTACTTACAACCGGTATTCAGGAGAACACTGAGCCCGTCCGGGAAGAGAAAGAAGCCGAGACTATGGAGAAGAACACCAAGGAGCCTTCAGTACATCAACCGCCGCGTCGCTCTACCAGCGTCCTGAGCAGGAAGCTGTCCTCAGATTCTCTATCAGTAAGTGTATTTACAGACACTCGGCTCTAAGTGGAAAATACCACACACACACACACACACACACACACACACACACACACACAGGAGCAAAACCACATCATGTGATTGCATTTAAGTCACACACTTCTGTCTGTTTCAAAAGTTGGTTCCTTTCATCTACAGAGAGGCAAGAGCACATGATAGAAATGATAAAAACAATCAAAGCGAGCCGTCTTGGAGCTGCCGGTAACGAGTGATAAGCTTCAGCTGTTTATGGACAGGCAGTATAATTTTCAGTAATAAATAATGAGGGTTTCACAGAAAGGGGAAATGCTGAGTCACCTGCTCTCTTGAGTTGCTTTTAGCTGTGTCCACTGAGGAAATGACAACCCAAATGTCTGACTCTTGATACTGGAAGCCAAGACGGAAAAACAATTCAACACAGGCTGTTTATTAATTCATGGGAAAGAAAATGTGGGTTTAGCTGGTATTTTTTTCCACTCAAGGAGAGCATGACTGGTCACATTAATCTTCTGCAGTTGCTAGGTAGATGAAGAAATGAAATGGCTTCTGTGGAAGGACAGTGTGCATGAAATAAAGAGCAGAATCAGCTTCCTGTACCATGAAAATACCCTCGGTACTTATTATTCTGTGTTAACTGTTCACATGACGTCCGAGCAGAGAAACATCCAGGATGTGTCATAATATTTTCACCACAAATCGTACTTTCTGCGGCTTCCACATTTAGCTTGTTTTAATTAGTCAAGACAATGACGACTTTGTTCTTATCTTTGACTCATGACCTTTAGCAGTCATTAGGGTTACCTCAGAGACACATGATGACAGGAACTCTTCTACAAACTGTATTAAACAAACCTCAGCTCAGCTCAGCCGTTTTGTTGGGAATATTGCATTTTCTTCCTTTATGGTTTGCTATCAGACAGGAACTCATTCACGTAAATCTGACGGCACTTTAAAGCCACTTTTTGGTTGTTCTGGAGTTTCTTCTTCCTTCACGGGAGCATGAGAGTTTAAAATACGTCTCTCCATCTTTTGCAGAATTCCCATTCCTGGATCTCAGAGGACGACATCTACAAGCCCCATCTGGAGGAGGTGTCCGACCAGGAAGAGGCGCCACCTCCTCCTGCTCCAACAGCTGAGATCAAGGTGTCTCAGTCGGCGCCCAGCGTCGTCCACCGAAGACAAATAGGTATTTTATCTACATGATTAGAAAAACTGAAGAAAGCGTACAGCAAAGAGTCATTTTGTGTTCTTTATTTGTAGGTATGTGGTGGAACAGTGTCGGCCGCTTGAGTCCATTTCCTTCCACCTGAAACATTCGCGACACAGATTCTTTACAACAATTTGGTTTCTCGGCACGTTGCTGCCACCTGTAGCTCAGTGGAGTCATGAGAAACAACAGCGGGGAAAATGTTTCCCTGTTCGAAACACTTCCTCATACTGGTTAAAACTTCACAGGGTACCTTTTGTGTGAACATACCTGGTCAGTTCAGGTGGCCACTGAAGAATTAATCAAATCAAAGGTAGACAATGGAGTTCCCAGAGGGTAGAAAATTCCTGCAGCACTCGAAAAGTGGAACTGGAAGGTATTTTCCCTCAGGTGTGGCATGAGTAAACACCTTTTGTTGCATCATTAATTGGAATGCGGCCCGCTTGCATCGGAATGTAAAATGATTCTTCTACTTGCGAGACGTCACCTCAATAAATAACACGACTCATTAAGAGATGTAAAGAGACATTTTATGACGGGCATTATAAGAGCGAAGTGCTCGGACTTTGGAGCACGCGTTGATGCGCAATATTTATTTGAGGATGTTGAGGATCATGAAGTGGCGTTTACATTTTTTTAATTTAATGTGACGTCTCATTTACATTTGTTAATTTAAAAATGCTGCAGTAAAAGGAGTCTAAAATTACAGGAGATCTACCTGTTGACCTGTTGTACAAGAACATGGTTAACTTAGCTTAACTTAAACTTAATTTTAGCATATAATGATTAAAAGTGCTGCAGTTGAAGAAAAAGAGAGTGCCGACTGACGAAGGCTGATGTAGTCAAAGGAAAAAAGACTGTTTTAAACAACCTTTGTGGACATTTGAGTGTAGATCTCTGAGTTTACAAGGTGCACTTGAATGCAGCATATAGTTATTTTCACCCGTGTCCCCTCCGCTGTCCGAGAGACGGATGCAAAAAGAAGCATAGATAAGTCTTTATTTGTGAAGCAGCATAGTGTTTTATTATGAGACTGTCGTGGTGCAAACATTTCCCTGTCAGTGTGGCGGATATTCATCCCCGCCAAACTGAAAACAAACCCACATTTGCTCCGCCTGGCTTTTCTTTATTCCCCTAAAAGTTCCTTTACAGTTAAAGAGACGACTGACACTGAAAGTTTTTGTCACAGTGATAGAAAAGCTCATTTAGAAGAAGAATGTAATGGCATTTGTTATCAAAACTGATATAAATGGCTGTTTCCTGGTGCCAGTTTAGCGCGTCAGTTTCAAAGAATAATGATAAGCTTATCTTTTCAGTGCTGTTTCCTTTAAGTGCCGCATGTCAAATAGAGTTTTTAAGGTGCAGTGTGTTTGATTTAAGGGCAGACATGGAATATAACAGGCATTATTATGTATTCAGTAGTATAATCACCTGAAACTGAAGGACTGTCGCCACCTTAATTAGAGCGTTTTACTTCCACAGAGGGTGTCTGACATGTTGCATCGCCTTCTTCTAACGTAGCAGAGAGCAGACAAACCAAACACTGCCTCTGGCTTTTGCATGTCTTTTAGTTTTTATCTGCATTTTTAAAAGCAGTTTTGTCAAAATAAATCAGTCTCTAGCTGTCTCCTGAATGTAAAAATAGAGGAGATCATGTGAAATAACTTCTGCTGACCTGCGTCTGCTCTCTGCCCCTCAGGGCAGGCCAACCCGTTTCGTGGCTTGCTGAAACTCGGTCATCTGGAGCGACGCAATGCGATGGGGTTGTGGCGGGACTACTACTGCGAGCTGTCCCCCTTCGAGTTCCGCCTGTATCTCAACGCAGAGGAGCGGACCTGTTACGACAACTGCTCCCTGTTGCGATGCGAGGACGCTCGCATCACCTCGTTGGAGGGCCGCTTCGAGTTGGCCTTCCCCGGGAAGCGACTGTTCCTCCGGGCAGGCAATCGTGATGAAGCTGAGGACTGGGTGGACCGGATAGTGGAGGCGGTCAACAAATGCCGGCCAGCGTCCCACGCTGATGACCATTGGGAGGTGCTGCAACCCTACAGTGAGAATGGTGTGGATGTGGCGTCCCCGTCTTCTTCTCCCTCCAGCCCAGAGCGATTATCGTCCTCTGACACAGGAACATCTGGAGGACAGGACGCACCTCCTCCTCCTGCACAGGAGTTTAACTGGACTCGCACTGCTGATGTGGAAACAGATGCCATCAAAGAAGCCGTGTTGTACTACTCTGTAGACCCTGAGGCTCGGACGTGGGTACCGCTTGTCTTCTCTCTGTCATTAGAGGCCTTGAAAGGCTTTCGGATACAAGAGGGAAGGAAGCTGCTGCGGCAAACCCACTCTATTGAGGAAATTCGAGACGTGGTGCCTGACGTGTCTCAGGGAGGACCGGCCTTCTTCAAGCTCCTGACTGTCAAGGACACACTCAGACTCAGAGCAGAGAACGCAAACGAGGCTCGCTCATGGAGGGATCTGATTCGTGGAGCTCTGGACTCGTACCTGGAGAGCGGGGAGGACGGGGGCTCTGGGGTGTCGGCTGTGGCTCAGACTGGTGTGACGGGAAATCTCCACAGACTGGTTCAGCACAGACTTAAAGAAGATGGAGCGCTTCTGGTTCATCTGTGCACGGTGCCCTCAGAGAAGGGGCTGGACACGCAGAGCTTCAAATGTGCAGGTAAGGTTGAGTTTTTAAGCCCATCAGACCGGCAAGACGTAAGAATCTGTATCCTGGTGGAAACTATTATTGTATGTTAAATCTGTAGGTTCAGTGATCTTAAAGTCTGCTTTGTTGTGTATATCTAAGGTGTGTTTACTGTGTATCGTACGCAGGGTGTCCTCAGCAGATCGGCCCGTCTCGTGGCAGAGCCAGGTTGTGTCACTTCTCAGGGCAGCACTACTGTGACTCCTGTCACCGCGGCGACACCACCGTCATCCCGTCACGCATGGTGCACAACTGGGACCTCACGAGACGAGAGGTGGGTGCAGCACACTCGGCTCACTTTTGTTTTACAGATACGTAGATGTGGGAAGTAACAGAGTATAAATACTTTGTTACTGTACTCTTTCTGTATTTTACTTGAGCAAGAAGTAAACGGACAGAGGGAGAATGGATTGAGACCTTCCGCCTGGATTTTCTTATTTTCTCAGTTTGTTGTTCCGTCAGAGTTTTGTCCTGTATCACCCTCAGTAACACACACACAGCTCCAACATGTTCTCTACCTGTCGAGTGTGACCTGTGTGTATCTGTCCAGGTGTCTAAGAAGGCCATGCAGCTGCTGGCTCAGGTGGGGCAGGAGCCTCTGCTGAACCTGGAGCAGCTGAACCCTGAGCTGGTGACGCATTCAGAGTCCATGTCTCAGGCCCATAGCCTGCGGCAGAGACTCCGTCTGCTGGGCGACTACCTGCTCACCTGCCGCAGCGGAGCCTGCAAGAAACTCCAAGCCAGGTGTGTGTACGCATGTGTGTTTTAATATTTTAACATATTTTATTACGATGTTTCCTTAGACGTTTCTTTTAATTCTCTGTCAGGATGAAGCAGCGGACGTACTTGTTGGAGTCGAGCCACCTGTACAGTGTCATGGATCTACGACAGGTGAGCTGCTGTGTGGGTTATATGACCACACCTGTCGTCTTCGCATCGTGAAACTGTCTTTAATAATGTGTGTGTTTGTTATCCAGATAGCGGAGGGCGAATACGCAGCCTACCTGATGACACTGTGCCAGTACGCCTCCAACCACGTGTTCCACTGCGACCTGTGCACCCAGCGCGGCTTCATCTGTCAGATCTGCCGCACTGATGACATCATCTTCCCCTTCCAGTTCGACAGCACCACCAGGTACCACATCACGTCCGCTCTCCTCTCGTCGTCCTCACCTCAGTCGATCATCCCCAGATAATACTTTTTACTGTTCGTAGTATTTGTTTCAAGTCAATCAGGACGCACGTCGAATGTTTCCGGTTTTAAAAACTGTGAGTTTTGTTTGACTGTCTGCGTTTGGTTTAAAATATCTCTGATGTTTTTTTGTTGCCTGGTGGAAAGTCTGCGTCTTCGTCCACTTCTTAGTTTTTCTCTGCGTCAGTTTTTCCAGCTTACAGTTTGGCCTCCACTGTTTCCGGTTTGTCTTGGTTCAGTTTATGCCGTGTCTCTGTCTGCAGAAATCCTGCCCTCTGCCTGTAATTTTCTTACTTTGCTGAATCCGGGACTCTTCTTGAGGTTTCAGCAATCTTTTTTTTTTCCTCACTTGACTCAAGGGTCTAACGACAGATGATGTTGTTCACTGTACAGATTGTAAAGCCTACTAGTGGGTGTGTAGCCCCAAGCAAATAACCTAAAAACGTACAAGGACTTGATCCTCATCGTGAGGGCGTCTTAGAAAGGCTCAGTTACAAGCACGGATGAGCTGAGGTTCACCAATGATTGTATGTTATTAACACACTTGACAAAACTGTTGTTATTTTCTGTCTCTGCGCAGGTGTAAAGATTGTAAGACTGTGTTCCACCTCACCTGCAAGGCTCCCGGGGACCCGTGTCCTCGCTGTCAGCGCATGAGGAAATACCTGGAGAGGGATCTGCAGGACTGAGCGTCGCACAGAGCTTTATTCAGCAAGCTAGAAGCACCCTGACGTGCAAAAACAAATAACAGAACATGAAAACAAAATCTAGCTTTTACATGAAGTAACCTCAAGTGCAATTATGGTGCGCCTCGACTGCCGAACTGACCTTGAACCTGAAGAGGAAGGTGTGAGAGTCGCGGTGCTGCAGTAGCTCGACTCTCTCTTGCACTAATTCGTGATGCTGACATGACGCAGCCAAATGTTACTGACCAGTGACTGTAATACCTCGCTCACCTCTCATTCAGCCACGGCATCAAAACGAAGGACAGGACACCAGTGAAGGTTGCTGCCAAGACGTTTTTACTCTGTTGGTCTTATCGTGTCGTTAACCATCATGTTTACCAGAAATGCTCTGCAGCACATTCTTGTTCTTGTATTTAAACATAACACAGCAGTGACGCTGGGTACTGTACATGCAAAATATCTCAAACAGCACTTGAAATGTTCTAATAACACATTTTTTGATTGTGCCTTCTTTTTGATTTAAAAGTCATATTCATAACATTTTTATGGAGACAAATATTTTTAAAAAATCACACATCTAAAGAGCTCGTGGAAGTCATTCTTTTCTGTAAAAACATCAATACGATTGTGTTAAAAACAACAGACACAATCACATGTAGCTTGTAGCCACTTGTAATGTTGCTAACGCTAGCTAGTAAAACTTAATGTTGCTAATGCTAGATAGCCAAAGTTTACGTTGCTAACATTAGCCAGCGAAAGTTAAAGTAACTAATGTTAGCTGGCAAAAGTTCACGTTGCTAACTCCAGCCAGAAAACAGTAATGTTGCTAAAGCTAGCTAGCAAAAGTTGATGCTAGCTAATATTAAAGTTGCCACAACACGCTGAAGAAACACACACAAGATACCACGTGACGTCAGACCCGACAAACATTTTTAAATTATTGATTCACAATCATAATAGAGTTTGTTTTCTTTTAAATGATTTTGTTTGTATAGAAATGTTATCACTGACCTTTAAGCTTTACACTATTTTCCTCTTTGTCTTTAATTCAGGGCCAGAAAGCATCATGAAGGCTGTTTCTTTCCATTTGCCATAACAAAAGATTAATTATATTGCTGGTTTGTGTGAAGGTATGAAAAAAATAAGTTGCCAAGAAGACTTTGTGGAATGTTAATACATATATATATATATAAATCTAAAAAAAGAGATGTTGATATGTGTGATTTAGATTGAAACTTGAGGGCAGATTTAAAGAATATATCAAGTCAAACATTTGTTATGCTGCTGCTGTGGAGAGCCACACTGATCTGAAACATGTGGCAGAAACATTATTAAAAACATTTTGGGTAAAATTACAGATCCTGAAGTCAAAACATATTTTGCACATTTGCACGCAGCTACGACTGTTAAATCGATTTTTGTCCTGTAGCACGTGAAATTTAAACCTTAACTAACAAACAATCTTGTATTGCTGACATTTTCTTTTCTCTTTTAGTTTCATCTGTGATCACTTGTATCTGATGTTGAGTTGAACTCGCAGAATTAACATGTAACAAAGAAGAAAAGGTTTACTTATCATATGCAGAACATATCACATGCAAGAGCTGTTATTTCTGGTTTGTATTTTTTTATTGTCATCTCATTTATTATCTATGATGTATAGATGAAGAATATTAAATAAATGTCAGTGTGTCACTTCTGGAATCTCTTCTGTTTTCGGCACAGTTGGGTTATTGTATCATTTAATATTACAGGTGTCTGTTTGTTGGTTTGTCACCACGATAACACAAAAACTACTGAACAGATTTCCAGCAAACTTGGATAGAAGATGGGTTTCGGCCCAGAATAGACCCAGTTAACATTTGGTGCGGATCGAGGAAGTGTTCTTTGTTTTTTTGAGTTTGTGAGATCGGGCGTTTTTAGACATTTAGAGGAATAATTCATGGATCTTGATTGAAAACATCAGGCGTATTTAGGTGGTTGGCACCGATGAGTGAGCACAATGTGATGTGAATATTAATAAAAGATCTATTATTCTTCCACAACACAATGTAGAGGATGACAACAAACGCATTGTTTTTTCTGTCAAGGTTTGAGACCCGGGGCTAGCTGGTTAGCATGCTAACTTGGGTAGATAAACACACAACACAGACATCTTTAACTTATCTTTAAAATTCTTACATAGTGCACATTTAAAGGGGCACTGTTTGTTGGTTTGTAACCACAATTACACAAAAACTACTGAACAGATTTCCACCAAACTTGGATGGAGGTCGGGTCGCGGCCCAGAATGGACCCCTGTGACTTTTGGTGCGGATCCAAGATTTGTTTTGGGGTAATTTCTAGGCCACAACTTTCATGGATCTTGATGCAAAACAGTTGTTTTGGGGTATCTGGCATATATCTGTGAATAAGAACCTAATTAAAATCTGTCTTATCTCAGAATGTATCTTTTTTTTTCTTCCTAAAACTGAATAAACAAGCTGTTCTCAGAGGAAAATAACGTCCCCAGAACACTGTTTTTGTCACTAGAAAGGTGGCAGGGTCCGCCACAGATAAACAAAGTAGAACACTATGATGTCGCGTTGACATTTAAGGTCAGTTTGTTTACTTGTGAAACTACACAGCTTCCTTTAAGGCGTCATGTGACTGCTCTGCTTCTCATGCCAGACATTTTGACTTGTCATAGAAATAAACAGTTCAGGTGAAACTCATTACATCATGACTGCACAACACTAAGGCTCATTATAAATGCACTCATTAGTGATTCAATCAGCTTCACCTGTGTGACAGGACACGTTACATTAGATTTAATATATTTCACTTTATCAGATTCAACTGGGGGAATAAAGTGTAAAGCAGAAGTAGAAAAATAATGATAGAACCGATAAACAATGGAGCTCATTAGAATGCACACACCTCATTTAATATTCAGTGATTGTGTGTAGCCGTGCAGGTGTGAAGTGTTTCCTCCTGCAGCCTCGCGGGGGAAGTGACCTCTGCTGCCAGCAGCTGATGGGAGGAGTGTGTGATGACATCCAGCCTGTAAAACACGTTCAGCAAACCCTCCAACCCAGTCAGCCTTCGCTCCGAGCCGCCGCAGGATCTCAGCCCGCAGCATTCCCGCAGCTTTTACCTGTTTTTACCTCCGCGGCGAGTCGCTGCAGCTGCTGCCAGACAGACAGACAGGCAGGCAGACAGGCAGGCAGGCGGGCAGAAAGACAGGCAGACTGGCGGAGAACCAGGAGAGTTCGGCGGGGATGGATGCTGCGGAGAGCCGGCTGGAGAGGAGCAGCCACACGGCGTTCATAGACAACAACACGCTGTATGTGTGGGGAGGCTACCAGGTGAGTAATTAACAGCTTACCTGTGCAGGTAACTCGAGCTGAACACAGTCTCCAGGGCTTGTTCCTCTACAGGGAGCTTCAGGTTAGTCCAGCATCCAGAAATTAACAATTGACTTTTTAAAATAAAGACTTTTACAGGTAAGATGATTGACAAACTCACCACCAACTTCAGCCCTCAACATAAACATGAAGCTGTGTGAGTTTACAGCACACACGTCATCAAAGCTGGCTGTGTTGCATTAGCTTCTACTTACTGAAGTGTGAATTTGAGCAACAAGCAGAGAACTGTGTGTCCGCTGAGCTCCACTGAAACTTTCTCCTGCTTCAACAAGTTTGAACAATGACAGCATTTCTCAGGGTATCTTGTTGCCTCCTGATTGTTACTGAACGAACAACATCCGTGTGCGGTTTGTGTTCACAAACTGTTCAGGCATTTTAAAATAAAAGTCACACTGTGATGTTTGTGTTCAGGACGGCAGCTTGTTTTAATCTAATGTCAGAATCCAAGAATGTTTATAAAGCAGCAGGTATAGAAGCTCACTTCTGTCCATTAAGGAAAAATATCTTATGACAAAGATATTCCAATAGAAAGTCAGAGTAATGAGTCATTTTTGAGTTTTTCTCATTGTTATAACTTTATCTTTTAATTCTGACTTTGAGTCTCTGTTGCCACTTTTGTGTATCTTGTTGCCAGTTTGTCTCTTTGTTGCCACTTTGTGTCTCTGTCACCACTATGTGTCTCTGTTGCCACTTTTGTGTCTCTTTCGCCACTTTTGTGTCTCTCTGTTGGCACTTTGTGTCTCTCTGTTGCCACTTTGTGTGTCTTGTTGCCACTTTGTGTCTCTCTGTTGCCACTTTTGTGTCTCTGTTGCCACTTTGTACCATCGTTACTTCTCATAATTTTGACTTTCTCGACGGCTTTATCTTGTAATCTCACCTTTTTATCTCATCGTCCTCTATCATCAGTTTGATCACTTTTATCTCGTAATTCTGACTTTTTATCCCACGTCTGATTTATTCTCAGAATCCAGAGGTTTTTATCTCGTCTTTCATCATGTCGACTTTCTGTCCCTGTAACGTATATCTCATTATGCCTTCTCTCATAATCATCTCAATCATTTCTATCTCACAAGTATGACTTTGGATCCCTATAACTTTTACTTTTTTCTCTGTATTTCGACTCTATATGTAAAAATCTGAGCCACCATGGGGTGTTTTTTCTTTTGCATCAGCGTTGACAGATCTCTGTTCCTCCGCTGGCAGCAGAGTGCACTCTGTGTTCAAACCTTATCTGGTCTCTTCTCTCCTCGCAGGTGGCTGCTGGGGAGGACGTCATGTTGCCAAGCGATGAGATATGGCTGTGTGATTTGGACAGCGGCATGTGGTAAGATGGAAGGAAGGCTGTTTATGGACACCGTGTCCTCCTGACATTTTATCTCTAGGGGCGTGTTTGTTTGATGAAATTAGTGTTTTAAAAATGGCACAAAGATGCAGTGAGGGCACAAACTTGATTAAGAACAGAGGCGACTGTTAAACTGGGATTCTGTCGGTGAAAGGCCAAATGGAAAACGATAGTCTCTGTTTTTGTTTTAGTTCCTGAAACTGAACTCTCACATTTGAGTCGACATACGTGTGTTTCATCTTGTCTCTTTTTCCTTTTTGTGTGTCTGTGACAGGGAGTGGAGGGAGCTCACAGGAGACAAACCTCCAGACTTATCAGGCTTCTGTGGCGCTCACCTTAACAACACGCTCTACATCTTCGCAGGCTGCGACTCGGCTGGATACACAAACCAGGCGAGTTTCGGTGGACTGAAACAAAATCCTCCGTCCTGAAGGCTTTTTCACGATCTTCACAAGTCTAACATGTTTCATAAGTTCAACCTCGGGTTCAGTCGAGATTGTAGCCGGAAAAACTAGTTGTTGCACAATTTGTCAAATGTGGGAAAAGATCGGGACAAAGAGTAACGCAAGATTATCGAAAGACATCAACAAATTCCTTTAAAAGATAAAATGGAAGGTTTTAAAAGCGCCTGCAGTTGTCTGCAAAATAACCACATGTATTTTTGGACCAGAACCAACAGCAGGATTTTAAAATCTGCTCTTTGACGGACAGAACTGCCGGCCTGTCTCGGGTTTTATCTTCTTGGCACGTATCAAATGAAGCAATCAGTCATCTAGAACTTGTACTCACTTGATTTGGGCGACAGACATGAAGTAACACTGAGACTTTGTCAGAAAGGCGTATCTGTGCAAGAAACCTGTCACAATGAGACGAGAGACGCAGCAAACACATTCATGGACTCCGTCATCATCTGCTCACCGTCATGTTGGTGGAAAGTCGAGTGAAGTTTCCACAAAACATTCCTGGAGCTCTGCAGCATCTAATTTGAGTTGTTTTCCCTCTATTGTAATCTCCAGTATAAAAATATCCTTTTTATTTAAGCAGGAAGTGTCTTTAGGTTCATTATCTCCTTTGTAACTGTGCTGAAAGGCATAAAGGAAAAGAGCTTGACTCATTTAAAACAATTTGATTCCTTATATAATACTGAATGCCTTCTTTAAACAGAGGCTGTGTGTAAATGTTTTCATGCCCGGGGTGTGTTCAACAAAAATGCAGTTTCATACCAGACGGAGGAGATTATCCATCCTGATCATCTGGTCTGAAGCGGGTGGAAGCGTTTCTTGTTGCAGACAGGAATGGCTGTAAAGTTTTGTAGATTTAATGTTGATCTGTTTTTGTTTTTCTGTCTGCAGATGTTCAGCGTCGACCTCACAGAGCCGCAGTACTCCTGGAGGAAAGTGAGCGACACCAACGGGACGACGCCATCGCCGCGAAACAAACACTCCTGCTGGGTGCACAGAGACAGGTCGGCCCGGCCGCTCAGATCAGCTTCTTTTGGGTTTCTGTTGTCAAAAGTTTTGGACTCGTACCCGGAACCAGAGTCACCTCACTGTCCGCACTCTGATGTAGTAGCCATCTTCTGACTTCCTGCTTTGAGCCTTTTCTCTAAAACAAAGTTCACGTCCACATGCCAACAAATCAAGAGCACAATCCACTCGTTGTTTTCTGATTCCTTTTGAATTTCCACCGAGTTGTTTTTCTGCAATTTCACATGTGAATTGAAGAACTGTATGTTTCTGTCGCTGCAGGTTGATCTACTTCGGTGGATATGGATGTAAGACCATGGGGGAGGTGCAGAACACGTCATCCAGCAGCTTCATCGTGGAGGAGATGTCCTGGGTAAATATCAACGAGCAAACACTTAAATCTTTTTATAAAATTGTGAACAAAACGTGCAGCAGATTCTCAGATGTTTGATGATCCTCTGCTGTATTTTGACGTGTGTTTACTTAATTAAAACTTGAGCTGAAAGCTTGTTTTCGGTGTTGTAGACCACAATTGGAAACGCGTTGTTCAGGTGCTGGGGCTGGAACAATGAAGTGAACGTTTTTGACACACACACGGCGACGTGGAGCATGCCGGAGACTCGGGTGAGAACATGATTCACTGAAGTTTGTGCGTTTACTTTGGGCTGATTGAATACAAATCGACAGTCTCCGTTCTTGTTGTTGTGTTCAGGGTCCGGTTCCGACCCCCAGAGGCTGCCATGCGAGCGCCCTTCTGGGGAACAAGGGTTACATCTCTGGTGGTGCGGTGAGTCGGCATTACAGTGTACAATATATAAACTTTATATACTGATGAGGAGATATTTTTAACCTTTTTAATTGGAAACAAGGAAAACGACGATATTTCAGACAATGGTGTGCTTCCAGTTTTTGTGGTGTTGGTTTGGGGAAGGTCCGTTTCCTGTTAAAACATCCCTTTCCTGTTATGTGACTTTGCCTGCATGCACAGAGCAAAATAAGAAATGGGTCTTACATGGACGACTGGTCGACACAGAGCAGTGACCTCGACCCCGTGAACTGGATCACAACCCAACAGGCTTCAAAGTCTTATTCAAAGCCTCAAACATAAAATAATGATTTCTGTTTCTGCAGCAGACTGATGACTATAGATTTGTAAAGAGATGTTCAGAAATCAACATGTCGGTGAAACGTTCAGGTGTCTGCATACTTTTGTCAGACTGTCTTTTATTTTTAAACGAATGAGTTTATGTTTGCAGGAAACGGCAGAGTTGGACATGTTCTGCTTGGACCTGGACACCTGGACCTGGACTCAGTTGTAAAAAATACCTTCACTCTTTCAAACATACTGCAGTTTTAACAGTTTTTAAAGAGGTTTGATTTCTACAGTTTATCATCACAATGACCTTTGTTGCATTCTGCTGTTTGTGTCTTCATCAGTGACGTCTCTCAGTCGTCGGCACCTCTGGGACGTTCAATGTTCACCATGACGCCCACGTCGGATCACACACTCTTCATATACGGAGGACTCGGTGTGGACGGAAACACTCTCAGTAAGTCTCGGCAGCAGACTTGGTCTGCATGTGACGTTTAACTCAAAGTGTTCAGACTGCGATGAGCGGTGAACGGCCCGCAGCCTTCTTCATGGTGACAAAAGGACCACAAAGATTTTTTTTTTTTCTATTTTGTCTGTAGCTGTTTTGTTTTGTCTCTTTTGTGCATCTTATCCTTTTTGCATCTATTTGAGGTGTTATTAGTAGTTTTTCATTTTTAGTCTTCTTTTGCCTCTCTGTGGTGGTTTTGCGGCGCTATCTAGTGAATTTTGTGTCTTTTTTGTTGTCATTTTGCTTCTGTAGTGGTGGACTTTGTAGTCATACAACTTCTGTGTTCTGTGGGTTGTTGAAACTCTTTCCGGTCTGTTTGTGTCCCTTTTTTTTTTAGCCATCATCTTCTGCCTCTTTGTGGGTTTTTTGTGTCTCTCCCTGTCATTATTTTGTGTCTTTGTAGTTGTTTAGCATCTCCTTGGTTTTTTTTTCTCCTCGTCTTTGTTGTTTTGCATCTTTTGATGTTTGTGTCTCATTGGAGTAGTTTTGAATCTCTAGTCACTCAGAAAAACAAAATCTGTTCACACATGACATTTCTTTTTCTTTTCCACATATTAAATATTCATTCACGTGTGGAAATATGAAAGTCTCATGCTTTGTTTCCACATGTGAATAAAACCCAACAAAGTATGAACATATGTGAATATGTATCACTTTAAAGTGTCCAGTTCAAATGTGACGTTATCTTTGTTTACATTTAAATATCTCTAGTCACTCACTTGATATTGAGTCACTTAAATCAGAGGCTCTGTTCCAGCAGCCCGTTCAGTGATCCATCCAGCTCTGCCTGATGTTAAATAAACTACCAGGGAAACATTTTAAAAAACTTTTTAAACAAGTTGAGCTCTGTGGTTTTAACCTTTTTTTTAAATTTTCTCGTTAACCTCTCCCAGATGATGCCTGGCAGTTTGACTCTCAGAAGAGAGAGTGGACCGAGAGGACACACCAGCACAAAGACAAGCCCAGGTAGTTAATGTCACTCATTAAAGGGCTAGTTTCTGTTTCTGCAGCTTCCTAACAGCACACACCAGCAGGGGACGAGTGTGAGGCTGCTGCAATGAAGCGATCAGTCTGTGTGCATTAAATGTTAAACGGTGATTGCAGCTCCTGTTCTTCCTCAGGGTGTGTCACACGGCGTGCCTGGGAAATGACGACGACATCGTTGTGTTCGGGGGAAGCAGCAACATGCGAATCCTCATGGACTCTGTATGTAAACTTTAAAGACCTTCCTGAGGGATTTAACTGTTGTGTTTTCTGAATGGTTTAAAGTTATTTGTAAGAACTATTCTTAGCCGCTCTGTGACGTCTCAGCGGGTAAACATAGTTCAACATAATCTTTTTCTGCAAAACACTGCAGCATAAAGTCTTTAAACCGCTCATTCCTTCTCTATGATGTTTCAACTCAGGCAGTTTGTACAGTTGTTGTTGTTGAGCAAGAAGATTAAGTGGTTTAAAGACTCAAAGACGAATAAAATGCACCACGTTTTCTGTACAGATTTTCATATTTTAAGCCCAAACAGGACTGGACTAATGGTTTTCTGTTTGAACCAGTATTTTATCCGTCTTCCTTCATGTGATCATCAGGTGGCTGTTCTGAGGGCTCCGTCACAACATCACTGCAGAGACGTGTTCATGTTTCAGACGCAGCCGTACTCCCTCATCAGGTACAGCAGGTTATCTGATTTTACATGCACGGTCCAGAAAACAAATATCAGACTGTGTGTTTGTGTCCTGTTTGCATTAGTGCTCGGTCACGTGTGTTTGTACTGTTCGTTTGCAGCATGTGAGAGCGTGTTTGCATTCTGTCGCCCTTTTTCACACATGATTAAGCAGTTTTGTCAAAGTCCACAGAGACGCTTTAAACACTCTGAGCTATTTATACTCTGGCTCTGTTGGACCTGTGCGCTCGTCCACGTACTACACAGGACGTGATGTTTACGAGCTAATGAGCTTTACGCTGTTGTGTATGTTGAACCTACTGCAACAGGCTGCGGCATGTTTATGTGAAATAGTTGGATTCAGATAAAAATGTTGTTGTGTCTGACCAACACTTGGGGTCATTACGTGTTATGATCAGAATCACAGTATCAGGTGAGGTGAAAGTTGTAATTCAACACCTTTTTTGAAGCAGTCCAGAGGGCAAAAACACCTGAAACGGTTGAGAAAACACTGGAGCTGACAGGTGAGATGAGGGTCAGCTGTAAAACAAAAGGGTTGAATACACAACCAGTGTGTAGAAGAGCATGTCGGCTCAGTGAAACACATCAGCGCATGACGGAATAGACTGGAGGTCAGCTGATGAAGCTTTGTCATGGCCGATACCGATTATTAGACATCAAGGAGACTGAAAATCAATATTCATTTGCCGTAAAAGTACACTTCTACTATATATTTCCACTTCCTGCTACTTTAAAAATCCTCTCCACAACATTTTTTCGATAAATTTAAAGGATATTAATTGTGACGTGTTGTTTGGACGTCGTGTTAAATTTATTTTATCTGCAATCTGACAGAAAAATCACTGAATCCCGGTTTGATGATCGTTCTACTCCTCAGTCTAGTACAGATTTATATTTTGTTTTAGTTTTTGAGCCTCTGAACAATCTGCGTTTCTTCTCTCCTCAAGACTCTGTGAAGACTTCATAGGAAGAAACCCGGAGCTGTTCGCGAAGCAGCTGAACTGGCTGCCGTCGAAGCTTCGCGGCAAAATCGAGAAGCGCGTGGCCTTTTTCTCCGCCGTGACGCCCGTTCTCACCGCCTGAAGGTTGATTTTTAAAATGACAAGATTCTGAGCCAGTTAATAATTATTACAGTTTTCATTCTTTGTGTCGTTAATGTCTCTCTGTGTTTAATGATTTGGAAAAAAAAAACATGGTGCTGAAGTTTCATTGTTTTAACTTATAAAATGTTTGTATATAAAGTTTTTTTTTTTCCCCTTATTTTAATAAACACCCAGTTTAGATTAGATCATGTTTTACTCCATGTGGCGATTCAATGATGTGCAATCTGTTTTTGAATAAAGGTATATTTGTTGTATATTACTGTGGTGTTTATTTCCCTCAAACAACGATGAGACTGCTGCAAAAATATTTATATTTAACACAAAGTTAAATATTTGACTGATTTTAATAAAATCTGCTTACACGGTTCAATAAATGCACAATTTTCTTTCTCAATATCACATTGAAGAGTTTAAATGGATGTTTAATGAATGTCGATATGAATTATTTGGTTCAACTGCAGGAAAATTCACAATTTACACGATTTCTGCTGAACTTTTACACGTCTTGGAAAAGTAAATGTTACCTGAGAGATGGAATTTAGATTATTGTAATAAACTGTACGTTTATTAGATTTCCTCCTTTTGTAAGTTGCTGTTGCATGCAGATTAATTTCCCTTCAGTTGTTACCATCATCGTTCAATCTCAAGAATTCAGAACAAGTACCACAGTTCTGACAAAAGGCAAAGCAGGACCAGTCAGAAGTTTTAAAAAAAGATGAAGCAATTTTCTTGAATTTAAAGAAGCCTTGTTGTTGTTGGTGCTGGTTTCACACGGGCCGGACGTAGTTGGCGGGCAGCAGGCCTCGCTGCCCCGTGCGCTGGTTGCATCCGAACATCCACCCCTCGTCGATCGTCTCCACGTCTAAGATCAGATCTCCTTCAGCCAGAGAAACTTCATCTGCCTCCGCCGCCGCGTAGCTGTACAACGCCTGGTAACGTTTCTGTGGAGCAGAGATGAATAAACGGAGGCACTCGCACAGAACGTAAGACTGTAGAGTCCAAACTGCTGCATTTGCATTCAGTTTCCTCACTGAATGAGCATAAACAGTCATGCTGTATACTGCAAAAACACGAATGCACATGTAGCAGCTGGCAAACACTTAAATTACACAACACACATTATGAATGCATCAGGAATAAAACTTCTGTAGGAACTAAAGGTAAACAAACTGCCACCAAACATCATCGCTACATGCTACGTGCTACATGCTACATGCTACATGCTATTCTATGTGGCCAAAACTATGTGAATCCCTTTTTTTATGTACTTTTTGCGCTCAGGCTTAAAATTCTAATCCACATGTGTGAAAGAAAAAGCCAAAAATCTGTTCACATGTGACATTTTTCTTTTCCATATATTAAATATTTGTTTACATGTGAATATGTAACACTTTAAAGCGTCCAATTCACATGTGACGTGTTAACATGTTAATATTTTAGTTCACACATTTGGAAATTCTAATCCACATGTGAGGAAAAACCTGATTACACACGAATGTCTGTGATTCATCATGACGATGCCCCCTGAGCCAGAACCAGAACCAGGTCAGAAACAGTTTTTTACAGTTAGGTGTTGGAAGAACTTCACCTCAACTCTGTCCAACACCTCAGGCATGAATCTAAGCTACTGGTGTCCACATACTTTTGTCCACACAGTGTCATTACGTCCATGTTATCAGCCTTACCGCTCCACTAGATGGCGCTACAGGAGCAGGACGCATCTGCCTGACCGGCTGACTGAGCTGCCCCGGGTTAGATGGTTGTACTTCATCCTCATCTACACACACACACACACACACACACACACACACACACACACACACACACACAGTTAATACATATACAAACAGTACAATAAGGTTATTTAGAGGAGTGCGTCTCTGGAGGGATGTGCTTTACTTACATTGTCTATTTTCAGGAGGCGGTGCGTCACTTCGAATCCTGCTCTTCTCAAACTCTTCATGGTACTTTATCTACACACACACACACACACACACGCACACACGTTAATCCAGAGGTAGTTCACCATTTTAGGAGGTGCTGAGAGATGATGAGGGGGGTTAACTCAGCTCGCAGCAGCCGAGGAGAGAACAGGAACCATCCGACAGCCGAAGACTTCAAACAAAGAACCAGCTGACTGCATTTTATGTCCTCTTTAGATAATAATATTTGGAAGAGACCAAAAGATAAATTGTCATAATAAAAAAAAGCATCGTTGGGCGCGATGACCTTCAATCAGGAAAGTTAAACAGACTTTTTTAAATGCTGGTCACAAACATGTTGTTTGCTGTCAGTCGATGTTTCAGTCTAATTGTCTGGACGCAGCTTCAAACTGATGGCTTCCCAGAAAAACAAACTTATTATTCGTCCGTCACAGTTTTCACCGCAGTGACAGTTGTGACAGTTCAAAGATTCTTGGAAGAGATTTGTGTTGTTTGCCGGGAAGTCGACGTCTTACTTCACGATCGTGTCGAGCGTTGAGGAGAAAACTCTGGTGATGGGATGTTTGTGTGATGTGCTCAGCAGAGAGCACGGAGACGAGAGGACGGCCTCCCTGAACCTCTGCGATATTAATCAAATGCAGTTCCAGCTTTTACAGGCTGGAAGAGGAAGCTGGATGTTGAATGAGGACAAGAGGCAGCAGCCCGCTGTGTCCTCAGCAGACCTCAGGACGAGCAAACAGGAAGAGGAGACGCGATGGGAACGAGACGAGGGGAATTAAAAAAAGACTAAACTTAAAAAATAGGAGGAGGAAGGCTGCAAGGAAGGAGGGAGGGAAGAGAGAAAGGAAGAAAGAAAAGGGATGGAGGACAGGAAGGACAGAGGGAAGGTAGGAAAAAGGAAGGAAGAAAGAAAGAAAAAGGAAGGACAGAATGAAGGAGGGTAGGAAGACAGAAGATGACAGAAAAATGAAGGAAGGAAGGAAGGAAGAAAGGGGAGAGGGAGGGAAGAAGGAAGCATAAGAAAGAAAGAAAAAATGAACGAGGAAAGACAAGAAGGAAAGGAAGGAAGGACAGAAGGAAGAAAGACAGAAAGAAAAAGGAGGCACAGAAGGAAGGAAGGAATGTAGGAAGAAAGAAAAAGGAGGGAAGAACAAAAGAAAAGGGAAGGACAGATTGAAGGAGGGTAGGAAGAAAGAAAAAGAAAGGAATAAAGGACAGAAGGAAGAAAGAAAGAAAGGGAAGTATAGAAGGAAGAAAGGAAGGTAGGAAGACAGAAGAAGAAAGAACAATGAAGGAAGGAAGGAAGGAGAGAGGGAGGGAAGGAGGAAATGTAAGAAAGAAAGAAAAAAATGAAGGAGACAAGAAGGAAAGGCAGAAAGGCAGGAAGACAGACATAAAGAAAAGGGAAGCATAAAAGGAAGGAAGGAAATAGAGAGGGAGGGAAGGAGTTAATGTAAGAAAGAAAGAAAGAAAAATGAAGGAGGGAAGGCAAGAAGTAAGCAAGGAAGGAAGAAAGAAAGGAGAGAGGGAGAGAAGCAGGAAATCTAAAAAAGAGAGAACAACTTCTGCTTGTGGAAAAAGAGGTTTTGCAGATTTTGCTCTCTTGACTTGCAGCTTATCAGCCGTCATTCCTTCATGCAACCAGTTCACCAGAGAAAAGAGAGAAAGTTAGTGTGTGTTATAGTGTAGTATGTGTGTGTGTGTGTGTGTGTGTGTGTGTGTGTGTGTGTGTATGTGTGTGTGTTGACTCCGTCCACGGCTCAGAGACTTTGACCATATAGGGCAGCTGCTGCTCGGTGGACGAGGAGAAATGTCTGAAATGTGGCTGAGCGTCTCTGCAGGGCTGCACTCTGACATCGTCCGCCGCTGCGGAGCAGCTTGTTCTGCGCTCAGGTCTCAGGACCGGACCCGTCCACAGAACCAGAACCCGGCTCCTGTCAACCGGCTGCTTGTCATCGGACCGTGATGTTTTCCTGCTGCTGTCTCGGGGCTCGCTGTGTGTGTTTGGCCCCGTCGGGCTTGTTTTGTTGTCCATGATGGAAAAAAAAACACAGCGCTCAGTAATTTGTGGAACAGCTGAACTGTTGTTGCTGTGAGATCAACCAGATGTTTCACTTAGGAGTTAAATTAAGAATCAGCTTCTTCTCTGAGCTGAAGACAAAGATTCTCAGGCCAGAATAAAGTGGAAAAGTAGTTTGCATTGCGTTACGCTGACTGAATAACCTGGTTTTAGACGTATAAAGACGTGAAGAGACTTACAGGAAAACTCACTGAGATTACAGCAGAACAAGAATCAGGATGTGTCACTTAAATATGATATAATTAGATTATGCATGCAGTGTTAAAGCAGCATTTTACTGCATTTTAGGGCACCGATTTCCTCAGAATTACCCTGTAAAGTCGACTTTCAAAGATATTACAATTAACCGACGCTGTTTCTGGAAAGACTTTTTGCTGCAGATGGAAAAATCATATATTTATGTAAAATATATAAACCATATATTTGGTTGAATTGACCCTTTAAGACTCACATTACTGATCTGGTCCTGCGTCTTCTTCACTCTCTGCATTTCCGGAGTGTCGGCCACCACGCTGAAACCTTTGCCCTTGTTCTTTTCAAACTCCTCCTTGTAAAGAGCCTGAAACGAGACGGCTGGTTAGAATATCAGAGGAACGTCAGTCGGACTTTAGAGGAACAGTTTGGGAAATACTCCTGTTGGCTTTCTTGCCGAGTCACATGACAAAGATTAGCAGACGGTTAGCTTAGCTTCACAAAGGAACTAAAAAACGGTGGCAAACAGCTCGTCTGGCTCGGTCCAAAGGTAGAAAAAGCACATTTAAAGTTCAGGATCTTTGGTTTTTGTTTGGAAAATAAGGCACATTTTGTTGCCTCGGCTGTTTCTTTATGCTAAGCTATAGAAGCTAATGCAGATGCTAAGCTACAAAAGCTTTATGCTAAGCTACAAGAAGCTAATGTTTCTAGCATCATATTTTGCACGCAGATGTTAGATGGGTGTCATTTTCTCTCAGCAAGAAAACAAATACGTGTATTTCTCATCATTTTGGGACGGCAGGCACAAACATGTTTCATTAGTTCTGTTACGTTGTGAATTCATGCAAAGTTTTATCCATTAGTTGAATAATCTGCATTACAAAATTCTTTTTTTTACAAGTTACAATAATGTCTCGTCGTAATGTCTCATTTTAATATTTCTGAGAGGCCTGAAAAGGTCAAACTTTGTGGTTTTCCACAGGGACAAACAAATGAACAACAAATGTTTTATTGCAGAAGTCAGTTTCCAATTTGTGGGACTTATTTTATAGGTTTTGGAACAACTGCAGTTGCAGTCAGCAACAATAAGACAAAAGAAAAGAGAAGAAATCAACATGAATCTGAATGCAGCATTGGATAAAACCACTTGGGAATGATTTAACAATTAAGGTTACATGTTACAGGAACATTTCACCCAATAATGAAAACGTCGTCATTATCTACTCACTCTCACGCTCATGATGGAAAGTCAAGTTTCATAGCAAAACAGCATTTCAGCATTCTGCTTAGCAACTAAAGTAGATGGGACGTGTTTGTTAGATGTAAGAATATTAAACAACATCCAAGAAACAACCGGAAACAACCCATGGAATGGCGCCATGCAGTCTTCAGAAGCCAAGAAACTTAATTTACATCCTTTTCAAAGCCAAAATCTTCCTTGCAGCAGCTCCAGAGGAGAAGAATAACCCAAGAAGTGAAGCAGCCGGTCAGCAGCCGCAACAGCCGAATAGTGCAGAGTGTTTACTGGGGAAACTACAGTTCACAATCCTGTTACAGCTACATTTCTGGGGAGGTTCATGTACAACGTAAGACGCGTATCCAATCAGAGTCAATGCTGAAGCATATATTAGGCTTTAATAACCTTTAATAACATCTTTTCTAACCAATTTGGGATCTCGGGGCTTTGGGAGACTTGGACGAGCTCTATGGAGACATTTCATGCATTTTCTTGTTTAGCAGAATTGCTGTTCAGCTGTGAAGCTCCAGAAATGTTTTGTGGACTACGAAACTTCACCATTTTCCAGTGAGATGACTAGATAATGACTGATTTCTCATTGTTGGGTGAACCGTTCCTTTTAAAAGTGCATGCACACATGCAAACATGCAGGAACGAACATAATAAACAAAGACACAGTCAGAGGATGAAACTAAATCTAAAGATGGAGATGAAGGTCGGTCGACGAGCTGTTACGACGTCATGAAGAACTACAGATTTAGTGTGAGGAGACGATTCGACGGCCGGGCGGTTTCCCGGGCGAGCCGGACATACGTGACTGATCTGGTCCTGCGTCTTCTTCACCCTCTGCATCTCCGGAGTGTCGGCCACCACGCTGAAACCTTTGCCCTTGTTCTTTTCAAACTCCTCCTTATAGAGCGCCTGCAAATTTGTGATTCAGCAGGATTTAAGCAAAACTCTTCTGCGCCCAACGAGGGGTCGAATCCTCCGAAATGTCAAGTACACACACACACTTTTAATTAATCACAAGAGATGATTCGCCGCTAATGGTTATTTGTTGAGGTTCCTCACAGGTTCGGGCCCGGAGGAGGCAAACAGCAGCATTCAACAAAGCTAAAAATGTTTACTTTAAAGTAAATCTGAGATCCACACACACACACCGGACACACACTCTCTCACACACACACGAGTGAGTCATGTTCTTGCTATGAGGAATATGTAGTCTCAGTTAGAGAGCTCGGCCGCCGAGACTTTTATGGTTATAAACAATGAAGTGTGTTCGGTTGGATGAGACGAGAGGAGGAAACGGCTCGCGGTGTAAATCTGATCACACTGTTATCGTAACGATCATGTAGCATAACAACGCAGTTACGTTACAGGACGGCTTCAAAAATAAAAGGCGTTAACCAAAAATGGAACCACGTCTGTGTGGTTACACGAGGTTCTTGTTTCAGACGCTTCCAGTCGATGTACAGAGTATTCAGTACGTTTTGTTTGCTATAAGAAGAAGCGTTCGCTTCATCAGAGCGTCTCAGTTCAGTCGTGCTGATGTTTAACACGCCTGGTTCGTTTCCTTGTCGCACGCTGACACACAAATATTTAAAAACAGGATGATAGTGATGGATTGTAAAGAGGAGGAGAGACGCGGGGAAACTGAAGTGCACATCGCATCACAGAAAGATCAGATTTTCTCACTTATCTGTAGCTTTTGTTTTGGTTTTATGAGTCCAAGTGTTGAAACATCTGCCTCAAAGCTTTCTTCACCCGCGATTATACGGTGGAGTTATACTGATTTTGGTTTGTTGGGCAGCGACAGATTCAATCTAGAAATGTAGATTCAACCTCTCGTTTCGGAGGTGGTGTCTCTAAATAACCCACAGAGCAATTAATAGTTTCCACAGGGATTATTTCTATGTTTTAAAGTTCCAAACTGGGCATTAACACCAGGATGTACAGAGCGTTGTGCTAATAAAGTAATCTGCAGATTAAAGATTCAGTTCTACAAACTTAAGAAGAAATGCAGCATTCAGAAACTTTTCCACCTTTTGTAGGCGAGAAGAAAAAGCTTCTCCTCCTAACGTGGAGCGAAGAGTCGATCCCTGAAGTCAAATTAAAACTAAAGGAGTCTCTTTAATTGTGCGTGACTCGGAGGTTTTATCCCTTTGATCAGGTTAAACTGCTGTCTTTAACGGTGTGATTAGATTAGAGATTAAGAACACTGAAGTCCAGTCAGAGAGGCTGAGCCGAGCCACATGAGAAGAGAGAGAGTTTTCAAACCGCCGTCCAGTTCGTGACTGTTTGGAGAAACATTTACACTTTCCAAAGATCAGATTTCGCCATAAAAGTCAAGCTCTGGTGTTAGTGTTTGCTCAGAGTTGTTTATCTGATTCAATCGGAGGAATCTGATAGTCGAGAGAGACGCGTCCTCGTCTCCTGCTGTGAGACAAACAGCTGAGTGGTGACAGATAAGAGAGAGAAAGATACACCGAGCCATCGTGACGCAACCAGATTAGGACGAGTGTCTCCCGCCGGCGACGCAAAACAGAAAGCGACGGCAGGAGACGGAGACGAGCGATCCGTCGGCGCCTCACCTGGCTGTTGAGCATGCTCTGTTGTTTGAGACGCAGGTTCTCGGGGGTGTCGGTCACTATGGTGAAGGAGGTTTTGGGGTAATGCCTGAAAGGAAAAGAGGGAGAGTGATGGAAATCAAATGAATGTTCGATACTGAAGCAAAGAGATGAATATTTGTCTCCTTGATTTTGTATCACAATTCTGCAGGAATCGCTGTGTTTTTAAAGATTTCTTTGGGCTTCTTCAGTAAACTGTGTCACCGCGTGGAGGTGATGCTGAATGAAAGAGTCAGAAATGTGTGAATGTCGGCCAACTTGAGGTCTTTTTCTCTCCTCTCAGTTGCACTGATGGTGCTGTTGGTGTCACATGAGTCGATCGGTCAACTCTACACTTCCCTCTTTTTCCCCGTCAGCGTTCGCTGTCTGCGTGTGTCTCAACAGCGTCGGAAGTGAACGTCTACTCGTGTCACAACATGTTTGGTTTGTGATGAAAGAATTGCGACAAAGGAAAAGAGTAATAGATCGAGATAATTCAGAGAGCGACTGTCTGAAAGCGTCCGGTGGTTGTTAGAACGATCTGTGTGGTGTGAACACTCACATACTGCAGTAAGGTTTCTTCTCAAAGCCTTTGTAGGTCGTCATGCTCAGCGCCATCTTGCACACCTCGCAGCTGAAACAACCTTTGTGCCAATACTGCAGAGAGGAGGAGAGAGAACGTCAGCAACAAGAACCTCCATCCACTGAAGTAAAAACATCCTGCTGTCAAATAAACCTTCAGTCTTTATTCACTGCTGACTTTGTATCATCAGCTTTTTTTTTAAAAAAGAGGGAAAGCAGCGACAGAGTGGGAACATTCCTCTCGTGAGAGCGCAGCTGTTTCTGTTTCTCATCTCTGCAGGGAACAACTGCCAATAAGAGATGGTTTCGGTCCAACAGCACCACATGAGTTGAAAATGGTTGAAAGTCCATATTGAGGGAAAAGTCAACTCTGAGATCCCAAACGGATCGATTTGAAATGACGGTATTTTCACCACTGACGTGCGGTCGAGCTCGTGCGCCCACTTCAAACTGGGGGCGCGTTAATGTTTTTAGCTTAGTAGCTTTTTGGAGGATTTGGGCTTGAAAAAGTTTGTAAACATCGTCTTTTCAAATCAGTTCCGGATGTTGGAACTACTGGAGGATTGGATTACAAGCCGACGGGCTGCAAGGAGCCATTTTATGTTTGTTTTTTAAAATAAGTCCCCATCTACTTCAGCTGTTAGGGTGCAACGCTGTTTGGCTGTGAAGCTCCAGAAATGTTTTGAAATGAGGGTGACAAGATGTGACTGAATTTTACATTTTGGGGTGAACTTTTCCTTTAATGACAGAGTTTGAACCCTCTCTGTTGTCTATATTTGGAGACGACGCTTTCACAATGTGGTTTCACTGTGTGATCTTTGCGGTTGTTGCAACATCTCACAGGAAACTGTGAAAACTAGCAAATAATCAACTTTTTTACAGAATATTTTGCTTTAATTGTGTCCTAAAATTGATTGAATCAACCTAGACTGAAGTCTGTTATAAGTTTATGTTATCAGGCTATCTTAACATCACACACAACGAAAGACACACACACACACACACACACACACACACACACACACACACACACACAGTGTTACTGTATGTGCTCTGTCCTTTTTTTAACATTTAGATGTTCGTGGCTCACATTTAACCCTCAGCTGTGGTTTTCTCGTGTGTGTCTCTTTTTTTGTGCAGGTACAATTTACTGTATCTGTGTGTAGACTGACGGTGACAGAATGTCACTAAATATGTTTTACTCAAGTCAGTACTAAAATACAATTCTGAGGTACTTTTACTTAACATCACTATCTCCACTTTCTGCCACTTTATACTTCACCTCCACTACATTTTGGAGTCAAACATTGTATTTTTTACTTTTTACTGCACTACATTTATTTGATAACTTTAGCAACTTGTTACTTTGCAGATTGCTGCATCAGAGCCAAAGTTGTATATTTAAAATGTATTTATTTTATTGGACATTGGGTAAAAAACAAAATCCTGATTTCAGTAATAAGAAAAACACTTAATACAAGATACGAAAATTGGCCAGGCAATAGTTAATAGACCCATAGTATAAAATATATACCATAAATATATGTATAATTCACTTTTGACACGTTTATACTCAGAAAATACTGATACTTAAATACATAAAATACATGAAATACTTTTACTCTCTTTGTAACTTTTACATACTACTAATAACTAATATTTTAACACTCAAATGTGGCTTTTTGATGCTTTTTCCAGCACTGTATTTTATGTTATCGTGCACGTGTGGTATTAAAGTGTGTGCATGTGTTTTAATTATGATAAATCCATATTGTGGCGAAGCATCTAACTAACAACTCTTACAAAACAGCTGGTGACATGAAAATAAACATAGAATAGCAGAAGAAGACTTCTGAATCTCTTGTACTGACCAAATGTGGTCTCTTTAAAAAGCTTGTGACGACTTTTAATCAATTCTTTCTATTTTGCTGAATCAAAAAGCGATAAAAGGCACCATATAGATACTTTAGAGGGATGTAGAAACTACTATGAGAGACATAACACTTATTATCAGACCAGACATGTTGAATATCAAAGTGATATCTGGGGTTAGGTGTGTATCATCTTACCTTGTCAAGGCAATTTATTTTCTCTGTGGGGTAAACTGGTTTATTGCATCTTCCACAGGGCGGATTCATGATGGCGCACCAGAGAAAAACCTTCTGTGATCCAGTAAAAACAGTGTGCAGGCTGTGATGTGCAGCCGGGAGACGAGCCGTCCTCGTCTCTGACCTGCAGGCATCTCAATTAATATACGGACGCGGCCTGAAGGCGAGGAGGAGTCAAGTGTGGAGCAGGAGCCTTATGGTGCCTTCACTTACAGTCGGAGTTAGGAAGCTTCACCTGTGGCGTGTGGGTAATAAGTTACAACGCGCGAGAAAATAGCGTTCTAACTCGGTAAGCGTTTGATTGTATCTGCATAACTTAAAACAACGTGATTTGAATCACAATAACAACAACACAGACATCTGTTGTTCCTCATTTTTGAATTGTATTTACGCGCCCCGCTTGAAATATTAAAATGACGGGTTTCTGCGGAGCACCTGAAGGCAGCATCGAATGCATCCAAGGGAAACCGTAATAACCTTAAAAGGAGCAGCGACGCACACTGACCGTTAGACAAACACGAGACCACAATGTGATGCAAATACTGCTTAAAATACATTTAACACTGACTTTCTAACACAAACATGTTGGAAAACGTATAATAGTTTTGAGGAAAACGTACTAAATGAAATATAACATCGGATCTCCACAGGGAAGTCCTCAGGATCAGTTAGTGGTTTTTGGCGCCATCTGCCGGGGAAGACCGGCAGTTACATCTCGCATTAGCCATCTTGTTTTCAACCGTGAACGTAAGCTAAATGCTACATTCTAGCTTGTGCTGTAGTCTGTCGCGCTAATACACGTCATAATGTGATGAAAACAAACATATCACAAAACCAGAATCAATACAACAAACACCTTCTGAATGTTTATATACCTAAGACTACCGCTGTAGGACATCATCGGGGGTATAGCTCAGTGGTAGAGCATTTGACTGCAGATCAAGAGGTCCCCGGTTCAAATCCGGGTGCCCCCTCTTTTCCATGTCTTTTTGTACAAAATACCTTACGTTAAATGTGACTCTATTCAGCGCAATTACCTTAAATATGTTTGAGTTATTTACCGGTGAATTTAAGTCTTGACCGCCCCATTTTGGAAACCATACTTTCACCATGAAGGGTGGAAGTGGTAATCAGGGACTGTTCCTCACTTGCATATTTACATACAAAGATTTTTGTCCAAATGTAAGTAACTGAGGACATCATGGTGGTCTTTATTGATAATATGCATCATAACGCCCCCCCCTTTACAGAATGGTATGTTCCACCTGTGGTTTCTGCTGAAGATGTGAAAAAGTTTTGTTTTCAGTTAGCTAGCTTAATTAAGGTATAAAATACAGACTTTACTGAAGCTACAGACGTTGTATTGTGCGTCCATCGAACTGTAAGTCATATATTGTCATTAAGTACTTGTTAGTTCATGATTTTGCCGGATAATTGGACTCTTTCTGTGGGCCATGTGTTGCTAATTCGGACCAATTAAGAGCAACTGACAGTCGCGTTAGCTTCTAAGCTATGCAGAGACTGTCTATTATCTTTGTACCTTCAGTTTTCATCATTTGTCACTTGGAAACTCTGTTATATCATTAATTACAGGCAGTCATCATGCCTGTATGTTCATTTTCACAACACAATTTGCTTCAAACACGTCTTTATTTTGCCTTTGCTTGTTATGCTAGCTGCGTTTCTGTTAGCTAGCTTGCTAATTAAAGCCTCTTTCATGTTGATGTTGATGGTTATTAATCTCTAGGATCAGTGATGAATGTGGTTGTTGACTTTTTTTGTAGTCTTACAGCTCCATCATGTGGTAGTGCTTTATCTATTCTGTTTGTTATCAATCACTTTTTGTAATTGGTTCAGTTTTTACTGTTTTTTTTTGTCTTTGTCTTATTTTCATGTAATTTAGATGTTTGATGGTGTTGAGATTTACCTTTTTACCTACCAGCTGCTTCATTTAACTGTCACTTTAGTGCTGGGCAGAATGGACAGAAATGACAGCATTGTCTTGCTTATCAAAACATGAATAAAATATATACATATATTTCAATCTTAACCCATCACGGCAAAGTTTTAGCTACAAGGTAGGGTACCTGAATTCCCCCCAAAACAAATTTGTATTATAAAATTACTTGTTTTAGGTAAAAACAGAAAAACAAATAAGGCTAATGCCTGGATATTCAGTCTGAATGTTGATTAGAAGCAGAAATGTTACCAGTATTAATGTGCATGTGAGCAAAACCAACGTGGATACGTTTGCTAACACCTGTAAGTGACTTTCCTACAAGGTTTAATGAATGAGTGCATTCAGATCGCATTCACTCAATTGTTAAAGTCAAATATGAGCATGTTAATAAAACAGTTTGTCACCTGATGACGCTCACCTGACAGTGACCAGAATGTCTTCCACCGATCAATATGTCTGGTTGAATATACCATTTGTTTTCAAGATCTTCACCAAGCATGAGATTGATATCAACACTCACCACCAGCTTTTATTAGAAGACATTTAAACAGAAAGGTTCAAAGAAAACTCTGCTAACTCGACGCCTTTTAAAATTCATCCAAACAATATTTCTCCAGAGAAGTTCAAGATGGTCATTATAATCACTATCAGTTATATAGCTAAATATCTGCTATAGTGAAGTCCACAGAGATATAACATGTTATGAATTGATCATTGGTCGCATGGAAGTTTCATGAAACAAAAAAAATAAACAGAATGAAAACAGAAACACATAGTTAAGTTGAGCTGTACATTGGTTTGCAGTATGAAGGCTTGTTCGATTTTCGTTCCCTGACATCCCCTTTGCATTGATGGGTTTTGTACAGTTACACGTCATTTTCTGTACAGTCGGCTTCCTCTCAGACCCTCCAACCCTCGGATAATATGGCAAAATCCCCTGTGTGATGGCAAAGAGCATAATACACAGAGACAGCTGGACAGAGCTACAGGAGCAGTTACAGTAAACACTGTCCAGCCGCCAAGGTTGGAGTTGGGACGTTCTGTGTCGATGGTCGGCCTAATAGTCCTTATTCATCCCCTTGTGATACCTTTGCAGTCCGCTAGATGGTGTCCTCTCTTCTTCTGACCGAGTCTTGCAAGTCCAGGACCTTTTTAGTAGCACTGCTCAGCTTCAATGAAACCTTCCTTTTCGTGACCCCCGAGCTCGACTTCAGCGTAACTGGAGTGACAGCCCTGGTTGCGGAACTTCATGGAGGGCCAGTAGTTATTGGTGCGTCGCTACGAAGAACAGACAGTAGTTGCTAAAGGCCAGGCAGCAGACAGACATGAGTGCGCATGTGGGACAACTGTCAAACAGAGAAAAACAACCTGGGTGTGTGTTTGTTTCTCTCACCTGCATGAGGTAGAACGGTGGAGCCACTGTTGGGTGTGTGTTGATGTAGTACACAGCCAGTAAGGTGAGAATTACAAGCAGAACCAGCGCGGCAACCACACCTGCTATGATGGCTGTGTTCTCCGTTATCCCCTTGTGGCTCGGAGGACCCGTCTGTAAATCTGAAAGGAAGGAAAACAGATCGTTGGTGCTGCAGTGGTGACTGGCTGAAGGAGGTCAGTGTCACTGCAGGGTGGTCTGACTGGGTTGGATAGGTCCAATTATTAGTATAGTTATTTCTGGTTGTAACAATCTTCTTAAGCAAGGCAACTGACCAATGGAGCTGCAATGACTAATTGACATTTATTGTCAACTAAAACAACAAAAATACAACTAAAATTAAGGTGTTTTTATTGCCAAATGCCTTTTTCTTTACATGCTCAGTAGAACATAACCTCAAAAAAATCACAATTTTGCCAATTTCTACAACCAAATCACAGAAGATTCAGATTTCGATAAAGCTAAAATGTGACAAGCAACATAATAATGAAGTACTGTGGTGCTGACCAACAAAGCATGTTTGTGTGACTGGTACAGACACCAGACACAGACAGCTTTTTCAGTGAAAATGAAAATGGTCATGCAAAAGCAATAATTCCCATAGCGTGCAAAGCTAACCTCAGCTCAACTTTATTGATATAGCATCCAAGAGAACAGCAAAACAAAGGAAAAGGGACAAACAGGAGACAAAGGAAAGCGATCTGTGTTGCATTATTTGTTTGCATATAAAATTCTGACAACGGCAGCATAGTCAGTCATCCAATGAATTGACTAATGAGGCCTTAAACGGCCCTCAGCCAGCTTGTGAAAAATCATTGAGATGGTTTAAAGGATAATTCCATTTTATTAGAACCTGGAAGTTATTTTCATGTCTTCAGCCTTTTCCTATCGATAATAATAACATCCTGGGAACAACAAATTCCGACGTGGCAGGAAATAAACAGTCAGGATTCAGACAGGTCGGAAACCATCCGTGAAGCGAGGGCAAATTATCTGAGCCGCTTTATTTGGAGGTTCAACTGGAAGTCACCTAGAATACTGATCCTTCGTTGCACAGAAACAATGAATGTGCGCAGCTACTGCATGTTAGTCGGACCAGGAAGTAGTTCTATAAAGTTTTCCCCGGACGTTGTACCAACCGGCTGATTGAGATGAGCCTTCACTGACACACCTCGCTGTCTGTTTCCCCCCGTCGTGTCCTGTTTCAGAGAAATGTACCTCTAGTGACGGGCTGGTCTTCCAGCACTGCTGCAGAAGGTGTTGGACCTGGAGAAGAGTTGTTGAAGGAGCCCATGGATCCCTCAGGTAGAACCGGGTTGTAGTCCTCACATGTGCCTTTTGCCTGCGTGAACGCCCACAGCAATGACTCAAGAAGGAATGAAACAGCTGCTCATTTCTCTGTTGTGTGAGTGGGAAATGTGTCTCACCTCTTCTGGGCAGTTATAATCCAGCCACTCTTGTCTGTGCCGGTCGATACCGTCAGAGCACCTGAAACTCAGTGAGGACACGATGAGAAGAACCTGACTCTGTACGCTTCACTACAAGATAAATCTCTCAGAGTTTCTTCCTACCGTTGAAGCGTGTTGCACCAGCCGCAGCCAGTCGTCAGGTTGGATGTCAGGCAGAGTTCACAGGATGTGTGTTGAAGACAAGCTGGAGGAAAGAAACGAATGTTGACTAGTGAGGAGACACTGTCGTATAAATGTGGGTTTGTGAGGATACTTACTGGGCAGAGGGGTGAACTCGAAAGCAGATCTGCTAACGATCTTTGTGGTGTCGATCTCAACGCGGTGATACTCATAGATGGTGCGATGCTTCGGATCTTTAAGACAAATGTAGAATATCAGTATGTTTTACAAGATTTTGTTGGTTCAAAGACATAATTACAATAAGAAACCACACAAAAGAGTCTAATTTTCAGGATCTTTGATGAATAACTTTGATAATTAATAAATCAGTTTGAGTAATTCCAAGTAAAATTTCTCTGATTCCAGCTCCTTAAATGTGAATATTTTCAGGTTTCTTGACTTATGGTTTTGAATAAAAACAAGACATTTGAGGATTTCATCTTGGGCTTGTTGAAACACCAATAAGCGAATCAATTAATTGAGAATAATGACATTTATTTTTAGCTGCAGCTCTACTGCATTAGTGAAGTCTGGCTTTCTCAAAAGGAAAAAGTCAGTCTGACCTCTTAGAAGAAAAGGCATTTTCTCTTCATCAACTGAAGAGTCACAAAAGGCTGCAAGGATATAAATCCTTTTGTCAACTGTCCACTCATGTTACCCACTGAGGACTATATCCAGTTCTGGGCTAAACTGGTCTGTGATCAGAGAAACCTTAAAGCCCTCAGACGATCAGCTAATCAGCTTCATCAGGTCTGTGTTGGTGGTTTGATAAGACAGCAACACAAGCAAACAATCCCACAACTGTCATCATTTGATTCAAACGGAGAAAACGTCCAATCGCTTCACTGAAATAGGTTTTCTATTTCAAACCACTGAGAAAAGCTCAGCCAAAAACACAAATACAGAAATATCTCATGCAGGAACAACAGAAACTGTTTAAATTTGGTAGAACATTGTGTGCTGCTGAGGGTCCCCAATCACTCATAGTAAGAAGCTGAATGAGAAAATAGGTTACTGACTTTTCATGGTTTCAATTATACGCTGTGCTCCAATGTGAATCCCACCAAGACAGTAAAACCAGTCACCGCTCAGTAAATCTCATTAACGGATTAAGGCCTTGTCCGCACATGTGTGGATATTTTTTCTAAAAATTGATATTTTTCTCCTCCATTCGGTTTCGTTTCTTTGTTTTCCAAAATATCTCTGTACACGCGAGAATGCTTTCCAAACGCCGGGCCAGTCGGTGGCCGAGAGTGTTTGTCGACGGTGCATCAAACAAAATCATCAATCGTTCAAAAAAGTAAAGTCGTAACCTTGTAATTTGACCTGACAGCGCTGACATTGGTGCTAAACAAGCATTAGCAACCTGATAGTCCACAATATATCGGTATGGGTGACTACAAGCTTAAAGAACATCAATAACTGAACAAATATAGATTAATGATCATCTCAAGACAAGAACTTGCATACGTAAAATGTGCATCATCTTACTGCTCGACATACCGGTTCTTTCTTTCAAAGACTATCATGAAATCTTCTCGTATAGAAGTTTACTCTTATGGTGAAAACATTACGAGGTTTACATGTCAATAAAATCTAACGAGAAAAAGAATTCAGAGACAAAATGTTTTGCCACCGTGACAGCAATGTATGTCTTCATATTTTAAAGTCAATTGTGGTAAAAAAATACAACTAAAACATTTAGAAAAACTGACCCGAGGGCTGTGAGGAGAGGAGGAACGCCATGAAAGCGTCGGACAGTCCAACTTTCACTGGATGCTCTGTGGAATTAATTTTCACCACGGGCACGGGGACCTGAAATAACAGCGTTTTGTTTGAACGTGACTAAACATGAGTATCGTTCCCCTCGTTAATATATCAAGTATAGGTGATGCAGCAAACAGTTCAGTTGGAACCAATCGCTTACGTCTCTGTAGTTGAAGACAATCGTTCCATTTTTGTGGAGCGCCGCCTGGAAAGTAAACGGTCCTTCGGCCTCTCGGTCCTTTAGCCGCACTTTGTCCCACTGCACCACAAATAGGTTACCTGAGCGGAGCAGACAAACAGAGGCTGGTTGAAGAAAACCAGGAGCTCCCGGACGCGACGGACATCCCCGAGTAGCTCCCACTCACCGTTGTCCGAGTACCTCACTGTGGAGTTCTTGGAGAAGCTCGGGTCAAAGTTGGCCATGAGGGGAGCGACGTACTGTGTGGCAGTCAGCATTCGATGAGTAATCTCCCCCATGAAGATGAACCCTGAGGGGAGGGGACGGAAGCACAGATGAGGGCTTCGCAATACGACTTAAAATCATATTTATTAGCCGAGTAGCAGGAATGTTGAGTAAAACAAATAACTCTCTCATGATAAAGTCTGCGGGTTAAAAATGTAGGACATGTACAGCAGGCCTTCGGGCAATTAAAGTCATCAAAAAATGAAGGCATTTACAATTAACTGGATTTATTATAGCCTGGTATGCTTGAATATTTCCCCAGGGTAGGACAGAGTCTCCTTCAGTACACTGGTAGATGTTCGATCTCCTGATTGGAGGAGCGACGCAGATGAGTGTTGCTATGATATCGAGTAACGAGAAGTGAAACTCACCACCTGTCGCCACGATAATCTGTCTCAAATAGTGTCCGTAAAAAGGGAAATCAAAAGACAGCGCCACCCTCTGTGGAGGAGAAGAGATGTCAGACATGGCCGGGTGTAAAATTAGATGCTTATGTTTGTGTGTTGATCTCACCGCTGCCTGTCGGTGCGTGTTGGACAGGATGCCGTGGATCTGGACTTGGCTCTTGTGCAGGGCGTTCAGATCCACCCACAGGTCCTGAGTCCGTCTGTCTGTCGGACCGAAACTCTGCCATCTGTAGTACCTCTGGGAGTCCTCCTGAGCGAAAGGGGGACACTCATTTGCAAAGTGAAGTTTTCATAAAACATGATTCATGGTGAGGCAACTCAGAGTCCGTTTAATGCCCTCAGTGTTTTCATCACTTTCTGTAAAGACCAGCTGAATTCTCTCACATTAGAATTCACTTTAAATCTCAGGGACATTAGGAAAGTCTCTAGTTTTACTGCTTGATATCGTTAATAATGTTGTTAAAATCATCATCTTACATTTTGAAACAAAGAGAGTTTGTCAGATCACCCAAAAAATATCACCTTGGGCTGTTTTAACAAGCCTTTTTCACTATCGTATAAAAGCTTTTAGACTAAACGACTCAAGAGTTAATCAAGAATAAACTGTGCAGATATATTATTATTATATATTTCTTATGAATCTAATCAAAAGGAAGTTAATCTCCCAAAAGATCTTTCAGCGTTCACCCTTTTGTGCCCATTTTCCTAATAGATGGATCTATTATCTACACAAACGTCTGCATATCTCTGTTTATCAGCCTAATGAGCATTGATTTGCATTGATAAATCCTTAAACTACTCTGACATTTATTTGTTAATTTGTTTTGTTTGTTTTCTTCAGACATTTACGATGATGTATTCCACGGTTGGTGAATCAAAGAGGAGTCACAGGATGAAGATAATGAGATGAACGGTAAGAAAAACAATCTTCAGCACAGATCTGTTTTTGAGACTTTCTCCATTTTTTTCCAATCTGAAAAGGGAAAGTCAAAAAAATTAAAGACATCCATCCAACCAACCAACCAAAAAGTGGTTATGAGCGCAGATTGCTTTGTGTTAAGGGTTTGGTTGGGAACCACCGCAGCACACATCTGGGATTTATCTCATCTATTTCTGTCCGCACAGTTTCCACTTGGGGGAGCTGTTTACACGTAACACACCCGCGCTTTGGCAACGATGGTCTGCGTCTTCGCACAAATCTCCGGTCTTGACGGCGTTATTAATGCATGCCACAGTTCAAGGTGACAGAGAGCAATGGTTCTGGGGTTTAGTGTGGTGCTCAGAAACTAGAGCAGTTAAATGCAGCGCTCTCACTGCCTCTCTGGCTGCTCCATATACAGCAAGTGACCCACTTTTTTTCCTCCCATCTTCGCTGCCTGACACCAGCCTGTGTTTTGTAGAGGAGGGTGTTGGGATTTCTAGGTGAGGAGCAGGAAACAATCATCCTTCTCCCTCACAGCTGACTGAATTTACCGAGCAGATTCCCATTGGGCGGGAGGTGGAGGGAAATTGGGATCAGACCTCCCCCAAAAACGGCAACAGCAGCAGTACAACAGGGCTACTTGTGATCTTGTCCAAGTGAGTCATTCGCGAGCACACACACACACACACACACATGCACACGCTCGCATAGCCACGCTTAGACAAACAGTGTAAGTTGGCAGGTCGAGCCTCTCGTCTGTTTTCAATTTGAATTGCAGCGAGAGGGGAAAGAAAAAAAAAAAATGTACGACACAA
>CAEMYA010000297.1:2628717-2681546 GCA_903131615.1 Diplodus sargus | reverse complement strand
TTCCCTTTTTTTTTTTTGCACGGATTTAGCTATTCTGATGCCAGGCCTAGCATCCCCATGTGTAAAACAAGATGCTGCTGAGACTATATTGCAGGCGGAGGCGCCGTCGCTGCATTCTGTGTTAAGTGCCGCCCAAGACGACTGTGATTGATTATGGAATTTCTCTCCTACTACACAGATAAATCTGTGCTCATCAGCTACAAATGACAAGTCTGCTTTTGTCTACCTTTGT
The DNA here is from genome assembly GCA_903131615.1 of Diplodus sargus. Lineage (NCBI taxonomy): Eukaryota > Metazoa > Chordata > Actinopteri > Spariformes > Sparidae > Diplodus > Diplodus sargus. Next base: position 2,681,314 of record CAEMYA010000297.1, on the reverse strand, counting down.
CTTAAATCACGGACATGTTTCTCAAAATATTACTAAGAATTTCAAGTGGTTATTCTGCCGTCGCCATCAGGATGTGTGCCGTGCTAGAATGGAAAGTTGAAAGGCGTTGCAAGAGCATCTGCGAGAGGCAGGACTTAGTGAAGAATCAGTTGTTTGGATCTCACCACTACGCGGGTCATGTTGTCAGGCAGGGTGCTGATATCCACTCCTCCTCCTGCTCCTCCGCCTCCTTCAGCCTGTGCGTTTCGGGCATCTCTGTGTTTGTGTGGGGTCGGCTGGTCCCTCCTGGTCCTGTGAAAACCGGAAGGATCCCCATCCGTCCGCAGAGGAGTCCCTCTCAGTGCATCTGAAAGAATACAGGCATTATGGTGACTGAGCAGAGTCCAAACACATGTGAGGCCTGCGTGCAGAAACATCTTGTAGGATTGAATCCGCCGACAAACAGAGTTCTCTTGAACTCTGTGCAGTCCAGATGTTTCTCTTGCTGTGTTTTCATAACGCTTTTTCTCCACCTGCTATCAACCATCAGAGGGATACACAGCAAATAAAACACTAAGTTCTAGATTTAAGACTTTTGAGAAGAAAAGAAAACATTGGTTGAACTCTCCCCTGGATTACAAAATGTGTGAAAAGAGCTCGAAAATCATCTGGTACAATGTTATCTGTGGTCACATCTGCTCTTTATTATTTGCCACAATGTGGATCATTAGCAAGCTGACATAAAGTCCTTGTTTGTAGATTTTAGAGCAGTAACTCTCACAGATAGAAAGAGAAGAGAACTCAAGTCACAAACCAAGAAAAAAAAGACTAATGAGTTCATTTTCTTTGACTTCTGCCAAGCAGAAAAAGTGCCATGATGTCTTTTTGATGACTGCATTTTAAACTAATAATGTGTCCCGTGTTTTGGTTGGACATTAGGTGGTTAGTTACTAATTTCTTAACCATGAACACAACCGTCGTTTTGTGCCAGCGTGTCCCTGTGTATGCACACGATGTATGTGTCTATGTGTTTGTGTGGGTCGTCTGCTCAACAGATCATCGACGGGTGTTTATATTTTTTCAACATTAGCTCTTCTCGAGGAGGGTATTTCCTTTCTTTTTGGACGGTAAACTGATCCATGACTCACCGTCCCATCCACATTTTGCGAGATCAGCAGAACCGGACGGTCATTCGGCGGGTGAATGTTTTTCGGCTGTTTTCTTACGGGAGTACAAGCTCAGCGATTGAATCAATTTTGCTCTCCTGATTTTATGTGAGCTATTAGTTCACTTAAATGAGGATCTAAGAAAACGGCATGTTACGGTCTCGCTGAGAGAGCGAAGGACGAGACTCAGCCTGCGGTTCAGACCTCCCTCTCTGCCTCTTTGCTTTTAAATTGTATTGACAACATGTGGACAACCTGGATCCTGTCCACAGACCGTTTTGTACTTTAGGTCTGGAGCTGTTTTTCTTGGTTTGGCTCGCTCAGTTTGTTCTAATTAAAATCTCAATGCTGCAGCATCCAGTGATAATTTCGACAACAGTTTGCTTCCAGGTTTGTGGCATCGCTGAGGGGAAAGCTGCTTCCTGCTTCAACATGACATTCTCGGTTAAGTGCGGATGAACTTGCCTGACCTACGCTGTTCCCTGATCGCCACCTTATCCAACACATTTGGGACAAACCGTTGTCTGCGTAAAGATGGACGACATCTTGATCGCCCCCCTGGTGGGTCGCTGCAGGAGAGGTCACGAACCCTCCTCCATGTCAGCAGATGGGACATGGAACAAATTAGATTAATTGATTACAATTTTCCGATGGTTTCAGTCAGTTTAAGCAGCTGTTGTCACATTGATGTATGTTCACGTGTTGATCATTTGTTAAATTTGGTTTTAATTACTTATTCGATACTATTTGAAGGAGGTGTGACGTCTTGATTGTTACCACAACTCCAACACCTGATGCTAACATGCAGATCTCCAAATAATATCACCAACGTAAGATTGAAGCACTGGCCATGTAAATTGAGTATGTGGCATTTGGACTCTTTGTTTTTTTTTTGTTGGAAACAGCTGATTATCTTAGTTTTTGACTTTAAAAGATTATTGCAATATTCTGGGAGGTTTCTGCTTTGGTTTCTTGCAGAGAATAAGATGAGAAGCTCACTATCACCCTCATGTTTTTATGGTAAATATGAAGTGTCAGCCTGTTAGCGTAGCTTAGCATAAGTCAGAAAATGGGGGAAACAGCTAGGCTGGTTATAGCCAAAGGTAACTAACCTACAAGTAAGTAATTAACATGTTATATCTTGTGGTTTTGCAGGGAGGTTGTGTGTGGGACTACTCTTTTTTGCCAGGTGCAGTGACTTCCTGCCACTTAGGCTGTGAGATATTACAAGATCTTATCATCAGACTCAAAGCCCTCGTTGCATGAAGATTGAATAGAGGAAAATGCAACAACAAGGAGACAACGATGAAAAGAGACCTGGGAAACAAAATGGGACAAGAGAGAAACATAGAGAGGTTACCACACACACAGGGGAGAATGCTCTAATGAGGAATCTTGTTTGATTGTGGTGCGGCGGAAGCTATTTCCACGGCTTCCGAGCAAGAGGCACCTAATTGGGTCAGATTGGCAGCGCTCATCATCATCAGAAAACAGCTGAGGAGGCGACAGACAGCAGGGGGAAGAGGAGAGGTCGAGACTGGATAAGGGACTAGTTATTACAAACTGTCTGTCAAGTCCTTTAGGAGTACAAACATCCCACATACGACTGTGCACATATCTTCTCACATCTTTAGCACTTTTTAGGTCACTTTCAGATTTTCCTTCACAAACTTCTTGTCAGACTGTCTGCATGTAGGCCTTGATGAACTCAGAGCGTACACAGGGCCAAAAAGAGACCCAGAGCTGGTCCGTTTTTTTTTTTTTTGCGTTACAACTTGGGTTGACCTCGGCAGCATCAGGTCTGGCACACACATGTGGAACCTGCACGGGGAATGTGCGAAGAACTGGAGCAGAAATAGAAAACATCCTGTCAAAGTCTGAAAGACAGCCAGAAAAATACATTAACTGAAGTGACAGCTATGGCAAATGTTCCGCTGAATAGTAGGTGGTTTAACTGTAAATATACACTATGATTAGAAAAATCTGCGTGGAAATGATTCTGACATTCCTCTAAATTTAGACTGTGCCGTGCAGCAGATATCCTGCTGTTTAATCCAACATATCTGGCAGTGCCAGCAGAACTGACTCCGGCTGCCTTATTTATGATCAACAAATATAAATCAGCTGTTTTGAGAAGATTAAGCCGGCGTGGCAGCAGAGTCCACTGTATCTGCCTCCTCAGATGTGCCTGCATTGCAGCAACCACCTCTTGTGGGTGTTGGGAGTCACGTCGAAGTAGGACGCAGCATTGTGGGCACATATACAATGTGTTACAGATATACACATCGTGTTCATTCATCCCGTTACTGTCTCCCACGAGCCTGCTTCACATCCCCCTGATCTGCTTCTGTCTTTGTGTTTTTCTAGAAATGTACAGTAGCTGTGTGACCTTCTTTCATCACGTGTAAAGGTAACTAATACATTTACCTTTCGCTGTCGATGGCAGACATGTAGAGACTTCTAAGGTCGTATTTGAAAGCAGCTTTTGAATGGTAGACAGAACTGGAGACATACCAGACTAAACTACAATCCTCAGCTGAAACAAAAGCTAAATGGACTTTCAGCCTGTTCAACTGGAGGACGTCCAGGGATGAAAAGTAAATTTCCGATGAAAGAAATATCTTTCTGGTTAAATACACAACACTTTGAAGTTCAGCTGGAGTTCAGGATGCATCAAGGACGCAAAGGAAAAAAGAGAGAATGATCCGCAGGACCAACAGAAGAGAACACATGGCCAACATCTTTGCTCCACAGACAGATGCACTCAAGAGAGCGAACCATTATGTTGCCGTCCAAACACTGCAGATGAGAGTTGATTAAATATCAAGACACAAACAAAGTCTTGACCCTACAGCGGTCGGGTTTTGTGTGCTGTCGGAGACACGGTGTCAGGATGGGATTAGCAAAGCACCTGCAGTTCATCTGGCAGAAGAGTCGGACAGTAATCACAGCGTGAGGTCACTGTATGTCAGTGTGTGTCACTGCAGCGAAGCGCAGTGGTTTTTTATTATTGTTGGATTTTAAAAAAAGGCGATCTGTATTAAACCCAGCCTGGAGCTTATGGCGTGGGAGGAAGCCATTTGGCACCTTTCACTCAGGAACAGCAGTAACCATAGCACACGATCACAAACACTGGCAGCTGGACTGATAAGGACCCCGAAAAAGAAACGGAAAAATGTGGCGTTTGGATAAATATGGACACATGGTTCAGGCTCAGAGTTTAGAAAACCTTTGATTTACTGTCATCGAGTTGTTTTCGTCTGTTACATCTTGGATCATATTTTCCGTTTTTAGAGCAGCTGACATGCAGCTCCGGCTCTGACAGTTGTGAGATGATAACTAGGGTTCAGCTTTATATTTGGAAACTGTTACAGGTAGTTAGTGAGAGCTGATTCCCTTCGGCTAAAATAATAACACCCTGCAGACATTCTTGGTGTCAACCTAAAAATAAAGTTCAGGAGGAATTATTGGTGTTCTGGTCGTTTGTCTGCAACGTCAGACCCACCGCAGACTATTGATCAGCGCAGCCTGTCAGATTTAGATCAGATTTTTCCGTATATAACATCCTGTTTAAAATCTATTAATATCTGCATCAGACTGAAGCCAAAGTCTGCGTGAATCATGTTGTGTTTATTCTGTTCATAAACAGAGCTCCCCGGTTCTTTTCAGGCCATAATCAGAACAGCATCTGCTTTTAAAATCAGCGTGTTTCAACCCTGATCAACCAAACCTGCTTAAATGTTTCAGATCTTTTAACCAATTACATGTTTTTTTCTTTTGTTTTCGTATGATTAATACCAAATGACATCGAGCCAGGAATCCCCCAGCTGTCATTTTGTTGTCAAGCCAAATAGAAGATAATGAATCTCTGTAAGATTGCGACACATTTGGCCGTCTGCTAAACTCAGACGTGCTGACTAAGCTCCATATAGTGAACAGGTCGTGCAGCAGCAACTACTACCTCAAAAACTACGGGACAGATTTCTGTTCATGGTCCCAAGACGATGTATTCTGATAACTTTTCCTCTGTAGAGCCTCCAGCAGGTTGACATTTCTCGTTTTCGAGTGAAGTATTCCAACTTTTTGGATAGTTTAAAGAGCCATAACGTTTATTTCAGACATCTGTGCCTCCCTCAGGATGAATTTTAATATCTTCCACTAACTCATGTAGCACCATCAGCCGGTCAACATCTCACTCCAGTCCAGTACTTTGGTTTATGACCTGGCACCTGCAAAATGATGTTCCCGTTTGTAACGTGTGGGATGTAACATTTCTACACTTTTTAAGTGGTTAAGTTACAGATTTAAGTGAAATATTGACATAATTTGCGATAAAATGTCATGTAGATAAGAATCGGAGGATAAAAACACTCTTCTTTCTACCATTTTCTGAGTGTTTTCTACTTCTAAACTAATTGACTTGCTTTTAAAAGTTAAATTAGTGTTTATGGACGTCCCTGATTCCCATCAGGCTCGGCTGGATTAAGTGTTTTGTGCTGTTTGGCAAATGTTGGCAGACTGAAAATGCTAAAGTTAGGTGGAATTTGCTTTTTCTCTGTTTTCACAAAGCTGTGCTTATGCTTTGGGTAGATTTAGGCACAAATACCCCTTGGTTAGACTTAAGGGGGAAAAAAAAATCATGATTTGGCTCAAAATGCTTGATTTAATGCCATAAAAGCAGCTGGAAATGTCTTCAGGTGTCCATAAAAATAACCAGTGGAGTTGCTTCAAAGTGCCAGTTGTGTTTTTGGCCTTTTGGTTAACATGTCTAGCATGTTAGCATGTTGTTGCACATGATTGGTATTTCCAGATTAAAGGTACATGCAGCAGACGCGTGTAAAGGCTTGTTCACACCAGCGTTTAAACGGCACATGTTCCTAATCAGAACGAGTGGATTTGCTCACACAGGTGAAGTAAATCAGCGTGGAACCTGGAATTTGTGCTGCGGATGAATCTGCAGACGGTGTTGACAGTCGAGACCTTTGAGAGAGTCGACACAGCCGTGCAAACCGGTTTTATGTAACTCTGCTGAGTATTAACTGCTCCACTAAAGAGATGTGGCATCGTCTGCAGACAGGCTGAGGACATTACCGAGCTTCCAGAACCACTAATTTAGCCAAGAGCTGCTCCACTTTCTGGTGTGAGTAAGCACAAAAATGAAGTTATCCGTCTCTGGGAAAACAGCCCAAAATGTGGACTCTGCTGTTCAACTTGAACTGAATTGTGGGTTCTTTTGGTATGTTTAAGTGGTGAGGATGAGCGAGGACATTTTCTGGACTTGTGTCTTGTGTTAGCGGGGGCGTGTCTCTCTGGTCTGCCGGGTTGTCCTCTGCAGCACCAGGCCCCCGATCAGAGGAACTGGGACCACAGGAGAGGCCAGAGAAACTGGAGCACCGCTGATTGTCGGAGGAGGAGCGGCAGAGGAAGAACGGGGGCTGGCTAAAAATAATATATCTCCAAGGAGAACAGAAATACATACATGCGACACACACACACACACACACACTGATGGCAGGGGAGTATACAGCTTACATATACAGGTGATGTGCAGAACAGCACACAGCATTTTGGAAGATGAGTTAAAGTCGGATTGAAAAGCAAAAAACTTTCCAAATTAAAGTATTCTGGGCACAGCTGCTGCTCTCATTGACTGTTTTTTTTCTCTTCTACATTTTTTCTAAAATGCCTGCTGGAGTGAAAAAAAAACACCCATCTGAACTGAAATCACTGGTTTACCTCAAACACTTGTCAGCTGAGATGCAGGATTTCCGATCACAGGCTTTTTTTTTTTTTAAGCAAATGAACGCCAGACACTTTGGAGAAAAGAACAAAAAAAAATCCCTTTCTGCTTCTTTTAACTGGCAGAGAGAAACGTCAAGGGACCTGTTAGCTTCGTACGTACACACACACTCGTGCAAATCCACTAGAAATGTGCAAAAAAAACCCAGTTTTTAAGATTTCCTGTTGCCGGAGTTGGTGGCAAGAATTCAGGCCAGGTATTTTTCTTCTGACCCGAATTCAGATATCCACCGTGCAGCACAGAAAAGGCACAAACAATGCTGATAATATTAGAATACCTGTGCACATATGATAAAAACAAAGGCTTACCTTGGTGCTCTTGAGCCCAGACTCTCCCCAGCTCAGCCTGGGAGAGACAGATGAGGAGAACAGCACAAAGCCCCATGTCCAGCCGACTCTTCTCCCTCCTTCCCCAACTCTTTATCACTCTTCTTCTTCTTCTGTTTCCCCTGTTGCCCCCTCTCACTGCGCTGGAAGAACGGGGCGCCTCACTCCTCCACTTCCCCGCCTTGACGTTGCTCCCTTCTTCGCCTCTCTGCTCTCCCACACAACTGCCTGTTTTTTTCCTCACCTCAGCCAAGGTTTGCTGCTTCTCTCCCTCCTCTGTCTGTCTCTCTTTCTCTGCTTTGCGTCCCTGTTTGGCCCTCACAGTAACTTCTGGGCCGACAGATCCATGGCAGGAAAACAGTTGACAAACAGCTGGAGTGTTGCAGACTGAGGTGTTTTTGCTTCTACCTTCACTGCAAATTTTATATTTTCTAACCCCTTAAATTTAACCATTCGCTCGCTCCTCTCTCTTTTCTTTGCCTCTCTTTGACTTTCGTCTCTGATTCTCTCACTAACAGAGCTCTGGATTTTTATAAGACTTCCACAAAGAGGAAATATTTATGTATTGCTGCATTTTTTTCTCTCCTTCCAAGCTTAAAAAAAAAAAAAAGAAAAGTAAAGGGGGTTGGAGTTGGGAGGAGCATGTCTCCCCCATGTGGAAGCATGTTGAACCAAAACAAATGTGATGTTTCTAAACGGCTGGCACTTACAGAAATGTTTCCCATTTTGTTTAAAGAGTTATTTAATGGATGAATACAGTTTGTTCTTTTTTTTTCCTTTTACAACTGAAGACAGTTTTACTAAGAACATGTTTTTCTAGTTTACACAGCGGAGGATGTTGATAGATACGTTACGAGGACGGCTGTTGGTGGTGTTGTTGAGTTCTCCGGGTGCACTTTAGAGATTATCATCAGGGACTTCCCAGATATTTTGCCTTTTTTGCTGTAAGAGCTTATTATCCGCCTTGAGTCACCCCTTGTAACATGGTGCCATGTTGCTGACTAACATGGAAAATAAAGGCTCTCTGTGCCAGTAAGAATTATCCACAGTAGCTCTACGCTGGCCGGGGTCGAGCATGCTTTGATCGTAAGAAACGTGGATAAATCAAGACGAGGAGCAAACACAAGATGGTGTGACTGCAGATGGAGCAGCCTTTAAGCCCTGCAGTGACTCTGAAACACAAGAATATGTGTCCCAGCCCATCATTGATTCTCATTCAGATGATCTTCATAGTAGTAGGGACATTTCCGAGAGCCTTTTTACCAAAATGCCATCTGACGCGGCCGCTGAATACAGCAGAAGTGACTCATCGTTACATAGTGCCGGCTATTCAAAGCCTGACATTTCTAATGACTGACGATCAACTGTCAGCCAGTGTCGGGGTCGTTGTTGAGCATCTGTGTTTTGTGTTGTTTGTGTTCTGCTCCGTTAGCACTAGTCGACTCTTGCCTTGCCTTTTCGGTCGAGGTCCCATCGGAGGAGGGACTCGGTGAGAGAAATCACTCTGATTGGTTGTTGGTCTCCATGATTTCACCCATTTTTGTGCAGTTTCTCGCTGTTTTTGCAACCACTTATTTGCCAGAGCCATTTGCACCTTTAATCGGACATATTCCAGATTAGAAGAGGCTGTATTACTATATTATTTAACCTAAAAAATGTTTGTATATCTGCAGTCGGGACTCCTGAGGACCATAACTTAAAAACCCCATCGACAGAATAAGCTTAAGATGTGCAAAAACGCAGATATGTTAAAAAATGATCAGATATTGCTAACATAAAGCAGGCTTACTGTAATAACAATAATAATATAAAGCCAAGTTAGTCTAACTTGATGAAAAACAACGCTGCTGACTTGACACATGTAATAAACGAGTGTGTTTGTGATCAGCTGGATCTGGTTTGATGTAGCTGATCTGTTCCGATTGGACAGATCCAACACACACACTCTTGTGATTCCTCATAAACTTACATAATGTTTGTTTTCCGACGTTTTAATAAACAATCACAATGACTTCAGTGTGGGGAGCCAAACAGGTTTTATGAGCCCAGTAAAATTGTTCCAAATGACTAGACCTTTCCCACCCTGTGCTCTGCAGACGATTGATGTGAGAAGTTCATTAAAAGTACATTCGCTGGTTTTGTTGCAGCATCTAACAGATCTGCCAAATCTCAGAATTTCCCCCTGACTCAGGATTGAAGTTTTGCAACTCAGTGGTGCGCTGACGCTTTTGGGTTTTTGGGGCGTAAGTGGGCACCGTCACAAGTCCGGAGCTTAGTTCTTGTTTTTGATACACAAAGAAGCTTTTATGGTTTTATTTTAAACTGGATTTTCCTGTCTGTATATGTGGATGCACTTCGGGCTTTGACTTGCTTTTTCATGTTTGCATTTGCGTTGACGACTTGTTCATACACTAAGGACCTACTAAGAGTAGATATAAGACAGTTACAATATTACTCTGTGTAAAACTGGTCTCAGAAGACTGTGGATTAAGAAAACTGCTTATCCATCTCAGGCGTCTGATGACTGATGGATGAGACAAACAAACCGATCTTGTTTCCGACACTTTCCGCTGTTCACGGACGGAACATTCAGGATCTGTTAGCTTTTCTTTAAAACTTTCCGCCATTGTTGTTGCTGCTGACCTGCCTACTGACCTCCGACCCCGTCACATCCCCACACTGCCCCCAACAAACCCTGGTACTGCATTTGACAAACACGTAGTAACACACCACACAGACGGAGTACTTTTTGTTCGTATGTGTAGGAAAAAAACAGAAAAAGACTCAATTCTGTCCATACTGCATTGGGTGTCATTGTGTTTTGGCAGTTATTGGTTCGTTGGTTGGTTTGTCAGCAGGATTACACAAAAACAGCAGATTTCCATGCAACTTGGATGGAGGTCTCGACCCAAAATAGACCCCAGTAATGTTTTTGTGCAGATCTGGATAAATGGACCGGTCCAGAAATGTATTCTTACTTTCTTTAACATTGCGACATGAGGTGTTTTTCGCTGATTTCTTCGAGAATAATACACAGAGCTTGATCGGAAAAAAAAATGTAAGGGATTCATTGGTTTGAATGAAATTCCTGCTATCATTTAATCACATAGACGGATGACAAAATAAGGGAAAAACTTGAATAAATGAACAGTCAAAACATTCAATAAGTAACCCTGAAGCCTCCACACGGGTCAGGAGGGATCAACTGAATAATTTCAGAGTATGAAAATGATCTAAATCATATGTTGTGGCCTCCTCAGTTACCAGAACTGAAAACAATTCAATACCTATGGGAGATCTTGGAGCCAACTGATCCCATCATCCCTCCAGTTGAGTTAAGAGACGTGTTGAACTCGTGCCAGCGAGCACAGAAGCCGCTCAGCAGGCTTTACCGAGACGATTAATGCTTGTTGATGCTTAAATGTGTCACCCATATGAAGCTAGGACAAGCCCAGATAAATAGGTTTTGGAAAACAACAATAGGAACAATATGAAGATGATTAGCCACGTTGCCATTGCTGATTCATCTAAACTGGAAAAAAATATCCACGATGGGGAAAATACTAATTCTTTTGGCCTGTGAAAAGCCAAAATACCAAACATCCAGGGCAGCTACAAGTTTGGGGGTTCCCCAGTCGCACAGCAACCAGAAGAAGAGAAAACCTTCCAAAAAAAAGTATGTTTTCGACTCTACAGCTCACGTACTTCTTCTGCTCTTCTATATTGACAGTAATTGTAAATTGGCTGATTAACAGCTACTGGCCACAAGTGACCCTTGCTCCAGATTCTCTTCTTGCCCTCTTCTTCTTCTTCTTTTTTTTTTTAAACCCTGGCACAAAGAAGACACGGGGCTGTTTCCCATTAAAGAAGGAGTCACACTCTTCCGTCTTGTTCCAATTGGAAACAGCTTATAGCGAACATTATTTAAAGCCCTCGCACACATGGAGTTCAAACATCTGACGATGTTACATTTAATGATGAGGTAAGTTTATTTATATTGTCTATGGACCCAAAACAATGAGCACATTTATGTGTAATTAGTTTTAGCACAATAGGTCCTTGTCATGGCCATTATGTGCTGTGGTTTCCTGGTGAATGTTTGTGCTGGTAACACAGTGTACTTGTCCAATCAGACATTAATCAATGTTGAGAGCTTTGTTACAAGTCGTCCCCGTAGTTTTAATTTTAGGGTCTTCTGCTTTGAAATGCTGCAGTGAAACGGTTTAACCAGATTTCTGTTTTGTCTCTTTAGATCTGTAAAGCAGCAATGACTAATTTGCAAAGAACCTGAAATGAACAAAGGTGTCGTTAACTTTACATGAGTGAACATCTGCCTCAGTAACAATAAAGAAACCTCGCTTTAAAGATGGAACACAGAGTGGAGACGTTACTTCATCATACCAGACCGATGTTGTATGTTCGCTCAACTCTGTCCTCAGTTGTGTTGATTGTGGTGACAAAGAGTGTAACCAAGAGAAATAATCCATCTTTTTCTTTATTCTGTAGGTAAACAGCTGAAAAAGGGTTTAAATACATATACTATATTATAATTTTACGAGCTTCTAGAGGTTTGAAAATTGGTATAATGGTTCTTTTCTTGTAGTTTTACTCACTCGTTATCAACACCCTGATTTTGCGCCACCAGTATAAACAAAACTTTGTGGCTGAGGTCACATTTGTCTGTCAGAACCCAGCTGGTTGTTTTTTTATCATCTGTAAACGACTGGAGCCTGAATAGGATCATGCAGTACGTCCGTCACTGTTATCAATTTATATCACCTATCACCTATCCGTCAGGTATCTATGCTCTAATGCACAACATGGGACTTATTACAACCTCTAATGTAGCTATAACATACTAAAGGACATTTTAAGTCTTTATTCATGTATTTGTTAACAACTAATTGCTTGTTATATTAAGTATTATGTTAATAATGATGGATAACGACGTGTACAGCACACCCAGGATCATTTGTACATGTGTATTAACAGTTAAATGATAATTAAAGACGACACTGTGAGATTTGCTCGTGTGTGTAATCTAATATAAATATATGATTACAGCAAAGTTATACTGTTTTTACTGGCAGAACAATACATGTGAACAAATACTTTATTAATAAAAATGTCCTTGTAGCTGCTCACAACTACATCATAGTGTGTTATAAAATATTTATTAGGTGTTTATACGCTGCCCATATATGAATAGACTGAATTAAGTGATAGTGTTTGGCTTTAAAATATCTAAAACATTGGATAGATTAAAAACTAAAGCGCCAAATAACAGAAATGTAAGAAAGCTAATATACGACGCTACAAAGTGGTGTTCTGTGTGTAATTAGTCCTATTAACCTTTTCCATGTATAAGTATGTGTTTATGACATTTAGCAGTCAGAAACTAGCTTGACATTACTTCAGCGTTAAATGTAAGCAGAGTTTTGTAGTTTTTAAGAGTACGTTATTTACGACTTAAATTGGCTCTTGTAAAGATAATGTTTTGTTTGTGCGAACAATTACTGGCTTCATTTTACACCTCACTTCACTTAACGAGGAGTGATATAAAAGCTGTGGAAGGTGAGGAATGTCTGCCCGCTAACATTAAAAAAAGAAAGGGGGCTCGGAGGTCTTTCTTGCACCTCGTTTCAAGATGTGACTTCAGTTTAGATTTAAGGCAGGAAGTGGATGTTAGAACCCCGTGCGCTTCACATTCACATCACCAGGTGTGTTGAGGGGCGAAGACGATCCATCAGAACTGTCTGTTGTAGGTTCAAGCAGCTTAGGAGCATTAAATTTGTAAAAAGCATCGTCTATCATAGCTCCTTTGAAGTGCTGGTGTTTGAAAATAGGATGAAAACATGTTTTTGGCCACCAGTTTGGTGCAGAGTGACTACGTACGATAAGATTTCAGTTCAAAACGTAGGCGACGACTTTCCCGTCAGCCTCAGCTGAGCCTAATAGAATTATAACCCAACGGAACAACATTTACCTCATTGTACACATTCACTCTCTGGCACTCGCTGCCAATCATCCGTCCATTCCTGCACTGAACATGTTGGTTTTTGTGGCGGTGGGAGGGCAGACCTCCACCATTCAGAGCTCCCTGTGGGGGGTCAAGGTCCATTACAATGGACCAACATCACCCTGCCCGTTGTTTTTGTTAGCCCCTGTTTGCAAAGACCCACAGCAGTGTTGATTGTGACAGTGAGCACATTCATTAGGAACGTCATTAGCAGAGTCATTAACACTGGGGGAGCATGTTAAGGAGTGTTTGGAGACAGTTATCTGCTGTCGGCAGTGGGTAAATAAAAAGGCTGGACGTCTTAATGTAAGTAGAGACGTAGAACAAGAATACGTGATAAGGAAAAGTAGAGGGAGTTAAAGTTTGTTTTCACCAGTGTAAGTGTTGTAAATGTACGTTTCTGCCTAAATTAATATGTTGCAATTTATATTCTCTGAGTTAAATGTTCATTTTATGTTGTAACAACTCTGTGCTTATCATCTTGTTATGTGTAGGCACTCTGTTAGGGTTTGGAAAAGACCGTGTTTTGGCTTTAAGACACCTGTTTTGTTTCCACAAACTTGGCTAGAGATGTGCAGACGGCCCGTCAAAAATATACATTTATTGTCGCCACAAACATGACTTGAAATCGTCCCTAAAGCTTAAACACGTCCAACGATGTCATGCTTGCAAGTGTTAAGATGCTTTTGTGCCTCTATAAAAAATATCCAGTAGTTTCGCTCTTATAATGACTTATTGATAAGTGAAGATAAGTGTTATTAAACAACACGTGCACCAAAGTTTGTTACAAGACAACAAGGCTGCCAAACGCTGGACTGGTGTCAGAGTCACATCCTTGGATACTTTTAAGGACACCTGGGGATGTTTTCAGCCAGTTTTATGGAATCTAAAGTGGGTGTTTATTTGAAGGAAACCTGGATATATTTCCAAGTTGCAGCACAAAGAAAGGTTCAGTTTTAACTTGTCTGTGGTTTTGCAAAAATGTACTTAACTAACATTTATTCTGGTGACTGTGTTGATGTATTTCAGTAATTTTGAAGCTTTATATATTTCCAATCACTCATTTGTTCATACACCCGTCACTGTAGGGCTCAATACACATGAAGCTACATAATCTCGATACAATACTTATTTACATGTTGCTAATTGATCCAGTTGCGTCTATTGTGCCTCCTAATTGAACGCCAATTACGTCATTAGCCTGTTTTGACAAGGACTTAACTACCTGCAGATATCTGAGATATCTACGTTACCAATCTGTGCTGTCTGCCACTAACAATATGTAAATTACTAACAATTATCCAGGCATCCGAGTCTGAGTGCTGATGGAACAATGAATGCTAATGCTAAAGCTATTCATGAGTACAAGGCAGAAAGTTGTGACTCTGAACTTTACAGCAATCTAATGACTTTGAGAGTCATGTAGGCTCATTTCTGGGAGATTTCTTTACAGTGTGAGGTTAGAATTATTGCTCTTCTGACTAAAACCCTTAAGAATCCTGTCTCATAGTGTTACAAACCTGCACGCTGCGTTGTGGCGTCTGTTCAGCCTTCAAACTCATGGATTTAGTACTCAAACTGTACACACAGTCCTGATTTGTTTTCAGTCTTCTCGCCGGTACCTGGTGACCACCCACTCACATTTTTCAGGTAAAGCTCTGGAGAAGATGCCTTAAATAAAAGCTGACTGTACAATCTGAACAACAGATGAAGTTTAGACAGGAAGACGGTTGTACACATGCAATCTGAGAAACAACTTTCACTTTTACTCCATGACAGTACGTTTTAGGCAGAACAGCATTTTATTTGTTCTCTTTCTTTGGCTTATTTTCAAGCTATACTGAGAATATATTACCAAACATTTTACTTTAAACAATCACCTCACACTAAAAATGCATAATCTGGAAATTGGAAATTTTAAGGGTATCATGTTTTCATTCTTTTTCACTGCCGTGGTTTTTGTGTGGTGTGATGTGTTTTCTGGCTCTTTCTTGGAAAGTAGAAGAACCCAGAAAATTGTAGAAAAAAATGTGCAAAAAAAATGAATGTTGTTTGTTTCCCTCGAGCAACTTGTCTCCCGTCTATTCACTCCCCCTCTCTCCCCCCCCGGAGAACTAATGGCTGATGGTAATTACATTTAATGAGATCATGGGGTTGTCTGCAGGGTGCACTTCTGCAAATTGCTCCCAGCGTGGGGTCTGGAGTGGGATAGGGTCGGGGCCAATGGGGCAGTGGAGGTCGGGGGCCAGGAGTGTTTGCCCAGTGTTCGGGACGGCTTTAGCTGTCACTCAGTGAGTAGTGAAACATGTCATGCATTTGTCTGCCTTTGTCCTCCTCGTTTGTTTGTCTGGCAGAGATAACCACGCGGAGGTGGTGCTCGCCTCGGCTCCATTGTGTGAAACTGTTGTCAGCCCGTCACGTCCATCCGTCCCGTCTTCTCTCTCTCTCTCTCTGCTCCACGACTGGTCATTTTGCCACTATTTTCTGGCTGCAGGGGGTGACCCGGGCAATTTAGTTAATCTATTAACTACTAATTGTCTCCTCCTACCCTGTTGCTTGGAAAAACAACCTGGTTGGGGGGGGAGTGAATCCCCTGTGACCTATAAAAGTGGAGCTGGAAGAGGAGGCAGCCACTGCCACTGCATGCATCCCTCCAGTCCTGACTTTCTACACGTTTACTGGGACTTTTGAACTTTGGATTTTTATTTGTTGCGTGCTCAAAGACCAGTGACTCATCTTTTCTTTCTCTTTTGAGTCATCCTGTCTTGAGTTGATCATTTTTAAGTCTCTCTTGCCCCGATTCCTTTTGATTTATTTGTGCCGTCGGTGGAAATGTTGGGCAGTCTGTGGATGCTCTCCTTGTGTCTCTGCTTCTCCTGGACTGAAGCTCGTATTTGGGCCTGGATGCTCAACATGCCGCACAGCCCTCCCAAAGAAGGAGCAAAAGCACTGAGAGAAAGCGCTCCTCCAGCCAAAGCGACCACGGTAAGATACCTCTTTATGCTTCACTTTTGTTTAATCTATTGATTATGTCATTCGTACTTTTCCATAAGAAGAAGAAGAATGTGCTCTGAAGACAATTTCTTCTTCCATAACTTTTTAGGAACATACAGGACTTACATTTCTCACAAAGTTTTAACATTTCCCTCTTTTTCTCCAGGTTGTGTGCGACCACGACCGGGCCTGTGGGCGGGGTTTCTCCTGTGATCGACACTTTGGTCTCTGTGTTCCTCTGCGAGGGGAGGGCCACTACTGCCGGAGGGATGCCCAGTGTGTCCGCGGACTCAGCTGCATGTTTGGGAAGTGCCATCGCAGCATCCCCGACGGACAAGAAGGTAAGAGCGTGACAGTCAGCAGGTTATTAAAAAGTGACGACAGATCAATACGACTGAACATGAAATAACCGGTGTTTCCTTCGTCCAGGCGCCAGATGTAAACTGGACAGGGATTGTGGGGAATCCATGTGCTGCGCTCGCCACCACGGCGAACAGGTGTGCAAGAGACGTCTGATCCGCGGCGAGAGCTGCTACGTTCCCGACGGTGGTCTGGCATTCAGCATCAACCAGATCTGTCCGTGTGACGAGGGGCTGCTGTGTCGTGAAGACAGCGGATCCCTCCAGAGAGAGTGAGTGTAGAAACTGAAGTTATTTATTCAACATGAACAGAAGACGGATTGAAAACAGATCCCAGATTTGTCCAGAAAACCAACCAAATCTCTGAATGTGTTTAAACTGGCAAAGAGTGCTCAAAACCATTATTATAAAAAAAAAACTTGATTTGTGCTCATTATGTTCATTATTGTCCCACAATACATTGCAAGAAAGAAATGGAGCAGCTGCTCACAGCTGGGAAAAACCAAATTGATTTTGTATGCTGGTAAAACAGCTCAGAAATCCGAAAAACAGCAATTAAATCCTTGGAAAAACATTTTGATGTTCATTTGTGAAGTTTAATCAGCAGTGACATTCCAAAGTCGCAGCTTTATTGGATTTCTGAATTTCCTGTTTGTATAAAAGGTTACCATGTTGTTGTTTTTTATATACAAGTTACCGCTAACAAACTTGATAGGTGTGCTGGTGTTTCCAGAGGACGAGGTCCAATAGTCATGGTTTTAGTTAGTCAAAATAAACTCGCTGACGGAAAATCTGGTTGTTTTCTGGTTGACTGTGTACATGATGCTAATGAAAAGTGTGTTTTGTCTGCGGCCTCCCAAACAGATGAATCTAGCCAGAGTATCATGAAGATCTCAGTCAAGTGTTTCTTAAAAATATGCTTCAAAGTGTTTAATTTATTTGTTAGTCTTGATGACGATCTAACCTCAGTTTGTTTTGTCTTTCAGGAGAGATTTTATTTACCAGCCGGAACGAACAAGTTGGACGTGTCAGGTGCCCAAACCGTGACGTCAGCCTCGACATTAAAGCTATTTATTATGTAAATATGTTGTATATGATTGTATATGAAAGAAGAAAAACGTGTATTTCCAAATAGTTTTGTTTATTATTTCATTTTGTACATTCTGACAAAAGCACTGCTGTGTGTAGCTTCCTCGATGATTGTCGATTATATCTATAAATGTCTGTCCCCCCTTTGATTTACTGTAAAGAATAAAAAAAAGCATCTTCCACAAGTAACGACTCTGCCAGGAATCTTTCCTTACTAATAAATACATGACATAATGTATAGAGAAAAAGGTTTTGCTGCTCTCTTGTGGTGAACATACCAGAGAAAATACAAAAGCTTGCAATGATTGTACACACAGTAAACTCAAGCGTAAAGCATTTTGTCGACACAAGTATTTCAAATTCAAATATGACGTTTGGGTGAAGACTTAACTTCTATTCACCCAGTTTGAATTTGACTGTGGTTTACTTTGTTGTCATTGTACAACACAGACGCAGACAAAACAAAAGAACAAGGTACAGAATAATATAAATTGAAGAAGGGTGTTTGTTTAGAGCTGTAAAGTACAATACATGTGAAAAGAAAGTAGTATTTTCACAAACATAAGGAACAAAAAATGCGATAAACGTGGTGTGGATGGATTATGTGCATTGTATCCAACATGCGGGATTAACACAGGAGGATTTATATTTACAGTGACAGTGAATGATGGTATTTAAATGTTTAAAACTGCATTTCAAACTGTAAAATGTGTATAATATGTTGTGGAAGAACGTGGATGTTTTAGTGTTCACTGACACTGTGGGAAGAAACTGTTCTCGTGTCTGAAAAATAAGAAAAAAGGAGTTCAATTTGTCGACAGAATTTGAGCCACTGTTGGGATAAAACATAAAAAAAGGAGATTTAGAAGATAAAGTTGTAAAATCTTGACTTGAAAGATTTAGTGTCAATATCAAGAGTGTCAGAATCAAGAATATTATGAAGAAGAAGTCACAATGTGTCTTTATCTCGGGTGTGTTTTCGCCAAGAATTGCTTTAATAGTCGCTCATTTGGACAAAAATATAAATCATACGGACACGGAGAAGTGAATTAAGCTGCAGGAGTGTCTCAAAGAAACTTCTTCCTCTTTTGCTGCTTTGAGAATTTGATCACAATCAGAAGCCAGTAATTCAATCTGACATGTTCTGCATGAAGGAACAACAGCAGATCTTTGACAAACATGCAGGTGGAGTAAATATTTCATGTTTTAAAGATAAATCGTGGGTGCAGTTTCACTTTAAAGCTCGTTCAGACACAAGCACACGGACTCTGTCTCCTCTGAGTCACGTTTCTTGGACCGTAGGCCGCGGTTACATAACACGGTGGAACCTCTCTCGTTGTTAGCATCACCAGATGCTGTAACGCTAGCTGTCCCCTGACCCATTCTTAGATCGGTATCTTCCTCGGACTCCCCATTACAAATTCCCCTCTCGCTCCATTCAGATGCTAATCGTCTGCAGTTTGCCCCGTCTATTGCTGGGTGACTTGAATTGTTCTGTGAAGGACATTAGTGTCTAACCTCTTTGCTATCCCGTTACAGCTCTCATCATTAAGTCTCTGCAAGGAGGTTTGTGAACGTGTGAATGGAGCTGCGTTTAAAAAGTGATTTCAGACCTCGTTGGTGCACTGGCAGGATTTTTAGCGTTGCTGATTCTGACACGATGCCGGAGAATTTCCCTTGTGCAACTCGAGTTTTCGTGCCGTTTTCATGTGTTTTAGATTCAGGAGAAACGCACATTAAAACAAAAGCTACCCAGGCTCGAGAGAACATGATATAAACCTATAAAATGATGTAAACAGGCGATTGAGAGCGCACGTTTCACAGACATACCAAAGGCTGCTGAGACAAAAAGCGATATCTAATAGCACGAGACTGTGAGAAACCTTAGATTGCTGAATGCTGCAAAACACAGGCTTATCGTCTGCGCCGAGGAACACTAGTTACCAGTGTGTGCCAGCGTCTTATCTGGGCTGCCATCACATTTTGAAGGTATCCATACATGTCTGTTTGCACTATTTAGCTTCTTAAATGGTTTTCTGTTTCCGGACATTTTGCCCTCTTTTGTCCCGAGAGGACAGAGAGAAGAAACGGGAGCGTCTGTATTCAAATTATAACATTAAAACACATCTTATATTAAAATGCTCTTTCACAGTGAGATATGTTTTGTGTCAAAGAGATATTTTGTTTCAAGATATTTGTGACACTTTGGGAAATTCGCTCATGAGCTCTCTTGTAGAGTCACGTGTGTCCTTTAGATATGGAAGGAATATTCCCTTTCCAGGTGTCCAATATCAAGACTTAATGGACTCAACACCATCCATTAATTCTTGATAATGGACACTTCAAAGGGCATTATCCCAATTATATAACGTATACATGTGCAGGTATATTTTCACGTGTTTTTGCCATCAGAACAAGATTACGCTTTTACAGGAAATATTGAGATTTCCCTGCCAGCAACCTGAAAGTTTGATTAGTACCCGGAAGAATTATCACAATCCTTTAAGGTTCTTATGCAATGGAAATGTTGTTCAGTACCCAGTAAATAGGACAAACTTTACTTTGCGTTCTTGTGCTGTCAGAAGGTCGTGTAAGTGGTCCATTTAGCTCTATGAACCGTTTGGCTCAGCTAACATTATGCTAGCAAGACTCAATCGGGTCAATAACATCGTGTAGGTTGACAAACATGTCAATATCCCCAAATCAATATCACGAGGGTTTGAACTTTGTTGGAACCATCTGGGATTATGTAATAACACAACTCAACAACAAAAAATAACCTCGTAGTTTCGTAGTATACGTACTGAAAAGAAGTACTTCAGAAAATGTCAAATTTTTGCTTTAAGTAAAGGAAATTATATATGAAACAAAGAGTTTTCCCTCCTTCAGGTTATTGGTTTTTATTGTGTAAAATGAAAAGAAATTTGCTGCATTCACATCTCAAGAAAAGGCGCCTTAAACGCCCTGAATGCTAATCCCGTGAGACGCTGGTCATTTGAAAGTCAATGTCCGAGCAGCACAGAGAGCTTTTGTGAGCCGCCCCACAATGGAGCTGTTAAACCGAGCCTGCCAGGGGGAGAGACGAGAGAATGGGGGAGAGTTGATCGCCCTCACCTGTGACGGTATAAAACACCTGGTCAAGCTGTCACGATGTTGGCTGTGGAGTCACTGGTGCTGGTAACCTGTTGAAGAGCCATGAGGAGCCTCTGACATCAGACGATTCAAAAGTGTTTTCTCCCAACAGGTGAGGGTTTTTTCTTTCATGACAGATTTACAGCATTATCCTAAAATCTTCTGTCTTTGCTAAGATGGAATTAATCTCTCTCTGCAGCATTGCAGTATGGCTTCTGTCGGCGCGTTGTTAATGTTTCTGCCTGTAGCGTGGACGTGCTCGCCCCAAAAAGCAGGTAAACATCACCACAGTGCAAAGATTTGTTAGCACTTACGTTCTTACGTCATCTGTTCGGTTCATTTGGAGTTTGACAGTGAACCTGAACTGATTTCTAAAGTTTGTCTCTGGTTGGATCTCATTGCAGACTATGTTATGGTGTCATGTTTCCCCAACGCCATCATCGCCAACGTCCCAGAGTGTCCGTACGGCTGGGAGATCGACCAGCTGTCTCTGGGTGGAATCTGTTACTCCGGGATTCACAGCCCGGGCTACTACCGCTTCATCATCTCAGACCTAACTCCCAAAAACCACTCGTACTGCGGCACACAGTCTGAGGTGAGACACCAAGTCCAGTCGCGATAACTAAAGTACCACGGAGAGTGATACAGAGGAAAAGTCTCTTCTGATGCTGATTGTCCTTCGTTCTCCACAGTACATGCCCGGCAAAGACCCCAAGTACATCTTCTACAACTCCATCGTGTCCAACGACACGTCGCTCACAGTCAGAAACCAGCCGGTCAACTACACCTTCAGCTGCATGTACCGAGCAGCCTACCTGGTGAACAACGCCGTCTTCAGCCAAAGGTAAGCATCAATCCGGGGACACGAGGCGGCGACAGTTACCGCGTGGATCGTGTGTGCATTCTAACCCAATGACTTGCAGCGTTTTTACTAAACCCTCTGCTTTTTCCAGAGTGGCTACAGTTTATGTCAACAACGGGAGTTTAGGCACTTTTAGATCACAGTTGTCTATGAATGTGTTCACGGTGAGTAGACGCGCACAGATTCAAATTCTCCAGTGGAAGACTTGTTTAATGCTATCTTTGATGTGTTGTTAAATTAATTAAGGTATAATATATCATTTGGATTGACTGTCTGTAATGGAAATAAGAAAAAAACAAATGATATATTTGGTAGAATTCAAAGTTCCTGTATGCCAAAGACGCTCCGTACGTGATCGACACTTCTGAGATCGGCTCTGAAGTTTTCATCGGCATCGAGGCGAAAGGACTCAGTAACAGGTATAATAACAAATCTCAAGATTATGTTCCCTTAAAGAGTAGATCCCCCCAGATCTCTAACCATCTTTGCTGTACCACCTCTCAGATTTAAAGTTGTAATAAACAACTGCTGGGCGACTCCTACTCCGTACTCGACAGACAAGAAGAGGTGGAGTCTCATCATTAACAGGTACGACGTCAAACTGTTAAACTGGTTCAACTCAAAGATATAATACGTAACATTTCTACATTTAAATGTCTAAAAACGAATGCATCTGTTTCTGTATTCTGATGAGTCGGTCCTGACATTATCCCAAATCATTCAAACCAGAGGAATCAGTAATATTAGTCAAGGGTTTCATTTGATCGCCTGTCAGTGTCAAGTTTATTTATGTCTTCACGATTGGTTGATCAGATTCAACAGAAGTGGGATTGAAACCAGTTTTTTGTCTGCCAACAGCTGCTCCTCCGACAGCACGGTGACGATCTTCGAGAACGCCAAAGACAGCCGCTCCATGTTCAAGTTCAACTCGTTCCGCTTCCAGCGGCTGGAGAAGGTTTCGACGGTGTGGCTCCACTGTGAGGTCCAGGTTTGTGACGGAGACAGACTCGTCTGCACGCCGGTGAGCACGACACTGACGCTACGATATCACCTTCTTCCACTGATGTTATCTGACACTTCAGTGACTTTTCGGACTTATACTTGTCATCACATGATCAGCTTTTAAACATGTTCCTCTAAAGATTGGATAATTTGTTTTTCTTTCATTTGTGGTGTATTTCAGGTTTCTAACGTAACAGTTTAACTCTTCCTAACTTAGAAGTACAAATTTAAAGCATTTCTTAGTTAAATGCCGAGAAGCGACCCGTGTTTCATCCTGTGTTTATCCTGCAGGGCCCCTGCTCTTACAGAAGTCTGTCCTCACAGCCAGAACCCAGCGGGGGGATTCTGACGGCTGAGTTCCACATTAAAGGTACAGTACACCATGTAGTCAACACAGGTGGAGGTGTTTTTAACTTCTCCTCCTTCAGAAACATCTTGAAACATTTGAAGATCACAACTTTCTGCAGAGTGAAGCTGAAATAGTTTTGCGTGTGGGGGACTTCATTATTTCCCCTCTTTTTAAAATAAGATACTTTAAAAGATGTTTTTTGTGCTGTAGAAGCTTTTATTTTGTATTATGATATATCTTTATCTTTATCTCCTGACAGGTACTGGATCCTCCAACAATGGACACATAAAAGGTAAACAGATGTGATGCAGTGATGCCTGCTGTGATTGAAATGTATTCGACTTTTATTAGAAAATACTGAGATCAGAGTCCAACATGCACGTCATTTATTCTGTTAACCGCTCAAATATTGTTTATTATATTATTGTATATTAGAAGTAGACTTCTTAAAGCAAATTCTAGTTGGATTAATTGATTTTTTTAGCCTTAAATCCAATAAAAACTTGAATTCTACGTAGAAATCACAGCTAAGTTTGATCTGCTGTATTTTCTCTGTTTCTTCCACAGGTTCATCACTATTCATCCTGCTCGTTGTCCTGATTAACACATGTTTGGATTTAGTAAATGGATCAAGAATGTAGTCAAAACATTTTAATTCAGTCTCATTTCATATATATTATTAATTTACATACAAGCACACACAGAGGGGAGTGTCACCCAGGACTCAGGGAGCGTATGAACACATTCCTCCCCAAATGATTTGTCTCATTTTCTCACACATATAAATTGTAATTAGCACATTTTTGAGATGTTGTATATCCTCTCCTGAATGGATATCCTTTAAAATCTTACATACATTACTCACTGCGTACTCCAATAAAGATTTAATGTAAAAATAAAACTGTAAATATGGTTCTTGTCCCCTTTTTTTTCACATGATGCACAAACCTTTTAAAATTTAATCCAGAAATTAACATAAAACAGGTGGAGAAACCTACAACATTCATATTTCTTCTGCTCCAATGATATAAAACCGGACAACTGTGAATAGTTGAATAGATTTATTATAATATATAATAAATAAATAACCATTTTTGATGCATACAGCTCGCATACAAGTTATAAAACACTGCACGTCTTCCTCGCTCCTGAGGCTAAATCGTGATCGTTAAGCAGTTTTCATTTGTTGTTTGTTTGTTGCAGCCACACTCAATAAAACACATTATAAATGCCATTGTTAAGAGTCATTAGAGGCAAAGATTTCATTAATTCGTTATAGATTTAATTATGTGTGTCTCGCTGACTGCCATGCAAAGTGTGACAAAGACTGTCTCTCCCTGCCTTAATTATTGATGTTTGTCAAAGTTAAATATTAAGGATTACTCAACATGAATCAGGGGAAATTATGTAAATTAGTTAATCAAATGTGAGCTAACCCCCCAGTGTGGAAAGTAACTGAGTATATTTACTCAAGTGCTGCACTTGAGGACAATTTTGTTATTGTGTCCCCATTTTCTCTCACTTTGTACATATATTTTATCACATTTAATAGGCAAATATTGTGCTGATAAGTTTATTTGGTACCTTAAGTTACTGTACAGATTCAGATCGACAACACAAAATAAATAAATAGGATATAAAATATAGAATTCTAATCTATTATTCAAAAGCTACTCAGCTGTTTGTAAAGTAATTAAAATCTTATTCACCAGCTGCAACATTTAAGTGAAAAACACTTTAATTAATCAATAATTCCTAACTGAGACATTCTGCATAATTAGTTCTTAAAATAAATGTTGATGCAAAGTTAAATTCCGATCACAAGACTGTGACTTGTAATAGATTACTTCTACACTGTGGTATTGCTACTTTTACCTCAAGACTAATGCCACCTGTAATCTGTGATGTCACCTAGTGGCTCAATTGCATTGTGGGTAATGTAGGCAATGTTTTAAATGCTTTTGGTAACTAAAGGAGAGGAATAATATTTAAATTTGATGCATTTACTTACCTAAAGTGTAGAAAGAAGGCAACATGGTGTTTTTATGTAGTATTAACTCCTCTCAAGACATCATGATTCACAAACTGTGTGCAAAAGGATGATTAATATATCACGAAATTAAAAATTGCTTCGCTGCCTGTGCTCACATAGTAGTATCATTCTTATTCTATTCATTCTTACGTATAATTTTTGTCGTCATGGTACAAAATACGTGCTTCAAAGAACAGTCAGTTTGAGTTTAACATAAATCTGTGCTTTTTATATTTGCATTGAATTAAATTATCATCAAAGAGTAAACCTGTTATTGCACAAAAATGACAAATAATGAGATTAAAAACTGTCTCCAGCGTCCTCCAGTCAGTGTTCGCCGTTCTTTTTGCTTTCTTTAAGTCAGTGTTTCACATTTTCACTCTGGTCTCTGTCCACATTTTGTCATCAGTTATCCTCTTCACGAGTGGAAGAAACCAGCTGCTTCTGCATTCTGTGAGACCAGATATTTTTATCTGTTTTAATCCGAGACAGGGTCTGAAGATCCACGTGTTCTTTAAATGTGCACTGCTGGCATCGTAGCATCAGTGATGCGAGCTTTGTTCAGGGTTTTGTGGGCCTTTTTCTCAGCAGCTCTGGGCATCACTAGTTTCTAGAGCAGAGATATCACAAATACTGGTCAGATTACAACTCTTCTATATAGAATGATACATACGCTGACTGTAATTGGATAAATAGTGTCTGATTTGTCTTTGCTGGCTGCTGTTATCCAATAATGTAACTGTACCTCTAGTTTGAGACTGTCGGTTGGTGAAGAGCTACGAGGAATAACAGGAGGGTTAAATCCCCGTTTGTTCAGCAGCCAGTAGGTCTTATGAGCCCCTTTGCCCTGTTATGGACGCAAATACACACTGTTAAAACATGAGCTGCACAGTTTATCAGAAAATAAAAACCCATGCTGATTCTTAAGTCACCTTCATTTCGACTTCTCCTCTTTCTTCCAGCTCAAACGAACCAGCCTGGACGAGAATGTCAGCGGTGGACTGAGAGATGTGAATCTTCAGGGCTGATGGACGCAAGCAGAAAAGAGGTGTAACATTTAAAGGTACACTTTTAGAACTTCAGTTATAAGTTAAAGTTCTGCCAGCATTGCTTTGAGGTAATGCTAACGTGCTAACTGAGAACATGCTGATGTTCAGTTCACTCACGTAAGCTGTTACTCTCCAAGCGAGACGCCATGTTCACCGTGTCGCCAAAGAGACAGTAGCGAGGCATCGTGGTTCCTACCACTCCGGCCACCACTGGACCTTGAAAACACGCAACGTATTGTTTGTATTCATCAGTTACACATTTCAAATTTCACTTATTTCATGTACACATTGCCACAAAGCTCTTGCACACCATAGAGTCCGTCAAATCTAAACCAGAAATATCGTATTCTACAAAAAAATGGAAACGGGGTTGATTTAGTTGCCTCCATTATCTCTCACCTGAGTGTATCCCAATTCGAATTGCAAGACACTCAGTCGGCATGTGGTGGATTCTGAAGACCTTGATGGCGCTGAGGAAATGCAGAGCCATCGTAGATATTTCCAGCGCGTGCTTATTGCCGTTGCTGATGGGAACGCCACTGGCCACCATGTATGCGTCACCAATGGTTTCCACCTATGCAACAAGCACAAATGTACTTATTCCATTTTTAAAAAATGCCGTAAAAATACCATATATTAAAACAAGTTTTACTTTTTTCAACCAACATCAGTCCTGATAATAACCAAATATTCATTGATTTTCATTTTCAACCCTTTAAATACCAGTTAGTTTACATGATGCCACTTTCTTATTGTTTGACATGGAACATTTGTTTGTACTAATTGTGTTCTTTCATCAGTTTCATGAGTGTTAAGTGTTATTAAGAGGCAGCAATGGACCAAAATACAGGAAAATTGTCCTGTCTAGTGAAAAATCAACAGCTGAATCAAGGTTAAATGAAACTCTCCACATTTTTGGGGGAATTGTTTTAGGATTTGGGAGACGATGAGATCAGCACTGAGTCTGTGCAGCAACTACAGGGTTGGTTAGCGTAGCTTAGCACAAAGACTGAAACAATGGAGGAAACTGTCTGTCTGTCCAGAGGTAGTAAAACAACAATTTGTGGGTTGCCGGGCAGATATATACTGAACTGTTTCTGAGCAGGTTATTTTCAAACTTGTTCTAAGTTCAAATTAAACAAACAATATTTAGATTTTCTGACTTTTACACTGTAAATACTTATTGACACTCCTTAAAAAGAACAAAAAAACACCTGAGGCAGAATATTAGGACTTTAACTGTTGTGAGTGACTCACCTTGTAGACGTCGTACATCTTGATGATGTCGTCGAACAGGCTGTAGAGGTCGTTGAGGAACGTCACCACCTCCATCGCAGAGCTGACGGCGCACATGGACGTGAAGCCGACGATGTCGGAGAAGAAGATGGTCACGACGTCGTAGCTCTGCGGCTCCACTGATTTCCCCGTCATCAGCTGATCTGCGATGTACCTGCGACCGACGACACACCGACTGAGGTGAGGCGAGGCGCTGATGGATTACTCTGTTTTGATTACTTCATATTGATCACCTGGTACCTGGGTAACATGCTGGACAGAAGCCTGTCTGCGCGCGTCTTCTCTGCTGTGAGCTGATTGGTCCTCTCCTCCACCACCTCCTCCAAGTGATTTGCATATTTCTCCAACTTTTCCACCATATTGTCCAGAATATTTCCTTGACTACAGTACAGAAAATCATGACCACCCTCGTTAAATATGAAAAGTTACCTGTAGCTTCCTGATTCTCATTTTTTATTACCTTGTTAGTAGAATTAAGGGTCTATAGCCGTATAAACATATTGCATCAGCAGGGAAAACAATTTTGGGGGTATTTTTTGGCATATTATGGGGTAAAGTAAGAACAGAAGTCAGAGGTCTGACCCCTCTGGGCTGATGTCTCTCAGCTGTCTCCTGATAGACCCGAACGGTGGACGGTGATCAGGGTTTTCACTCCAGCAGGCTCTCAGCAGCACGTTGATGTTCTCATCACACAGCTGCTCGCACAGCGCTGGTCGGAGCGGTTCCCCTTGGAAAGGCGCCCGCAACTGCATGATGATCTCTGAAGAAAACATGTAGCCAGATTGTGAGCTTGAGATGTTTTTAAGCAGCGTAAGCTGCAGGAGTGTGAGGATGGGAAGGTGTGTCAGGCTAACCTTTGGGCTCCAGGTTGAAATCTTGATATGGGTTCGCTTTGGAGTTGTACATGAGCTCCCACATGATGATGGCGAAGCTGTAGATGTCGCCTTTGGGCGTTCCATTGATCGGGACGCCTACTTGTCTCAGAAGCTCGGGAGCTGTCCAGTACAGCTCTATAACACAGCCAGACAAAAACAATACAGCAGCTCAAATCTCATCACATCTGTGTGTGTTACATCTCCTTCATGCTGTGATGAACACGAATACACATATATTTAAGATGATACCTTCATATTTGGGGTTTTCCAGTGGGATTATCTTTTTTTTGCTCCCCGTTTTAAATTCCCACAAACCAAAACCAGAGAGTTTTATCTGCAGTCGACTGTCCACCAGACACGTGCTCGGCTTCAGGTTCCCGTGAAATCTCAGGTTACTTTTGTGAATGAACTCCATTCCCTGAAAATCAAATGAACAGGTTTAAACAGAAGAGATAAAACATCTGCACTTCACTATTAGTTTAATTTGTGTCTGATTAAATAAAACCAAATTGTAGCTGTAATGTAGCTTCCATCAAAGTCTCTGAAGTCATGTCCTCCCTGACTGAACAAGAATTTTGCTTTCTTTTGGACCTTCGTCTCAGGAAATAAAATAAACATGAAATATTTTGGAGCATTTACTCAATAAACACAAGTTTTTGAGACATATGGGGGATGCGTTGGGTAGAATGTATTTTCTATTCTGGTTTATTTTTTCAGTGGTACTGTATAAAACCTGGCTACAGCCCTGAGTGCGTTTATGTCTCTCTGTTGGCAACAACTTACACATACTGAATAAATGAATTAACTCACATTGACGATGTCGTAAGCGAAGGACAACTTGAACATCCCGTCCAGCTCGACATCTGAAGCGCCCAAAACATCCTGAAATAAAAAATCATCAAAGACAACATTTTTAAAATTAAATATTTGGTCAATATTTGGTTGACTTGGTTTGACCCGGTGTTACGCTTAACAAACTCATGCTTTACCTTAAAATTGTTACACATGTTCTGTTAGTTGGACAGAAAAACTGCAAATATATATCACATAATATAAACAAACGGTAAAAAATGGAGCCTGAGTAGATCAGACGTGGTAGAAGCTGTTTGTTATTAGAGGTGGCATCATTTCACGAATATTTACATCCAAATGGATCCACTCTAAACGACTCAACACGCTGTAGTTCATACTCCAGGCCTATAGGTGGCGCTTGAAAGTCACAAAAAACAGAGAAGAAGAGACGGAGCATGCGCAAAAAGCTTGCGCTGTATACAAACAGACAGTAGAAAAAGAAACCGAACACAACAAGAAGAAGACGAAAATGGCTCGTCGGTTGTCCGTAATCCTTTTTCGCTCAGCGTCGTGTCAGAGGAGCAGAATATTTTGCCCCAGTAATCCTGATAGGCTCAATATCATCTGCGGCACCAACACAAGCATGTAGTCCGCCATTGTTGTTGTTGTTATGAGGCGTCGTGAGGTTAAGAGGTCGAAGCAGATTTGCTGTCCAAATGAGAACGCAAGGGCGGCATTTGCAGGTTTCAAAAAAGTGCGTTTACAGGATCCATGTGGACAAAACGATGCAAAACACGTGCGTTTACACAGAAAAGCGTTTCCGTGTGGACGGCCGCTCAGACTCACCTTCAGGCTGCCTTTCCTGCAGTACTGCATCACCAAACAAACATTCGGTGGCTCGACGCAAACGCCAAAGAACTGCACCAGGTTCTCGTGTTTCATCTCTTTCATCTGTCTCCAAGAGAGTCAGAGGATTAGGCAGAATTATATCAGTGCTTCACTCAAAATGTATTAAAGAGTGAAGAATAAAATGTGCAACAATATGTTAAACTAGACATTTCTCCTCCGACATCATGTGGATATCTAAAGGTGAAGGTTTGGTTTGTTCTGAGGAGGAACATGAGGGAACGTTACCACATTCATCTCTGCGATGATTGAAGGTTTCTGAATATTACAGATAACGTGGTCCTTGATGTACTTGATGGCAACTTGATTTCCCTGCGTGGAATTTAAAAAAAAGCACATTAGGGTGAAGCACATATTCTGGCAAAGTCATATATCGATACATATATTTGTTTTTTTATTTATTTATTCATTTCTTGGAGATATACGTCCTGCCTGATGAAGAAACATAAAATACAAAATGTCTGTAAAAGTAAGACTGAGTAGCGTTCGGAATAAGTAATATAACAAAATGATTCAACACAATCAAGGATTTTGATTTGCTGCTTGTACTTCACTTTGGTCTGGTTTGACCTGTAGATTTGTGGTCTAATGGGAGACTGACCACCAACGAGATGATGCCACTGATATGACTGTTGGCTGTGGCGTCGTTATAATTACATATTTTCACAAACAGGACCAGTTAATGACTTGTCTCCACCCTTTCACTGCAATACAAAGCTCTCAACTCTCTATAACTGCTCCTGGGTACAGAAAACCTCTACTAGACTTTCGTACGTCAACGTCAGGAGGTCATAGATCATTGTGTTTCTGGGGAAAAGGTCCAAAACACTCCAATTTTGCTGGTTCTTTACGTAAAGTAACATCGTAAAGCTGGTACCTGGTAGAGACCGATGGTGCTGTAGACGTGTTCCTTTCCCGTCTTGTCTCTAAAGCCACTGCTGTTGTTGGAGAAAGTGGACTGAGAGCCGCTGCTCACACTCTGACTCGCTGTGCTCAGAGATAAACCCTGAACCTGGAGGAGACACAAACACACCGAACACACCTGTGAGCACACACACACACACACACATATACTGTACACATGCAGACAGACATACCTGGGAGTCCCTGATGATTGAGATGTCGCTGTAGCTGATCAGCCACCAGTAGGAATCGTCGAGCCTCGTCTGGAGTCGTAACTTCTGCAGGATGAGGATCCCGATGCAGAGAACTGACAGCACGCCGATGACGGGGAAGGTCACGAGCAGAGCCAGCAGGGCGATGTCTGCGTGCCATCGAGACAAGACATGATCACCGCGTTGAGTAATTTGAGTATTTAGTTGTTAATTAACTACATTTTGCCCCAATTGTTACTTTTTACCATTAGTCACCCATTCACACAGTTCGTTGTTGAAACCACATTCTGGTTTATCAGAAGGAGGTCTTCCTTTCGGCCAGACCACAGAAGCAAACGCAGACGTCGGCCTGAAACAAACATTTTTTGGTGTGAATTACCCCCCCAAAAAAGTATTGTCATGTGTTTTTTAAGTTAGTTTTAAGTGTTTTTCTTTACCGGACATCTTTGGTGTGACTGTCAAAATGGAGGACGGGTAAAAACTTGGTGGTGTCTCCCGTGTGCTGCAGGTCATAAATGGAATAGTCCAGGTTTCTCTCCCCCTGGTCGTCAAAGTGGACGAGTCCAGACGCACCTGCGACGATACAACGCCAGGGATGGAAAGCCATGAGCATGTAGACCTGTTAAAGGGTCAGTTCACCTAAAATAACTACAGGAAATAAGCTCTCAAAAAGGTAAAACTGCTTTTATTTATCAACTTAAAAACAGACTCCTCCCTTCAATTATTCAAGCAGCTACCGACCATGAAATCGAATGTCGTTTCTATGTTTTAGTCTCCGTATCAGCTGCCGTCCATCATGAGGATCTTTGCCGTCTTTGAGGACTTCCTTCAGTCCCATTGCATAAAGAAGCACTGCATCGTGCAGATAAGCAGAGTAAGGGCTGATCTGACAACAGAAGAGAGGAATGAAATTAATGTATCAGTGATTTGACTTTTTTTTTTAGCAGAATGAACGGTTCATTTCTCCTTACCTCTGTTTCAGACGTCAGGTTGCTCCTGAACGGATGTCTCTTTAGTCTTTCAAAGACTTGGTCGAAGAAGTCGTAATACTCGTAGCCTTCGTAAGATCTCTGGCCGATGATAAAGACCATGTCGAAAGCTCTAATGGCGTCTTGGTTAGCTCTGCTGTTCAGGGCGTATTTCCACAAGTTATCCTGTTTCAGAAAAAGATACAAATGAAAAAAACAACTGATAAAGATGCTGAAAAAGAACTAAACAACTGGAGATGATGTTTTTTAACCACCCAGAGGCGCTAACATTAGCATAATCTCTGGCTGCACCTGCGACAGCTCATTTCAGACTAAATCAGCTGTTGCAGGCTAGAATAGAGAAGCCTGCTACTGTCTGAACTCAGTGGACTCGTTGTTTCACACATTACTGAATATACGGTCGGGGAACGTGTCATCAAAACAGCCATTTTAGGAGGAAAACAACTGTAGTCTGTACACCATCACCACATCATTTGCTTGGTAGCTTCAACTCAAAAGTTGGTTCCCAGCTGGAAGTGAAACAGAGCAGGTTTCTTTGACTTGAACTGAAGACTTGAAATGTGTTTTTCTACAATTTGGACAGAGAAAATGGAGAAGGACATTCTTCTGGTCTTACATCACCTTCTCCATCTTTTTACTGTCAGCTTACCTGTTGACCTCCTTGTTTACAATGTTCAGGCTCAAACTGATGGTCCGGTTCGTTAGATTATGGTTCCATGAATCCTGAACGGACTTGGTTAAAGAATCGTAGCTAAGTCGGACGCGGTCGGCAGCTTTGCCACGTTGGTATTCCAACTGTGTTCTCTACAGACAGATTTCGGTCTCTATAATGGAACAACGGCTTCTCAACTGAATGTGTTCGTGTAACTGTGCGTTTTAAAGGTTTTACTCACCACACTGCCACTGACCTCAAAATGCTGAACCAGGAAGAACACATAGTCACCGTTCATCAGACCCTGTCGCTCAGCCTCCAGCAACAGAGCCATCGAGTCGTCTTTGTTGGTCAGCACCACAATCACTGCATGACAACAGGAATTATGAAGTCCAATCAGCTTTTGTATCCAGTTTTAAAGAAGCGCTCGTACTTTACTCACCTCTGGCGACTGTTGCGATGTACTTAATGTTTTGATAAACAAGCTGAGGATTGCTGGTGTCGAACTTGACCGTGGCAGCCAGTTTGAAGTTTGCCCTCAGCGGAGTCTCGATGGTTTTCCATAAAGCGTCGACTTTGTCCCAAGTGTTGGACTCGAATCCTCCTCCGATCATCGCTACGTGACTCCATCCAAAGAACTCCAAGGTTTTTATCAGGACCTCCGAGCTCCTTCTAAGAGGCGGCACAATTTTGATGTAGGAATCGTAGATGTCGCCGGTTGTCCATTTTGGAGGATTGTCCCACAAAGCCGAACATGGGGATGTTCCATGTGGATGCAATGAGACCAGTGACCTGGAAAGCAAGTTCAGTTTAACAATGTCAGTCAAAGGAGGATTTACAGAAAGACGTATAAGATACTTACAAGAACCTTCGGAGCCGGTTTACATCACCATTTATGTGGCAAATTCAAGGAAATAATCCGATCTGTATATATTCAGGAGATCTTACAAGCTTCATATCCGAAATGTTAGTTGCAGGACTACAGAATTATCTTAAAGGTCAAATTTGTGAGCCTGTTGATTGCAGATTCTCATTCTCACCTTGTCAAAAACTGACAGTTTGGGATGACAGCCAACAATCCCAGAGTCAGTTTTTAACGAGGTAGGAAACACAGAGCGAAACCCAGAGCGGCACTGAGACTGAAAAATGATCCGGTTTATATTTAAATATGTTTATAACGCTGTCATACGGAAGAGGAAAAGTAATTCTGACTTTTTTTATAACTTAAATAGAAAGAAACGCCTAAATCTGAACTTTTTGAACTTCTTTCCTCCGGCCTGAAAGATGTGATCAAATCAAAAACAAGCCATCATTTCAAAACTGGCCTTCAAACTCTGTTTTTACCTGTAATGTCTCCTGCACTAAGTCTAGTGCATAAATCATCAACACACACGTCACATCACCTCACACGAATCGTACCTCGGCTTCTTCGGGACACGCCGGTCCGAACAGCGCGGACACGTTCTCTTTCCACACCTGCTGAATGAACCCTCCCAGCGACAGTTTGGGGTTGCAGTCTGTGTCTATGTACACAAAATCCAGACTGTAGTTCCCCAGGAAGGACGGGTTGGTGTTCACCTTCTCTATAGCGATCTGTAAGGCCGAGCCGAGCCGCAGGGCGCTGAAGGGCAAAGACATATTCCAGGGAGCCTGGAAGCCGACGATCAGCTTCTGGGTTTGAGACCCGTTGGTGCTACTGTTGGTGACAGCGGCAGCTGTCAGCACGAGTGTGACGTGAAGCACGGATAGCTGCCTCATGCCAACCCTCGACATCACTCTCATCCTATTAGTGGCTCCATGTTACAGAGCTTATATACGCAACTTCCCTGGTGAGGTTGGACAGTCAGGGAGGAGAACATGTAAATCTATGGAGGACAGTGGGAGGTACGAAGAGAAATTAAGTCCATTATTTTCGATTATTTTACCACAGATGCTTCAGCGCCTCGTTGAATTGTTTGGACGTCTTTAAAGACATCTTTTTGAGGACTTCTCCTTCAAGTATTACTCCTAGGATAGATGATGATATGAGTGCTTTATAAGACTTGAGAGTTTTATTCTGTCTGGTTTAATTGCTCACATCACAACAAACTCCAATCTGAATTAACGTGAGTTCAGGCGGATTTGCGTGTGATAAGCCTGCCAGTTATCGCCTGCGTTCATAAATCCAGCGTCAAAGTTCACCGTAATCTGCTGCATGCAAACACACACACACAGATGAGGGGAGCGGAACATGTTTGTTAATAGTTTTTTTATTAATTTAATTAACAAAAAAAAGAAAGTCAGTACAGCAAAATCCAGGTGAAAATTGCTCTGTGTGCCTCCGGAGAGCAGGCGAGGCAGGTTGAGCCTCGCTGGGTGCAGAGAGGCGCTCACACCTGTGTGCAGTTTAAAGGTGCTAATGACCACAGGTGGGCAGATTGTGCATTAGTGGTGTTGCTGGCTTCATCTGCTTTGTTTCCCCTCCCGAGAGGATCCCTGCTCAGCCTCTGGCCCCAGACTACCTCTGCTAATCCCACCAGGTAACCTCACAAAGCTTCTCCTAATGAACCTTTACCTTCAGATCCGTGTCCAGCAGAAACAGGATCAGTCACACACAAGAAAACATTGGTGGAAATTCAACATTTTGGCCGTATGAATCCAAACTGCTCGGACTATCATTCAGTTAGGAGTCAAAGCGCCTGTTTAGGAACTTCATTCAGTCTTTCTGAGCAGTAAAGATCATTTAACATCTTAAAAAGATGAAACTCTTTCCTTTAAAAGTGGACAAACTGTTGACATTGTGACTTTATTTGAAACATGACCCGGTTCTCTTTCTACTCAAACTTCTCAAACATTAACTTCTTTGGATTATCTGCAGTTTTCACTTGAAACAAGATGGCAGGGAATTCTTTCTTTTGACACAGTTTGTCTTTAACCTTAAAGCTGCAGTGAGGTCGATTTGAAGCCTTTTTGCTTTCATGCAAACAGATAATTGGAGGTAAACCTTCATGTTGCTATGTGTTACAGTCAGTTGCAGTATAATTTTGTTCCTTGTTGATGAGCCAAACTCAGTCCACCTCACTTCAGATGGGTCTGATTCCTTTTGGCGTGTTCACATATGTGCAATATCGCTGAGTTTGCTCGGAGGCCTGAATTCAAAAGCGGTAAACACTGTTATTAGCTCACAGTGGCTAATGTTAGCAAATACGTTCAAACCTTCACTGTGTGCAGGATCCACGGTGGCTGCTGTCCAAATAATGTTGCCTTGTCTCACTTTAATCAGTTGTTCAGATACAAGGTGCAATCACAGCATCGATAACAAGCGTCTGACATTTTAAACTGGTCTGTGGTGTTCAGTCTCAGTTCTCTGATCGGTCTAATGCAAGTGCAGTTTTGTGAAAAGTATTTTACTCGTGAAGTTTATATTTTGTACAGTTTATGTTGAAGGTGAGAGATGTTGATTCAAGTTCTTTTGATCAATCCGTAGTTTATCAGTGTCAGTAGGCTAAATTACAGTTTCCTTTTCTTTTTCTGTGATTTTGCCTGTTTTCTGTCAGTTTCAAATCACTTTATACTGGGCCTCCTTTTGCGTGGCTTGACTGCTTTAATTTTGTAATATTTATTCTTTTGGCATTGCAAATTTCTGCGTGTCAGATATGTCGAGACCATCACTGCTCTTCTAACACCAAACTTGAGCCAGTGACTGAGATTATGGGAGACACTGTAAAGGCTTCTGTGGCTTCTTAAATCGTCTTCAGTGTTTCTGTACAAGTTATTTGTCTACATGTTTGGCTGGAGTGAGATTTTGTCTCTAAGGATTAGGTGCACTTGTGTTTTAGCTCAAAATCCTTGAGTTTGTTGCTGCTAACGTGGCTGGAAAACGTCTCGACAGTTGCCTTGTTGCGTCGGTTGAACAGAGGTCACAATCGGCGGTCTGTTCGCTGTCTCAACTCCTCCATCCGTTCACCACCTGATAAGAAAGTCGGCTCATATCGTCTCAGAAAGCAATATGACTTTGTATTGTAGAAATGTTGAATTTATGATATAAACTCATTAAACACATTCGCAGTTTGGAAAAATGTACAGTACTGATTTTATTCTGGCTTATGGCCTGATTTTAAATGTTTTTTTTTTTTTTTAAGAATAGTTTGTTTTGCGTTCAGTTTCTGCAATTTAAGGACTTTGAACAAATAAAGTGCAGATAAGACTGTTGACCTTTCACCAGCTGAAGCGTCTTGGCCTCCTCTGACACCGTCTCAGATAAAGTTTATCTATCTGGACTCAAATCTAAAGCCGTTTATTGGTTGGTAACGCTGGCACTTTAAAATAAATTCATCCATAATCAGATTAATAAATGACACAATGCTCTTTTGATATTATGACCTGCAGCTCAGAGCAGTTTTGACATCAGTGCTCTTTTCTTTTTTTTTTCTTTTATCAGTGGAGATGATGGTGGCCAAGGTTCAAAGGTTCCTCTGAACTCTGCCTGACTGTTATTTATGAGTTCTCATTCTGAGTGTGTCGGCCTTCAGTGCAGGGGAAGAGGATCTGCTGCACACACACTTTACACACACCTCACACACACACCTCTGCCCGCCTGTCAGCTGGGA
The DNA here is from genome assembly GCA_903131615.1 of Diplodus sargus. Taxonomy (NCBI): domain Eukaryota; kingdom Metazoa; phylum Chordata; class Actinopteri; order Spariformes; family Sparidae; genus Diplodus; species Diplodus sargus. Next base: position 2,643,942 of record CAEMYA010000297.1, on the reverse strand, counting down.
GTGGAGTGAAACACCTGAGAGCACCGACAGCAGGTAGGACGGAGACATTTAGCAGCATTGTTCATTTTTAAAAGCTGTTTTTAGTGTCAGTTTGAATTGTACTCTTGTGTTTTGCCACCTGATGCATGTTACTATGTTAAAGGAGCAGTTCACCCAAAAAAACTTGGAATTCAGTCACAATCTTCTCTCCTGCACGCTGATGGAAAGTTGGAATTTTTGTTGACCACAAAACATTTCTGGAGCTCGACATCAGAACAGCGTTGCAAAATTCTCCTAAACAACCGAAGTAGATGTTTTTAAAACGTAGGAAGCTTCAAGATCCCACATTGATTTGATAAGCTGTTGTTTCCAACCTTTAAAACAACATTTGAAGTGAGTTGAGGAGCTCGACTTCGCTTCCAGGGTGCAAATAACGTGTTTTTCAAATCAGTTTTCGGACCTTCTTGAACACCAGATGTATGGAGCCGCCCACGTCTGCTTCAGTTGTTTAGGAGAACGCTGCAACATTATTTCACTGTGAAGCTCCAGAAATGTTTTGTGAACTTCACCCGACTTTCCATCAGCATGAGGTGAGTAGATGACTGAAATAATGGGCCATTGATTGCCATAAAATGTGTGATCGGCACGTTCTCATAAAATGATTAACCTTCAACTGAATGTCGGTCACAGTTGTGACTCATGAACCAAAGAGGTCTCAAAGGTCCAAACTTTCTTTGTTTTTTAAGAAGGAAACTAGTTTGGCAGTAGTTCTGCTGGGAGACGGCCGAGTAAACGAACATATTGTGATCAGCTGACTTCACTGTAAACAGACTTAAACATTGTTCCGAGCGTTCTCGGTGTTGTGCAACAGTTGTTTTCTAATCACTCAAGATAGAGTCCAACCAGCTGACTTTGACCTCAAGTTATTTAGAGACAATATCAAGAGCAGCGTCAAGGAGCGTAGGATTGCATAATGGGATTGCATATCGTGAATGGGGAAAAAAAAAAAGTGAGATCAAACAGATGGAAACGACACCAGTTGGTTTTAAAGTGATGTTAAATAAATGCATTTCAATCATTGTTGTGAAAATGTGCTCTGAGCTGCTTCTCTAACAGTCTTGGATGTAGTTCTGTAGTTTTGGTGAAGTTAAAAAATGATTTTTCTAAATTTGTGTGACAGTTTTGATTAAAATAAACAGCAGATGACGATGTGAGACTGTGAGGGGGATTAGAAAGCAGCAGCAGCAGAGAGTTGGGGATGTAGACCAGTCCAAGGCAATTAAGAGGCTTATAAATAAGAAGGACTTTTGAAATCAATCCTAAAAAGATGCAGACAGCCAGTGATGGTTATCTAAAACTCGGGTGATTATTCGACTTTAAATGTAGTTTGTTGGTTGATTGTTTTGGCACATCGTTCAAGGAGATTTTATACTGGTTTAAATCCTAAGAACTGAATATTTTTGCCTCCGCAGCACCATGGACGCTCTTCTCCAGTTGCTGTTTTCCCCTCTCCCGACCTCGGCCATCATCTCGCTGTTGGCCGTGGCGGCTGCGACCCTGTTCTACCTCAACACGCGGCCCAGTCCCCTCCGGACGCCCTTTGACCTCAAGTGTCAGACTTTGGGCATCAAGGTAAAGATGCTTTCAGTGAAGCGTAAACAGTGTTGATCAGTTGATTCTAAGTGATTCTGCTTCGCGTCCTCAGGATGGAGCGAGGAAGTCGGCGTTGATGGAGGATAACAACAACCTGACGGCGTATCAGTACAGTGACGGCAAGACGCTGTACGAGGTGTTTCAGAGGGGTCTCAAAGTTTCAGGTGATGAAAGCTTTCTTTTACTCCAAAGTCCCCCAAAGTAGACCACTAACGCCTTGTTTAGTTTTAATGTTGGGCTCGCTTCTCCTCTGCAGGTAACGGACCATGTTTGGGCTACAGAAAACCAGGACGGCCGTATCAGTGGCTCAGGTACAAACAGGTAAAACGTCATAAAGCACACGACATGTTGAAGATTGAACTGCAGTAAACTCTCAGCTGACCTTTCCTCCACTTCCTCTCTGTGAAGGTGTCTGATAGAGCCGAGCACCTCGGGTCAGGGCTCCTGCAGAAGGGCTTGAAGCCCAATCCCGACACTTTTATTGGCATCTTTGCTCAGAACAGACCTGAGGTCAGTGTGGACGTTACTTTTAGATGTTTAAATTTGGTGTTTTTATTGAACAACATGTTAATGCCGTCTGTTTCAGTGGATTATTGGCGAACAGGCCTGTTACACCTACTCCATGGTAGCGGTTCCCCTGTACGACACCCTCGGTCCTGAGGCGCTGGTGTTCATTATCGACCAAGGTAATTGGCGCTTCTGTTGCACCATAATGCTGCTAATTACAGAGCCGAGTCCAGAACCTCAGCAGCTCCCCACAGAGATGATGTGTGTGTTCGCGTGCTCTAATCTTTTCACCTATTTATCACAACCGCTCCTTCAACCTGTGCTTCATTTTCCCTTTTCATTATCTGCCCTGTTCTTCTATAAACCATGTTTGTTTTTTTTTTGCTTTGTGAATGAACCGAGACGAACAGCATTAGTGTCGACAATTGCAACATAATCGAGTGCAGCTGCTCGCCTCATAAAATAATCAATTGTTTCACTGATAATGCAGCTCAAGTTTTTTAATCTTTCAGCTGAGATCTCCACGGTACTGTGTGACAATCAAAACAAGGCAGAAACTCTGCTGCAGACCCGTGAGAAAGGCCAGACTCCAGTTCTCAAAACAGTCGTCATCATGGACTCTTTCGACTCGGCGTTGGTCGAGAGAGGAACAAAGTGTGGGGTGGACATCGTGTCCATGCAGGATGTGGAGGTACTGCACGCTGAAAACAAACAGTTGTGTTTGTACTGGCTTCGTTTCAGGAATGAACAGTTGTTTAATGTCTGAACTTGTAAGTTATAACTGTGAGAAGAAGCACGAATGTGATCGAGAACATGTGGTGGTTATTTTTTTTTTGTGTGTGTGTTCTTCAGGCTCTGGGGAGAAATAATCTCCAAAACCCAGTTGTAAGTTTGTTTTCTGATATCCGTGTAAATCGATTTTGAATTGAGACTGACCGAAGCTGCATGAGGTTCTGATGTTCTGATTTCTACGTCCCAACAGCCCCCGAAGCCGGATGATCTCAGTATTGTTTGCTTCACCAGTGGAACGACAGGTAATCAGCGCGCTCTTCTGTGAATGCAACTTATCTGCAGGGAACAAACAACCTCCATGATGTTTGAGTTCAAACTGATTACCGCTCCTTTGGGATGAACTGTGCTGCGGGCCAAATTTGAAAATGATTGGATGGGCTCGTTACATGCCTGGATAGCCACAAACGCCAGATTTGTTTTTTGAGACGAAGCATTTAATTTATCGATGTTTGGGGAACAAAGATTTTCCGTAAATATGACAAAGTGTCTCTGAAATGATTCGCCAACTAAACTGATCGTAAAATAATGAATAGAATTGTCTTGCAGTGTGAAATTGGTTTATATTTGAACATTATGTCTGAGTGTTTACAAAGAATGACTTGTTTTCTTACTTGAAATGACATGTTGTCCTTCATGGGTTCATATTTTTCCCAGGAAACCCAAAGGGAGCGATGTTGACCCATGAGAACGTGGTTTCTGACGCTGCAGGCGTCATTAAATGCTTCGAGGTAATAATCATTTCACTTTAAACGCCTGATGGGGGAAATATTTCAGGAGAATATGTCAGACGTGTGGCTGACCTGAGCCTCTTTGTCCCACAGACGGCGGTTGTTCCGACCACGCAGGATGTGAGCATTTCATTCCTGCCTTTAGCGCACATGTTTGAGAGAGTCGTCCAGGTGAGCCTCGACCAAGACGTCCTCAGACGTCTCGTTTATAAATACGACGATTGTAAAGGTGTTTTTACGATGAGGTGTTTTTACTTAACAAAGGGTTCGTCTGTTTTCTTGCAGACTGTGATGTACGGTGCCGGAGCGAAGGTGGGATTCTTCCAGGGTGACATCAGACTGCTGCCAGATGACATGAAAACCCTGCAGCCCACCATTTTCCCAGTGGTGCCTCGACTTCTCAACCGCGTCTACGACAAAGTAAGCGATCTTTTGTCTCAGACACAACAGCCGCCTTCTTTCCTGTCCTCTGCTTTAAACATCAGCCGATCATTTTTCAGTTTCTCATGTCGAAATGTGTAAACAAATCCCCGTCACCAGGTTCAGAGCGGCGCCAAATCGCCTTTCAAGAAATGGTTGTTGAACTTCGCCGTGGAGAGGAAGTACGCTGAAGTGAGGGAGGGCATCATCAGGAACAACAGCCTGTGGGACAAACTCATCTTCCACAAAGTCCAGGTCCTGAAATCCACCGGTTCTGATCCAGCAAACTGACTTCCTGTTTCTGTAACACAATCTGAGCGCTGACGTGTTTTTAATCTTGACTGTAGGAGTCTCTGGGGGGACGAGTGCGGGTCATGGTGACGGGAGCAGCACCGATATCTCCATCAGTCCTCAACTTCCTCCGGGCTTCTCTGGGTTGCCAGGTAATGAAGAGTTATCCCCCCTTTGTGTCGGCCGAGGGTCATATTTGCACATCGGGAAATCTTCCGAAACATTTACTCAATTATTGTCATGAACACGGTTTGAAATATGCGGTGTAACAAGACAAACCTGATAGTAACAGTTGTTTGTGTTTTGGGGAAGTAAGAGGTTTCACAACAGTGTCCGGCTGTTATTGATCGCTGCACGATGATGTCACTATAACCTGGTCACACTGATCTCGCTCTGACTGGTAGATCTTTGAGGCTTACGGCCAGACGGAGTGCACAGCCGGCTGCACCTTCACCACACCGGGAGATGCCACGTCGGGTATGTCGCTCCACTGTCCTACGTTTGTTTTTATTGTATTCATAAGTGTTTTGGCTTCTCAGACATGAAGATCTGCTGCTTTTGTTGTCTCAAATCAAACAAACTTTATTTGTAAAGCACCTCTGATACAGATTAGTGGAGCTCAACGATGGAACGGAGCAAATTTTGACTATAAAAGTGAAATAAAAACTCTTGTATTTTATCATTTATCTCTGCCGTTATGTCTAGTTTAAATTGATCTGATTTAAGCTACATTTAATGGAATAAAAGACAATATTCAAAATCAAGAGCAAATCTCACTCATGATGAAATGACAGTTAACTTTTTAGATGTGGACTGTCGGTCAGCTTTATTTTTTCTGATCCAAAAGATTAATGAATAATGAAAATAACCATTAGTTGTAACAAAATGATTTTAATGAGTTCCACCTCAACCAACACAAGTCAGATTCAGTAGTTGTCGTCATCTAACGGGGATTATAGTGTGTTTTGATACTGATGCATTTAAAAAGATTACTGAAGAATTCTGGTATTGGTACTTTCGATAAAGCATCCAACAGTCTATAAAAGTCACATCGCCTTCATGTTCAGTTTTGACAAATGATGCCTGTGATGAAGATCGGTGTGTTTTTATTGGACCTCGTACAGACGACAGCTGGTCAACGTGATCTTCTCCCACAGGTCACGTCGGGGTACCGCTGCCTTGTAACATTGTGAAGCTGGTGGATGTTGAAGAGATGAACTACTTTGCTTCAAATGGCGAAGGCGAGGTAAGATTTGGCTCTGATTTAGTTTTATTTCCCCACTATTCTTAATGAAAGGTCACAGAGACCTGGAGTATAAATCCACTTTAAAAGCTTGAGGAATAAACCTTGTTTAGCTGAACCGAAGAAAAGCATTTGAGGGTCTGCTGATGCAAGTTTCTTTGGTCTCTTTCAGGTCTGCATTAAGGGTAGAAATGTGTTCAAAGGATACTTGAAAGACCCGGAGAAGACCGCAGAGGCCTTAGATGAAGACGGTTGGCTGCACACGGGAGACATCGGAAAATGGCTCCCAGTAAGAAACCAAAACCCAGATAAGAAGAGAAAAATCTCCTGTGTCATTTATCCCCCACCTTTTTTAAAAAAAATATGTAAATGAGTCAAGCGATTGTCTCATTGTTTATCACAGACAGAAACAAGAACCACCACAAGCTCTTGTGCCAGATGGGACCCTCGGGTCATATTTTGTAGACGGTAATTAATCTTGGATTCAGTGGAAAACAGTTTTGCGAAAACAGGGTAATTTTGTGGGCCGTTCACTTGACGAGCAATAAGACTAACTCTCAGTTGGGATGCTGCAGTTTTTTAAAGCTTGACATTTTGGGAGCTGTTATTGCTTTCTTTGGCCTTTTTGGAGTTGGATAAGACGATGGATATCGCTCTGATCAGGAGATCGTTAGATCGGCAAAAACGCTTGAACAAAGGGCTTTAAAGGAGCTGAATGTTGTAGTTTTACTGGGTTTCATACTGTATGTTTGGCTCTTTCTTGGCTGTAACCTGCTGGTGTATCGTGCCACTGATGCTGCCAGTCAACCAGGATAAAACATTTATCTTACCCCAAATCTTAAAACTCCTGGTTTACACACTTGCGTTCAATCCTTAGTTTGTTGACTAAACAAAACCACGACTGTTAATTCTGCAAAGGTCCATTTTCCTCCAGTTTACACACTCTGATTGTGTGCACAGAGTGGAGTTCTGAAGATTGTCGACCGGAAGAAGAACATCTTCAAGCTGGCTCAAGGAGAATACATCGCACCAGAGAAGATTGAGAACGTCTATGTACGCAGTGGACCTGTGGCCCAAGTATTTGTGCATGGAGACAGTCTACAGGTACGATTTTAAAAACCAGCATCTGTGCGTATAAAATGCATCCAGCTTCTTCCTCTCATCAAACTGCTTTTTCTTCTGTGTCTGTAGTCCTGCCTGGTCGCCATTGTGGTCCCTGACCCTGAAGTCCTGCCTGGTTTCGCAAAGGATCTGAACTGCCAAGGCTCCATTGAAGAACTCTGCAAAAACACAGTAATGTTTCTGTCTGATCCTCTCGCACACACAAGCGTCTCTAACAGCATCTCACTGTAAAAGAGGCAAAAATGAAGCATGTGCACTCAGGTGTCACGTTTCCATCACAGCCAGTAAACGCTGAAACTTCTGCAGAGTCATTTAACACAGGACTGAATTACAGTTGTACCTGTTCCCACTGAATACGAAATCCAGATGTTGACAAAAGGATAAATGACACAGCCGAGCGTCTCCTCAGGATCACCTTTTCTACCTGAGCTCCAGTTCGAACTCTCTGCAGTAAACATCATCAACACACACGAGGATCCAGCTGGAGCTGCCGACCTGCTCGCTGCAAAACTCATAAGATGTCTGAATGTCAAACTGAATATTTGAAAGTGGAGCTGCTGACGGATGGAATGCATCTAACAGTGATTGTTTTTTTTTGTTTACAGGAGGTTAAAAAGGCGATTCTTTCAGACATGACCAAACTCGGCAAAGAAGCAGGACTCAAGTCCTTCGAGCAGGTAACAACACTAAACCTGGCTCAGTTCTCCCTCTAGTGGTCAAGCTGAGCAGTTTTGTCAAAAGTTATGTCAACGTTGCAGATTTTCCCGTCCTCGCCCCAAATCCCCCTTCTGTCCTCTTCACACCAGCTGTCTTATTAGCACAGTAGGCGCAGATGTTTAAAGGAACAGTTTCCTCAAATTTTTCCCCCCATGAATATGGACAGTTGGGAGGTTTTGTAATGCACAAAGCATTTCTGGAGCTTCACATCAAAACGATGCAGCAGCATTCTTCTAAATGTCTGAACAAACACTAAAAGGGCTCCACGTAGCTCGTCAGGTGTATTTGAAGTCTCTGGAAGCCCTGAGATCCCAAATTGATCTGATACTTACAACTTTTTTTCAAGGCGAAAACTAAAAGTATTAGTGCGCTGCCCGTCTGCAGGAGCTCCACCATGAGTCAAAGATGTAACTGTCTGTTTTGGATCAATTTTAGATCTTGGGGCTTCAAGAGACTTGGATTACAGTTTTTAAAAAGTAAATTACAGCCCAAAAACAAGTCTCCATCAACTTCAGGTGTTCAGGAGAATACCGCAATGCTGTTTTGCTGTGACGCTCCAGAAATGTTGGACTGTGGGCTTAATTTTATGGTGAACTGTGAAACCATCTTTACTTTTTCCCCCTCCTGACGCAGGTGAAAGACGTTTACCTCCACCCAGAGCAGTTCACCATCGAGAACGGCCTGCTGACTCCGACCCTGAAAGCCAAGAGGGCCGAACTCAAAACTCTCTTCCAGCCACAGATTGACAAACTGTACGCCAACATGTAATAAATGAAATGAACCTACACCGCCGGCTCCTCGTCATTTCTTTCTGCCTTCTCCAGATGAGTCTGCTCGCCTCCTGAGCAGCGGCCTCTCTGAACACCTATAACAGATAAAAACACTTGAGCTCTGCTGCGTGTTCTGGCAGCGGACGATGAGTTCCTGTTAAAGTCATCTTCCTGCAGAGAGGATATAAACGCAGTGCGGTCGGGGAGGTTAGCTGGACCTGAGTGAATCATCCTCTTACCAGAAGAGACGCGAAGCTCCGACCACAGCTGGAGCATCCGGTCTGTTTCAGTAAACCGCTGCAGTTCATGGATGTGTTGAAATGTACCTCAGATGATTTGTCATGAAATATAATTGTGACTCGTGAGATGAACAGTGAAGGAGATTGTTTATTTTTATTACCGAGGTCATTGCTGCTGGTTGTCCTGAACTAGATGGAGCCGATTTCAAACCTTTTTCAACTTTGTTAATCACAATTTTAAAAAAAATCAGTGTCACAATGATCTAAGAGATGCCTTTATGCCAAAATAAACAAACTCTTTGTTTTAATTATTGAATAAACTTGACCTTAAAGGATAACACAATTTCATGTGGCGGACCCTGCCACCGTTCTAGCTTCATACAGTGTTCCGGGAATCTTATTCACCGCTGAGAACAGCTTGTTTATTCACTTAATGCAGAAAATATTTATTTAAAATTCTGAGTTTGAATTTCCTCTGAAAAACTACATAGTACCCTTTTAAGCTGTACCTAATAAAGTGGCCAGTGTGTTTTCAAACACTTAAAGTTCCCTCAAGAGCCACGATAGGACAACAATATACAACTGTTTTGATGTGGTTGAGTCTCAGTCCTTGTCCACACACACACTAAGGTATTAAAAACTATTTCTTTTTCCTCTGGTTTCAAAAAAGTACCCGTGCACACCAACAATATTTCAAACTCAGGCTGTCGAGTGCACATCAAAGTGACAGGTGGAGATATAACCTTTATCCTAAGGACAAGATGCTACCAAACAAAGGAGATGTGCAAAACTGGTTTTCCTGTCTACATACTGTATAAACACTCAAAGAGCTCCGTTTCCCGTATTCAGAAGAGCAAAACGCACAGAAAAAGCTTTAATTTAAGAAATACGTGTGCAGGGTCTTTACTCCGTGTAACAAGTGAACCATCTTCATATAAAACAAACAGAATGCCCCTTTAAATGTTCACTATGCAGCCAGCATTACAGAAAATGAGAAGTAGAAGTGTTTCTGTTGTTGCTTGTCGCCCTCTTGTGTTATAAAACTGTCACTGCAGGTTCTGATGCTTCACTGAGCTGCAGGATTCAGCTGAATCACTGCACGTCATCATGGAGACGAATGACGCTTCACGTCATCAGTGGATTAATAAAGTTTTACTTTGTGACTAAATGAAACATTATTTAAATCACTGATAGTTTGCGTTCTTATACCAGTTGAATTATTTAATGTTAATCTTACTTTTTTTTTTCCTTTCGGATAATTGTTGTGGTTTAAATTTTTTGCTTATTTTATTTTTTTTATTTTATTAATTTTTTTAATTACATTTTATTTTTCTTGTTCTTATCACATTATTACATTTTATAAACTTTTCAAATCAAATTTTAGTGCAATATTTTAATTTCTCTATCATAATCTCTACAGGTTGTTTTTATCTTTTATTCTTTCTCTTTTATTATTCACACTTTTCATTGTGTTGCAGCTGGTGTGCGCATGTGCAGCTCTCACCAAAGATTGAACAGAAGGTGAGACATCTCGCTCTGAAGCTAAAACGGAGCGTTGAAGACACAGTGTGTGAAGCGCTGCTGCTGCGATGCATCATACCAGGAAAATAATGTTCTTTTTGATAATTAATGCATGTAAACCTGTTCTACTAGGACTCCAAAATAAAGTTATGCACCTGGAAGATTAGTGTAAAGGAACCTCTTTAATATTCAGTTTGGTGTCATGATCTGTGAGATCATTCAGCTTTGTGACGACACATTTTCAAGCTTATCCAGGCAGAATTTTATAATTTATTCATCTTACAGCAGGAGGACACAACAATTTTAATGTCTTTCACTGTTAAGTGGGTGTTAGAAACTGTAATCTGACAAGTAAGAAGTAACTGACGCTGTCGGATGAATGTAATGGAGTATAAAGTCATGTGATCTGTCTCCAGCCTCCAGCATGTTGCAGACTCTGTGGCCGGATGCTGCCCTCTAGTGTCGGCTCTCCTCTCAGACTCGCTCCGGGCTGCAGCTGGCTCCTGCTCCGCTCCACCTGGAGTCTGCACCGGGACAAACCCCCTCCGTCCTCCCCGCGCTGCTTGTGACCCGTGAAGGCACCACGTCCCTCCGGCCGGCCAGACGGTGAAGCTGTCCCGCAAATGTCCCCCTTCTCTTCTTCTTCTTATGCGTTCACACCGCGATCACTCCGAGAGGATTTACCTGCTTTTTCTGCTCAACTCGTGTGATCAGAGTTCACCTGAGAACCGGAGCAGCTGCTCGGCTTCAACATGGCTTCTTCCGCCACAGGTGACCGCGAAGAGCAGGTAAGCGGACTGAAGGAGTTCTGACTCAGGACTCATCTGCTGGTTTGTTCTTGTGTTGGCTTGTTGAGAGAGTGTGAAGAAATATAAACGCAGAGGAGCGAGTTTGTTTCTAAGCTCCTGATTGTTTCCTTAAAGTTTTATTTCCCTCTTTCTCAGAGGAGAAATAGTCCAGAATCTGTTTGTTTAACGTTATTTCACTGTGGTGTTCAGTGAGTGCAGTCGTCCAGCTGTCAGGTCCAGATGTGTGGTTGTGTTTTGAGTTTTTCCTGGTTCGTTCTGATCACAGAGCTGCTTCCATGTCAGTCAGACTGTTTTACTTTCACTTGACTCGGTGAAGTGACAGCTGACAGAATCTGTCTTCACCTGAACACACAGTTCATGTCAGAGAGAGTCGTTCACTGACCGGATCATCATCAGCCTGTTTGTGTTGCTCACTGTTGTTAATGTGTGTTGTGCAATAAGCAGCCGTTGACTTCCATTCATGTTGACACAGTCACACATTTGCTATTAATGTTGCCAAGGTCGTTTAAACAGCGTCCTCTTTTCTTAAATGTCAATATTAGATCAGTAACTTTGGATAAAATGATTAATCAGTTAATCTAGAAAACAATCTGTGGATTAGTTAGTAATAACACTGAGTTTCCCTCACTGTTACAGGCAGCTATTGACTTTCATTCATTAATACAGGAAAGCAAACTGTTGATAAAGTCAAACTTTTGCTGTTATTGTCGCCGAGGTCGTTTAAACAGCGTCCTTTTTTTCTTAAATGTGAACATTAGATGATTAACTTTGCCTCTGGGGAATTCTGACTTCATGGACAAAATGATTAATCAGTTAATCTAGAAAACAGTATGTGACAAGTTAATAATAAAACAGACTTTTGTCCTTTTGTTACAGGCAGCCATTGACTTCCATTCATTCCAGTAGGAAAGCAAACAGTTGAAACAGGCTAACGTTTGCTATTATTGTTGCCACGGTCATTTAAATGGCTTCCCTCTTTCTTTTTTTAAACAACATTGCCATTGGGAACATTAGCTGGTTTTTGTTTTACAGGGAGTTAAATATATTTGTTTTTTGAACTCTAATCTAGACAAAATGTTTAATATGTATAATTTTGCCTCTGGGGAATTCTAATTCTCAATCTTTTAGCCTGATAGACAATTTATTTTTCTCAATTAATCCGGAAGACAATCTGTGGATTAGTCAATAACAAAACAAAGGTAGTTGTAGCCCTATATGCTGTTTTTCCCCATAATTACAGGCAGCCATTGACTTCCATTCATTCATAAGAAAGCAAACTTTCTTTTGCTTTTACTTTTGCTATTATTGTTGCCAACGTCATTGAAAGGGGGCCCTGCCACAATTTGATCCCTATTCTGGTTCTTAAATGTGAATATTTGTAGTTTTTCATTATCTTTACTTACAGGGAGTTCAATATCTTCAACGTGTTTTGATCTGCCATTTGGACAGAACGAGTAATATGAATAACTTTGCTTCTGGGGAATTCTGATTCTCAATTATTTCTCAAATCAGCAAATAATCACTTAATCCAGAAAACAGTCTGTGGATAAATCAGTAATAGAACGCACCGTTACAGGCAGCCATTGACTTCCATTCAGTCCTGTATGGTATAAAACACTGTGAGCAAACTTTTCAGACTTTCTTGAGATGCATATTTCATTAAATATGTATGAATTCCTGTCAAAATTACAATGTTGTTGCCTGGAACGAAGACTTCAAGATTCAAAATTTGCCAGAAAATGTCAAATTTTGAAAATGTCTAGGCTCCTGTCAAACATGAATAGTTGCTCATGTTGTTTGCTTAAATGCAGTTAATGGGTTCAAACATGCAAAATCATTGGTAAAATACTCTATATTTGATTATTGTGCCTCATAATCTTGTTCCATAATGAGAAATATACATTTTATTGATCTGGAGAAACTATAAATGTTGCATCGTCTCTTCTGAAAATGTTCTGACAACATCCTGAAGGAGCACCATGTTTCTGTTTGCTGTATATCAGCTGAGCGTCTGAGGAGACTGTAACTACCGAACATGAATCCTTGTCACCAGAACCAGAACTCAACCTTGACCCAGTGGGAGGCTGAGTTTTTAACTGCAGGATTGAGCTACGAGCAGACTGTGTTATCATACCGGATCATCAATAACATGTCACGACCTGTCTGCAGGTATCAAAACGCCGGTCTGTCTGCGCGGGTGTCTTTCCTTCAGTCTGACTGGTCGTATGTCATCCGTCTGTCTTTACTATTCCTCCCTTCTTTCCTACCTTTACCCGACCCGACCAGCAGAATGTGGTTCTGGTTATTTATGACTCCTTCTGGGTATCTCTGTTGTGTTCTGTATCTTTGCTTTCTGAGCACTTAAAGGCAGAATATTGAGAAAGTGTATAAGAACGATGCACTCGGAGCTGAACAGCAGATATTCTACCCATCCACTCTGATGTTCTGGTACCGCAAACAATATAATTATGTTCATGAGCGTCTCTGGCAGGTGCTACAGAAGAACTTGAGTGACTGCATTGTTTTGTCGGACCAGGAAATAATCTGTGCAGCGGCCGACATCAAACGAGTCGCAACCGCAGAAGATCATCTCCTCCTTCCAATGTGAACATGTCAGGAACGGATTTAGATCTGTTTGTCATTTCTCCAGCGTCCGTGTAATTAAAGTAGTTGTGCAGCTTGTTTGCACCTCGTCTGACATCAAACGCCCCTTTTCAGAAAATATCTGGTGTATATGATGCTTCCTGTCTGTCTGGGCCTGTCGATCTGTGTTGTTCCATCCTGTTTGTCTTTGGTTCCTCCCGTGTGTCCCATTAATGGTTGACCACAGCTTTGAAATGTGGGGAAAATGGAGGGGCGGTTCAGTTCTGTCAGTGGTGGCGGTGATAACTGCCTGTTGTCAGGACGCTGCGCAGGAGGTTTATTGTGGCAGAGCAAACAGACTCCACCTAAGTCCTGGTCGATAGCAAATGGACACCACAGTGATCTCGCTCCACCTGCAGAGCGGAGTGTGTGCACAGCGCTCTGACAGGACGACATCCAAGTATGAGGAGGAAGTTAGGAAGTGGATTGTCCTTTAATCACAGTGCAAATAGCAGCTAATTATAAACATGTAGGTGTGGTTTGGTTGCTGGTAACAAGTCGTACCCGTGACAGAAACACAATCTCATTTCGTGGGTGAGTTAGCGCCAAAACTACGTGGTTGGGTTGAGGAAAAGTTCAAAATAACTTCCCACGCATGAGAATGTTTACATTTCTCACATTGCCGCAGCAAACCGCCACAATTGCGCGCCATCCTCTAGTTGATTGGTTGGTCTGTTGTGTTTTGGCGTGATGAGAGTGTCACAATCAACATTTGGTTACTGCTGTAGCCTGATCAGTGCGTGATGATATATCCTCGATAATGAACGTATTGTTTTATTGAATAATAAATGTGAGAAAAACAAAAAAATGTCTTCAGATGCCTCGTTCTGTCTGATCAATAGTCCAAAACCCAAAGATATTCACTTTATTATCTTGTATCAGTACAAACAAAACATCAAGTCATCATATTTGAACAGTTGGAGTCACAGTATTTGGAATATTTGCCTTAAAAAACAGTTGGTTATTTGTTTTGTTAGAACAGGTTCCAGCTAACAGGTCTGACGGTCGACTAATCAATAATCCACCACTTGTTGCAACTCTGACTTGGCTGATAGATTGTTTCCAGAACTGTTTCCATCCTCGAACAAATCTGTCATTTCTTTGCTGCAGTTTCTTGTTGCTTACCAGACATCATTATGTCAGTTTCTCTACATCTGCAATGAGCTAACTCTCGGTCTGTGTGATTAATCGGTTCAGCTCCAGTGTCGTCATACACACCAGGACTTAAAACGCCAAAATAAAAGAATCATCTGTAGCAGAAGATTTACTCGGAGAGACCAATTAAAACAAACAAAGCTGAGCACAGTGACTCCGGTCTGAACCGTTCTTATCGGGATGACATCAAAGTTACAACAGCTTCTTTTGTCTAGGACTCGTTAGGGAAACATCAAGTCTGCAGTGACTTGAAGCACCGGACACTAGGTGTTAATTAACATTTAACTAAAACCAGGATCGTTCTCTGACCTCTTCTGCTGTCGGACTCTCGTGTCAAAGTCCGGCTGTTTGTGCACCAACTAACCACCTGATCAGCTCCCAGCAAGTCTGACTGTGTGCTTAAATATGTCACTTCATTAACTTTAAAACACATATTGCATCAGATCAGCCGCACACATTACAGACAAATGCAATCAAGTTAGTAAATATCCTCCCACGACTTCATATACTGACATCCTCCCTTCTATCTGTGGGTCTTTGTCAATCGCAGCCATTCAGTCTGTGTGTCTGGCTCAGCTAGTCACAGACCAGCACACACACATACACACACACACACACACACACACACACACACAC
>CAEMYA010000297.1:2607721-2623150 GCA_903131615.1 Diplodus sargus | reverse complement strand
CACACCTGCGCTCCCGAGTGCATCAGGAGGAATTTTTGGGGGAAATGGGATGTACGAGATGTGATACCGCAGTAGAAGTCGACCTGCATGTCTCAGAACAAGTGTTAGAAAATGCAGAAAGAACATTACAGAGTTGTGATTTACAGTATAACACGAGTTCGAGTCTCATTAGCTCACATCAGCATCCATGTCACAACAGAAACCCCTCGGCTCATCGGGCTGCTATCTCTGAGGCACTCGAAGACAAAATCTCAGGCTCCGGCGCAGAACCACACCTGACACTTACAGGCTCTCACACACTCGTACGACCCTCCAGTACTCGCAGAAACACTGAGGACACGCCTGCAGATGGCTGCAGCTCAGAGCTGTCTCACACTTTTCACTTCAAAGAGCCAGAAACTGACAGAAATTAAGAATTGTTTTAAGACGGAAACTGCATGAAACCAGTGAGCGAAACAGCCACTCGTGGATGGAGTTACAGTTCAAGTTTGTACGTCTATACCAAGTTTTTTACTACACTCTGCCTGTGCGCAGGAATATGGAAGATGTGCAGTCGAGGGAATGCAGTGCAAAAGGAAAAGTGCCAAAACTGTTAAAAACATGACGCAGATTTAAAGGGATGTATATATTTGAGGTAGGATTTATTTTACGTGGCTTTAATAATCTTGCTTGCTGCGCTGAGAGCTGATGTTTGTCTGCTGCAGGTCAAACACTGACTGGGCCTCACACAACGCCACACCTGACCTGAACTCTCCCTTAAAGTGCAATTTTCAGGTACTTTACTTGAATACTCAGCATTTCCTGCAACTTTATACTTTCTCCACTATAGTTCTTTGATGCTTTTAGTTACTAGTTACTCTGCAGATGCTGCATCAGAGCCAAAGTAGTGCTGAATACTGTTCATGCACACATTTTTTAGCTGTTCAAATTTCAGATGTGACTGTTTTTGTTGTGACATTTGTTGAATTTGAGAATTTTGTTTGAATGAAAGTAGAATAATCGCTGCACACACACACACACACACACACACACACACACACACACACACACACACACACACACACACAGACACAGCCATCTTTGAAGTGTTGTGGTCAAAGTTCACACACTCCTTCTCTCTCCGACTGAAAACCAGCCGAGCGGCACATGAGAACCTCGTCGCTGCAGCGAGGAATGTAACGTACAGATCTCACTGTGTAAACACGAAGCTAAATATAGACGCCGGCTTTCTTTCTTTCTTTTACCGTCCCTCTCCTCTCTGATCCGTCCCATCTGTCTTAATCTCTTCTGCCTCCCATCAAAAGACGTTTCCATAATCATTTAAAGACGCTGTTTACTGATTGTTCTGGTCCACATTAGCCAAACCGCCGGTGCTCACCAGAACTCTATCTCCTGTAACCACACGCTCCTCTCTAATTTACGTTTATGGAGGCCTCGCCGTGGGGCTGTAAAGCCTCGCCCTCCTGCAGCACGCCTTTATTGGCTGACTGAAAGAGAATATTAGCCATGAAAGTATTGTGTTACCGCTGGCTGCATGGATGCAACCAATTTGGAGGCACATTATTGTGTGTGTGTGTGTGTGTGTGTGTGTGTGTGTGTGTGTGTGTGTGTGAGGCTGTCATATTGGATTCAGGCTGTAAGATGAGGAGACACATTAGAGAGACAGGGCTAGAAGAGGAGAACAGGAGGGAGGTGGATGAGACTGTACAGTGTTTGTTGATACACAATCTGAAATTGAACACATTAATAACAAGATTTTCAGCTGAATAATGTCCTTAAAACGTGCAGAATAACAGTTCAAGCTGTCATGTACGTTTTAAAGATGTCTTCTCCCTTTTAAATATGATGTAATTCCCGTTAACGCAACTGGAAACTAACAGAATATTAATTATAAAGAGGCTGTTTGGTTTAACCAGATGACTTCAGCCTTTAAAGATGTGTAATGGCTTTTATTGGTTTGATTTTTATGCTCACACTTAAAAAAGCAGGATGAGCTCATGTTCAAGATATATTTCCAGAAAGCAACAACGTTTAAGGAAATTAAAGCAACAGTCTGTATCAGTATCTGCTCAACTTGGTGCTGATGGGGGAAGTTTGTAGTCCACAAAACAAGAAAGCCTCACAGTGTCGCAGATGATAACGCACAGTTACGAAATATTAACATCTCAGCTACGCTGACAGAGACTTTTGTGGCGCTGGAAGTCCACGAGAGGGACGGAGAACAGTGGGACCCGAGTCCGAGTGCCTGTTCTGGGCTGTCCTCATGTGTCCTCTGGGTGACCTGGTAGTTAAATAGTTCAACAGAAGAAAAGGAGTTTAATCAGACAATAAAAGAGACATTAGTTATCTAACGTGCATGCTGAGCGGTGATAGTGGGTTGATTTATGAGGGGTTATAAAAGTTAATTAAGGACTAATGAGATACATTTAAGTTTAATATATAACAAATAAATATACTTTGTTAGTTTCAATGCATGGGAAATAAATGCAGTATAACTTTTAATATAAAACTTTAACTCATTAATTTAATGTTTTTAATGCCTTGCCTTATTAAAGATATTGCAAACATAGCTTTTATTTTAGTGCCTTGCAGTTCAATTCACCGCCATTATTGTTTAAAAAGTTATCTAAATAAGTTATTAAGTCAATTTACATATTTTTTCTTTAATATATTCAGATATGTGATCTGGGGTGCTTCTTCTGGATGGAAGTGTAAAATATATTCCTTTCTCGTGCTACTATAGCCAGATAATCGTGTCTGAACAGAGGTCACAGGAAGAGTTTAAATAACTGCATCACTAACAGGACAGCAGTTAAATTGATCACTGATTAATCATTGAGTCAGTTTTTTAAATGCAGAAATAGTCTGCTATGACTGTGGCAGCTTTTGTATGAGAGCATCCATCTTTGTCTTCATCTTTGTGCTTTTCATGGGTTTTTTGGGGCGTGCAGATGGTTGTTGGTGTCATTGCGGGTCGCGGCCACCAGGTGTCAGTGTGGACTCTTCAGTTCGAACAGGAAGTGTGACAGTAAAAACTTGAAAAGCTCGTTTCTCTCTCTCTTCGTTAACAGCGACACTGAGAGAGCGTGAAGCGGTGATGACCATCGACTCTGCTAATATCAAGTTAATATGACATTTTATTGACTTTTTAAGGGGTTGTGTGTGTCTGTGTGTGTGTGTGTGTGTGTGTGTGTGTGTGTGATCAACAATAATGAATAGCCCTGAATACAATCCTTGTGTCGGCTGCCCTTCTCAATGGATGGTACAGTTATAATTGTACTGGGCGAACTGGCTCACATTGGCTTAATCCACTGACAACACACACACTCGCACACAAAGAGCAATAATCCACAGTGATCTGCCACCAGGGGGTTTTCCTCTCTTTGTTCATTATTGATAAAGGGAGGGGGGGGAGGCAGAGGGAGGTGTGACGGGGGAGGCAGAGGGAGGTGTGACGGTAGAGGGCCATCAGGAATCCATCGCTGTCCCGTTCACTTTCCACACAAATGTACCGACTCGTCCGTGTTCCGGGTCGTTCCTCGGGGTAGATTAGAGAGAGAGATCTGTGAAGACGAGACAACTTGATGTCAGACAGCTTTCCTCACACGGCCTGAGGGGAGTCGCTGCTTCATCGGGAGCTTTAAAGTCTCCCTGCCGCGCCTGAGAGAGTCGCTGTTATCAACCGAGAGGTGAAAATATGTCACGTCAAACACTTTGGATCAAAACACCAATTTACTTTTGGACTTTGGTGTGTTTGATTAGAAAATCATCAGCTTCTTTAGTGAAGCCTCGACACGCATCTATAAGAACTGACCCTGTTCATTTTAACCTGAGTATACAAGCACAGTGAAAACAATAATTAATGTTAAGATACGCCTTTATTTTGAAATTCTGTGACACTGTTTCCGTCCATGTGCAGCTCCTTTGGAAACACCTATTTATTTATTTATTTATTTATTTATTTATTTATTTATGTCCTGAGCTGATGATAAAATAATATTTCCACTGAAGTTAAGTTAATAAATGAAACAAATTTTGTTAAATGGGAATATAATATCGTCTCATATCGATCGCAGCTCCCTGTATCGAATCGAATCGTATCGTGACAGACTTTTTGATATCAGAAAATATCGTATCGTTGTCCGATGAATCGATATGATATCGTATCGTGATGAAACTTATCATTTACACCGCTGTTGTTTATCAAGCGACCAGAAGCGGCTAAAAGCGACAAAACGAAACAGTAAAACACGGCTGAAGTACAAACAGGACGAGAGAAACTAAAAAGATTCAGTTAGAAGCTGCAAAACTACTGAGAGCTGAACACACTGACTTTTAAAAACGTTTTTCTCTCAGGTTTCCTGCACAGACACGAGTATCGATTTTAAGGGCAGACGGGTGCAGGTCCATCACCGGTGCAGCTCAACAAAACTGATGCAGAAGCAGATGGGCGCGGTCCGGTTTGACTCGGCCCGGCCAGAAGTGTGAAAGAAGCGGCTGTAAAACGCTGGAAACATTTTTTGAGCCTCCACGAAAAGACTCGCTTCACTCTCAGAATAAGATCCAGTCTGTCAGATAACATTTGGTAGAAGAGCTGCAGAAATAAATCATCTTATCCTCATTCATGTTCGACCAGCAGAAGTCTTTATGCCAAAGATATGCAGAAGATATTTATGTGATATTATATGCAGGAAGTTGAACTTCTTGGCTAAAAGCCTCCGACTTTGTGTCCAGGTACATCTACGCTCAACACTGTAGCTGCTCAAGCTAACGTTCACTTTTTTTTAAAGGGTTTAAAATGCTGATATGAAACAAAACAATAACAAATGCACATTTCCAAGCTAGAGCCTGACCGATACATCAGTTGGGTCCAATATCATCGACAGACGTATCAGTATCGACTTTGGCTGACATGATGTCATTTTAGAACGTAATGCAGAAAAAGATGCTTGTAGAAATTTAAAATCATTAAATTCGCAGTGACGTTGACTGTTTGGGTGCACTGATGTCATTTTGGACAGTAAATCTTCTTGTTTAACTATAAAACATCCTGTATCTACTAACTTCATCTCAAGTGTTCGAGGTGTCAGGCTGATATATCCACATTTAAAATGTTTTTTAGACTGCATATCAATATTGGCATTGGCCCCAAATATCCAGTATTGGTCGGGCTGCATTCCAACATAAACTCAGGATGAATCTGCAGAAGTCAGAGTCTGTTTTTAACTGTAGATGACTGTATTTCCTGCCTCTTTGAACCTGTTGAGGAAACATCTTCTCCCTCTGCACACACTAACATGCTGATGGGCTGATATTGATTGCTATTAATACTCGAGCCCCCGTAGTTTTGCTCGCTGCTCTCGCTCTCACTTGTGGAGCGTGTGGGAGGCGACCAGAGCCACAGACAGGTAGAAGTGAAGCGTGTGTGTGTGTGTATGTGTGTGGTGTGTGTGTGTGTGTGTGTGAAGCAGGAAGAAGAAGAAGAAGAAGAAGAAAAACAGAATCACAGCAACAGAGACGACGAGAAAGAACGAGAATGTTCGTCTCTCCATCGCTCCAGCCGGGCAGCCTCGTTGGCTCCTCTCCTCCTGTGTGTGTGTGTGTGTGTGTGAGAGTGTGTGTGTGTGTGTGTGTGTGTGTGAAAGTGGGTGTGAGCAGCTGAGCGAGTTGGTCGCTGTGCACGTTGAGAGTGGCCGCCACTCCACTCCGCTCCGCTCATCCATGCTGGATTAAAAAAAGAAACCCCCTTTTTTTTTTGTTTGGGGGATTTTTTTTCTTTCTTTCCTTCTCGTGGGATTCATACACACAGCTGTTCGGGACACACACACACACACACAGCTGCTGAAATGAGCGAGGAGGTTAAAGAGAAGGCGGCGGGGAAGTCAGCTCATCGCAAGAAGAAAGGAAAGAAGGTAAAAGAGGTTTGAGTTTGTAAACAACACGGTGTGGCCGGATTGTTCCGGCTGTCACCTTATTTTTATGCATTACTCAAAAGTTGTGGAGTGTTTCTTGAATATACGACTGATTTGACATTAGAAGATGGTTGTTGGGCGTTGATTTGTCCTTTTGGAAGTTGTGCTTCTGTGGATTTTTGTGGATGGAGAGCAGCTCTTTCATCGTGGTCTCTCTTTGTTAGCCGGGGATTTGATGACAGAGCATTATCACGGCACAGCAGAGGCTCTGATGGTTAGTTGGGCTTTTGTTCTTCACTTATCCAACAAAAGAAATGGCAGTTTAATCACTGTTGATATAAGACTTGTTGTTAAAATTTACGTCTCATCCAGAGGGTTTGTGATGTGGTGATTTTGCCGGAATACTTCCATGAATTTGCATTTTATTCCTCCCCTCATGTGTCATGCGCTTTGTTTTTATTTCCAGCCTCTTTACTTCACAATATTCCCTCCTTCTGTGCTCATTAAGTAGAAAAATCCTTGTTTTTGTGCCACAAAGTGCGTCCGCAGGCAGTCGAGCACCTGTTAACCTGCTAATGTGCCCAGAGGGAGCTGAGCAGAGGATATGAAAAAATAAAAAATGAGAGAGAGAGAGATCCAAACAGATAACAAAAGGGAAGGGAAGACATGACGTAAGGTAAAAAGGTAAAAGGAGCTCGAGGAGGGAAGCAGGGCAGGAGGTGAGAGTGAAAGTGGGAGGAAAGAGGGGAGGTCACGATCAGACGCACTTCCAACAAACGTGTCTGCGCGTGAATCACCGCGACGGCCTACAGATGCCTCTCCAGATCCATGTGGATGACAAAATGGAGAATTTGCTGTGATTTAATCCACAATGAGCAACATGAATGAGACAACATGGCAGCGATCTGAAGCAGGAAATGCCTCCTCAGCACACGATCTGTGATTAAAATGGCCTTTTTTCTCTCTGCTCACTGAAGACATCTAGGATTTATAGTTCTACGTTAGCTGGCTGTCTGGATGAGTGGGTGGAGTGTGTGTGTGTGTGTGTGTGTGTGTGTGTGTGTGTTTGTGTGCGTAGCCTTTTGTTTATGCCACAACATCACATCTCAACAAGCAAGCCGATCTGAAAAAGTCGTCCCTGGAGGAATATTTGCAGGACTTTCTGAGCAGATCAGGTTCTTGTTAACAAGGCGAGAATGAGATTAACGTTTGGTTTAATGAGTTTAGTTCGGACGTGTTTTCATACCAAATACTGATATTATATATATTACAGTACATAAAAGACTACATGACGACTGCAGCGTAGAGCGACAGGCGGATCTTCGTCGTGCAGTCGCAGTTTGTTGATATTACGGTTGATTTTTATCTGAAAAATTTAGCAGTGTAGCAGCGCGGCATCATGGGTGTTGTTGTCTTCATTGTTCATCGCTGATGAAGATCTTCTCTCATTTTGACTTAAAGTCTCGTTCACGCTACGTTTAGTCTCGCTCGACGACTTCCTTCGTCACTCTCTGATGAATGTGATGTTTCCCTGGACGTTACGATTAATAAAAGTCTGGACTTCTCTGGAATTTAACATTTGTCAGATTTGGGACGATGTATTCAAACAAAATGCATCACAAAGACAAGATTTTAATGTGGAGATGTTACATATTACTGTGTATATTTAACTTGTATTATCAGATACAACGAATGATGATAAATACATGAAATGTCAAAACATGACTTGCAGTTTTAAGAGATCTTTAAAGGAGCATTCTGCCAACTTTAGACATGAAGATTAGTTTAAATCATATCGATGTAATCTGGGTTATTTCTGTGAGTTTCGACTTAACTTAATCTGGCAGTGAATTACAAATCAGGGATGTGGAGAAGAACATGGAGGATCTTTCTGCCTCCGCTGCTTTGATTTGCACAAACTTTATTTAAAATCCGTCTGTTGAAAGTCGAACAACTGCTGGAAATCCAGTAGATTTCCACCAAACTCCAATTAAAACTCTCGACAAGCTGATTGATTGATGACGATCACTGTGTGTTTTATTGACACCTGAGCTCCTCCGGCTGAGGTGTTTCAGCGGACCGTCTTCACTCACTCTGCTCTCCGTTCTCACCTCCAACACGCCCACATCCCGACGCTCAGTGCTTCGCTGTGGTCGGCGCTCCCAGTCACTCACACATCAGTGCTACTGTGGTTACTGTGGTTTCATCGCGGCCTTAGCAACAGGTGGAGAGACGAGGCAACACTTATCTCATCCAGGCAAAAAAAACCATCTTCCTCTCTCTCTTTTTTTTCCTCCTCTCCTGATCTCTCTATTTATCTTGTCTGCTCCCTCCTTTAATAGCCTTCCTCTATATTCTCCTCCTCTTCACGTCCCTTCATCTGCCTTCCTGCCTCCTCCCTAAAATAGAGCCGTCAAGAAGCCTCCCTCTCGTCCACTTTGCTTCCCCCCCACACTCGTCTTTTTCATCTGCTCCCCTTTCCCTCCTCCACTCCTCCACGCCCTGACCGTCTCTTCCTCGCAGGATCGCGGCGACACAACAGTCATCTCTCATTAGTCGAGACGCCGTCTCACAACAGAGTCGCGAGGTTCCAGACTCCTGATGATTTATCTCTTTCTACCCTCCTCACCTCCCGTCTCCATTCATCCCGACTCTCTACGCCTCAGCATCTCTTCCTCCACACCCTTTTTTGACTCCTCCTCTTCCTCCTCCTCTGGTCTCTTTCTCTCTGTTTGCTTCCTTTAAAATACAAAAAGAATCGTTAATTAATCTGAGCAGCAGGCAGCCAAACACACACGGGTACAAACTGTAAGAGGACGCAGCTTCATATTCTGAGACGCACTAAATCATAAACCCTGTTTGTTGTCGCCTTTGTTCCGCTGCGCGAGCCAAAAGCACCTGTTACACAGAATAAACAGAGAAGACTGCGGTGTGTGTGTGTGTGTGTGTGTGTGTGTGTGTGTGTGTGTGTGTGTGTGTGTGTGTGTGTGCGTGTGCGGGGAGACAATTAAGAACAGCTGACTAAACATAAGGCTGAATCTTATAGAATAAAGGTGCTGAGCCAGCAGCAAATTCTCACGGCAGTGTGTCGGCTCTGCACAGGAACACACACACACACACACACACACACACACACACACACACACACACACACACACACACACACACACACACATATTGTAAACACACAGAGATGTTAATGCACAGACACACAACCACAGAAGTTACACTCGCTGACTGAGCTGCGTTTTTGTTTCTGATTGATTTTAATGTCTGTAAATTGCGAAATCACATCTAAAAACTTGAGTGTTCAGTTACTTTACACTTAAAGACACATGTTGTACTTTTTTACTCCACTACAGTTATTTGCTTACTTTAGTTACTAGTTACTTTACAAATTGCAGATACTTTTACTCAATCCCTGAGTGAAATATTGTTCTTTTTTTTTCTAGGTTGCAAGTTTTAAACAAAAAATTTGGCATTATTTGTATTATAACATTTATTTTGATACATTTAGTTACTAATTGTATAAATAGCTATTTATTTTATATTGTAGCAGTGCTGGAATGTAATGAGATACATTTACTCAAGCGGTGTACTTTACTGTATCTTACTTGAGTATTTTATACCTCCGCTCTGCTACATTTTAAAAACAAATATTGTACTTTTCCCTCCATTACATTTATATCCTAACTTTAGTTACTAGTTACTTTGCAGACTGCAGATATTCTACTCAATTTCAGAGATAAATATTTTACTTTTCTCTCTGCTACATTCATTTTAAAGCTTTAGTTACTTTCCAGATTACAATTTTAGAAAGAAAAAAGCCAATGCATCACATTTATTGTTACGTTTATTCGATTACTTTAGTTATTAGTGACTTTAGAAGTTAAAGAAACATTGATTTTGATAATCAGAAAAGGGGAAATTATTGCATCTTATAGTTTACTTGTACTTTTGATCCTGGAGTACATTTTATATCAGATTTGTACTCGAGTACTATTCATCTGGGTGACTTTCACTCCTACCAAAATAATATTTCAACATTATAGCTTTATTTTTTACTCTCGGCTACTTTTTACAACACTGGAATAAATACATTTCACATGTGTCCACATCTATAAAGGTATTTGATTTTGCTTTCTCACTTTGCTGTATTTTTCTTCCTTAATGGTGTGCGTGTGTTGTCAGAGTGCTTTGAGCTCTCAGGGTCGATGTGAAGAAGTAAGATAACGCTCGGCTCCAGAAGGTGTTACCTGAAATTACTGTCCCCTTATTGATGATTTATGTAAACGGCTGATTCGGGAATTCACAACCAAGATAAAAATGTTTCAGAGGGTGACGAACGCGCCGTGACGCATCCTCCGTATTTGCCTTTTTCTGCTTGTGTCTCCAGCTGTAATTACATGCCACCGGTCTTCTGTGACTGTCACAGGAATGGGGAGGGAGGAGGAGAGGGAGTCGCGGGGGACCCGAGAGCTTAGCAGGTGTGTTAATGGATGTAACCATGACAACCAGAGACCCGCCGGGAGAAGGAGGAAGTGAGAGAAGTTTAGTCATCAGGTGGAGAAAATCACACACAGCTCAACATCTCAACACCGAGTCGGTTCAGAGCTGCGGACCTTCACGAGCGCGTCTGTGATTGAACTGGATGAACTCGAAAACAAATTGATATGATCCGCCTCGCCCTGCACTTTGTGTGTGTGTGCGCACACACACATGCGACGGGCTCGGTATGCAGTTTTACATATTTGCTTTGTAACTCAAAGCCCGTCGGGGTGAGTCTTGTAACTGAGGAGGGAAACAGGAAGACGGTGGCAGACGATCCTCTCTGGCGAGACACGTGTACCGAGAAATACCTGAACAGAGTGCAGACGCCAAATAATCAGGTTAACGCGCTCGAAATTGTTGCTTTTTCCCCCCTAAAATTGGATGAAAACATCAATTTGGCAGCTGTACGGTACCAATTTGTGCTGATAATTGGAATCAGAATCCTGGACATGACAGGATATCATCAATATAATCATAATTTGTGATTATTTTGTCTTTGTTTGTGAGCAGAATCGGCGCTCCTCTCTGTAATAATGACAGCTCCACTCTGATAAAACATCCCATCTGTTTCGAGGGAGGCGAGCAGCACATATATGCATGATGTATCAGTGTTTTTGTGCTGTTTTAACTGAGAGAAGTGGACTGTTGCTTATGTAACATGACTGCCCACGTTCAGTCATTTCTCAACCCACACCCTCTCCGATGTCAATACTGTCAATGCTTTCAATAGGCATGAAGTGGTAGCTTCAGCACGCTGGCAATCTGATTTATCCAAAGTGCAGACTAAGAAAAATAGACAGATTTGTTCGCGGGAATTGTAGTTTGTCGTTTTCAGATCAATACATTTTGTATGCGAGTGACCGATGAACCTCCAGTCATTCATTCTTTTTCACAAGTTCTCAACAGGAACCGCGCTCGATTTTAAAGTGATACTTCGACCCAAAATCTGTCTTTTTAGAGTAGGAAGCTCTCGTCCTCTGCGAGGCTGTGAAAAGGTTGGAGGAGGTTTAGTCTCCGCTGAGCCGGTGGTCAGCTCGGATCACATCCAGAGATAAAGGTCAGCTTCTGAAACGTACTCCACTTCTCTGCTGTCGTCTTTCTACGCTCAGTATTTTCCAAACAGACATAAACAAATAAACACTGATGTATAGATAATCTAATAGGAGGGGTGATTAGATTAGATTAGAGTAGATTAGATAATGAATAAGAACCAGAGATATCTTCCCTTTTAGATGTGTTATGGTCGTAGTGGAAAAATGAGTGATGCTCGCTTCAAGCGGTGTTTATTCCTTTTCAAACAGCTTCGACTGGAGCCACAAAATACTTTTATACAAGCCTCTCAATACATGTTATTGAAAGTAATATTTCTTTAGAGCACGAGTGTCAAAATACTTAATCAGCTGAGAAATGTACAGAGTTTATTTTTTCGAAAACTGTCTTGGAACGAGTCTTCAGGACTGCTGTAAGGTTGTGATGTCAGAACACGGTGGGCGGTGCCTGCTCAGGCCTGTAAGAGCTGACCAATCAGAGAAGCCTGTGCTTTTTTTTTGCTGGGGGCGGGCCTTAAAGCGACAGGCACTCAGACAGCATTGAGACAATATGAGACAAATAATGTGTTTTTTTGAACATTAAAGCATGTAAACACTTTCTAACAACTAAAATAAAAGCATGAACCTGAAAATGAGCTTTCAAATGTGTGACACTGAACTGATTTCACACCTCCTCTTAGCGAGGCGCTCTTTTGTTAGTTGACTGCAGTATAAGTCGACCACACACATCCATACTGATATATATACATGTAGAGTTTGTCTCTCTTCATGTCCTGCTGCTGCCTTGAAGCCGCAGACATCTCGGGCAGATACAAACAGGTGGAATCGCTCTTCAACACCAGTTGAACCATATGCTCGCTCGTACGCCGTCACGGTTCCAGGCGACACGAGGGTAATTCCACCTTGGACCGAGCTTTGTCGTCTTCCAGAAGGGTGGTACTGGGTGGAGTCAGACAGGTTACTCTATACCAGGGCGTAATCCCAGCTGGAATGCCCGGCGCACAGCATTTCATGAGCACGGAGCTGGCTGCCCTCCCGTACAGTTCATCACTCCTGACAGACGTTGCCAGGGATATCTGATCACTCCTCGGGCACTATCACGAGCCATTCAAAGGGTTTGGCCGGGTTGTACTATGGGTGCCATATTGCTCACGCTTCTCTGAAAGCAGGAAGTGTTGGCTGTAAAGTGTAACATTAACTGAGTTGCCCATTCTTAAATTCTGCTGGCTTGCTCAGAAACTCAGCAGTGTTGACCTTAAGTATCACCCCTGGCAGGATCCGTCTCTGGAGTGAAAACAGGGAAAGCATTTATGAGCACCGGTTGTAGAAACTACTGGGCCAGTCAGAGCCTTTTGTGAGTCGGCCCAGTGCTGGTGTCATTACCACCGTGGGTCAAGAGTCAGAGAGATCAGAACCAGAGACTCTTGAGGCGCTTCAGTATAGTCGTCATGTGACCAAAACAGGTAGCTGGGTTAGCACAAGCAAGCTACTGTTAGCTTTTATAGACCATGAAGGTGCTAGCTTACAGATCACCACATGCTACGGATGGCGCAGACGCCTCGACTTCTTATCCTGTTAGCATGATTACTATCACTGGCTGGCAACTCAGTGCAGACCTGAGAAAAATGTCATGTGTTAAAATCCAAAAGGATGCAATAAACTCACTACTGATAGAGGATGTCACCTATTTTTCACCTGTTAGCTGAACACTACATTGTGAAATCAGCAGGAGGGGAGCTAATTAGCTGTTGGCTGCAGAGTCCTCCAGTGTGTTTAACTAAATGAAGAGAATAGCCTGAAACTAACAGAGCTAACTGAGCAAACAGCTAACAGAGCTAATAGCCTACAGCTAAGAGAGCTAATGGAGCTTATAACCTAAAGACAACAGAACTATCTGAGCCAACTACAGCTAACTGAGCTAATAGAGGCTACAGCTAACAGCATTAACTGAGTAACAGCTAACTGAGCTTGCCAAATAACAGCTAATGGGACTGATAACTTATGGCTAACAGAGCTAATGCAGCCAACACCTAACCAAGCTGATTACAGATTACAGAGCTAATGGAGCTAACGGAGCTGATAACCAACAGCTAACATTGCTAACTGAGCAAACAGCTAACGAAGATAATAGCCAACGGAGCTAAACACACAGCAGGAACATGAAGTGTTAGACAGTCAACTGTTAAAGTATAATTTAGAAATATTTTGATCGCTTATACTTTCAACTACAAACCATAAATGATTATAACTTCGTAAAGAACTTTTTCGGAACAGTTACAACTGTTTTGTTCAAGGAAGATGGAGGATCTGGATCTTTACATGTGGCTGTCAAATGCTGGAGCGAAGGCTGTAATAATAATGTGGTAATGAAATGAACATTCAGTCTAAATATATTAAGGCACCATTTGCTTTTCACAAGATTATTCTAATGGTGAAGGTTACATTCCTTGGAAAAAAAGGTTTAATTCAGGCTTGGTTTGTAGTTTAAGTCTGCCGAGTCAACCGAGTGTCCTTGAATCACAGAAGAAACCCGGCGCACAAAATGTGATTATAATAAAAAACCTGAAGCAGCCATGATGATATGAAAAGCACATGTAGAAGATAACAAGCAGACTCAGCGTTAATACACGCTGCTGCAATTTTCCTCCCCATTCATCACGCAGCGATTTTTCACCCCCCTCTTCCCAGTTTATTGTCCTGGTAGATACTCCAGCACGCAGCATAATGAAGCCACTGATATTCTTCGGGGTGAGAGTTGCTGCCAGCCGGGTCCTTTAGAGCCAACATATTGTGTTTTTGCTGAGGCAGCCGTGGAGCAGAATGCTGCGCTTGGCTCTATTTCTCACACTTCACGGGAACAGGATGAAGCTCTGTTAGCTCTGTTAGCGCTGTTAGCTCAATGCACAGGCCTCGCTCTCTATCACATTCAGAGAGAGACAACGAGGAGTCCACGGGAGATGATAAGGTGAAGAGGTTGAGCGAGGTGAGGCGAGAGAGAGAGAAACAAAGTGAGATGGTCCGACTTGTTGGCCTGGACCAGGCGGTTCTGTTCCAAATGCACTTTCAGCAGTTGACTGCGACCCAGGACTGCAGCTCTTGAGATCTTTGCTTTAATCAACTCCTAATCCTCAGCGAGACAGGATATCTGTGCAACGTCCACTCGTAATTACAATGAAAAACACGGGCTAATGGATGAATATACTGATTCGTACGCCCTCTGATCTGAGGACAACGTTGTTCTCAAACAGCGATCGACTCTAAACGCCTTTAACGTTAATGAATAAATGAGGTCATAGCTTTTCAAAGACAACACAGACCATCAGTAAGAACCAGGAAATGAACGGCACATCGAGTTTAGCCTGTTTTCAGCTTTCATCCTTTACATTTCTACATGTTTGTAGGTCTTTCTTTATTTTCTGTTTAGCTTCCTGTCGATGTTTCATCCGTCTGACTCATTTCTTTCCGGTTGTTAACACGACCACTTACAGTATATTACTGCTGACATCATCATGATGTCTAAAAGCAATAGACTTTCTGCTTTATTAAAAGCTTCCCTCTAGTGCAAAGGATGGTAATTTAAAGATAATCAATAGTGAGGAGGAGAATGTGTGAGAATAATTGCGTGGATGTGATTTGGTTTTATACATTTTAGAGTTTCAATCAGGGCTAAAAGTAGCGAGATACCAGTTTACAACAGGAAGCTGAGGCGAGTACGCTTCCTCACTGCGGTGAACATATTAAACTAGTCGTCATTTTCATGGCTTATTCCCAAGACTCATTCCAGTTTATTAAAAACACACACAGCCTCGGTGTTGCTCTTCGCTCGATGCGTTGAGTCGGTGTTAGTGGTTATAAATCTAATAAATCCAACTGCTGAGTGAAGTTATTGCTGAGCGTGAGAGGCTGTAGTGGAAAGT
>CAEMYA010000297.1:2589794-2603696 GCA_903131615.1 Diplodus sargus | reverse complement strand
CATGTACGTTAAAATAATCGGTTTCATTACACGGTTGAGCACAAATTGGTGCGAACGCAACATTTCTGAGCTGACTACATGTTATTAAACCCACAATATTAATACGACTGCTGGTGATATCAACATCAGTGAGACATCTGTGTCCAAAAATGACCTTGTTGTGTAAAAACTCACTGCACATTTGTCCCTTCTGCTCATGTTCTGATTCCTTTCAGAGGCTTTTTACTTTTCTGACACTTGACGAAATGTAAATAAAGAAGGAGGGATGAGAGTTCTTGATATCAGACTGGACTAATCTGAAGAAATATTCCACATTGACCTAAATAAGCGACATAAAGCTGAACATAAATCCAACTTTTGTGACGCTTGTATATCAGTAACACACTCACACTCTGTCAAACATTTTTCGAGCTCGTTGTTGTCTGCGACACCAGAAGTTCTCGGCTGCTTAACAAGTGATTCAGACTCCGGTGAGCGTCTGTCGTCATCGTGAAGAATCTCGTTTATACTCGTTATAGAATGACTTCCTCTCTGGCAGCGTTACAGCCGCTCGAGGAAGTTGTAATGTCGCAATCACAGCAATTAAGACAAATTCAACCGATCCCTGTGAGTTCTGCACGACCTTGCCAATCTTGTCTGCATATTTTGAAGACGCAGACGATACTCTGACATTTACCAACAAAAAATACTCTTCGAGACTGTGCAAGGAATACATAGTTTGGAGCGTGGTTGTAGTTGAACATAAAGGAAAGTCATTCACATGCGAGTGCTTTTATTACGCAGAACACACCCAGAAATGGAGGGCGTGTTTGTGTTTAACAGCTCAGACATTTTATGCCTCAACAATCTAAAAAAAAAAAACATCTGCAAAATCCTGGAGGGACTGAAAATACACGTTATATCAAGAGAGCGCCATCAGAAACTCCAGTAGATTCATGAATAAAGGGATAAAGATCAATTAAGGGGACAAAGAGACTGATCAGGTTCAGTTAGTAGTCTGTTGATCTATTACTCGTACTTGTTCTGTTGAACACAGAGAGCAGATGCTGGCCGACACCTGCAGACACATTAGTCTAGTTTACAGCCTCGTTAGCCGCCGTCCTCGTTCACTCCTTCATCACCTCCTCACCTCCCTCGTCTGACACGTTCCGGTCTCTTTTATCTTGTTCCTCATCACGGCTGCTTCCGTTTCCTCTCATTCCTCATTTTTTTTTACCTCATATGACTCCTTTTTTTCCCCCTCCATCCTCCTCCTCCTCCTCCTCCTCTTCCTCCTCCTGCCAGTGACCACATGCCTGCCTCTTGATGTGTTGCCATGACAGCCGGCCAAGGTGTCATCGCCAGGGTCATTTGCATGGCTCTACTGAGCATGCCCACCAGAGTCGGGTCAGGATACCCGTCCTGAAGCGGCCGCGTCCTGCTGCGCTCGAGTATGCTCTCTCTCTCCATATGTGTGTGTGTGTGTGTGTGCGTGGAAAGTACATGCTGTTTGTGTGTGAATACGCGGATTAGGATGAGCTATCAGTGTCTATAATGGAAAGTTCATGTCTAATTAACCTTTATAATGTCAGGGAGGGTTATCATTCCACATGGATTAGAGCGCAGCCTCCAGCAAACACATACATTCAGTATTAAGATCTGATCTCCGAAGACGATGACATGAAAGCGAGCTTTTCAAGATGATCCTCAAGGAGGCGACGCGAGCGATCACCGTGGCTCCGAAGCCTGAAACATTTATTGAATGTAGCGTCGTCTTGTTACGAGGCTAAAAATAAAATTATACTACTCATATTCTTGTTGTGAGGCGACCCAGCAGACGCGCCTCGTCCAAACCAGAAGTTGTGAAACTTGCATCATTATTTCATGAGAGGACGAGCTGCAGTTGTTAAACATGAAGTAAACATGAAATATTTTGCCTCCATGAGTATTTAACACTTAGAGCTGAGAGAAACATGTTTCCATTAATCATTTTGCAGATAAAATGTGAGAAAAGTGATCTTATTCAGGAAAGTTGCAACACTCTGAAACCCAGAGGCCTCGATCACGATCAGACTAAAGGTACAGCTGCTTAAAAAACGCCACAATATCAAGAATAGATGCTTCATGTTCATGTTTCTTTTAGAAGAATTAAAATAGTATGTTGTCACAGCGCAGTGTTTGTGGTCCGGTTAGGTTTGATCACAGAAACCTGCTCAAAAGACATTCAGGGTTAAAAAGACGTCCAGTGGAGTGTCAGAGTGACATCCTTCAAGGTTTTTACAGTATCATTTTAGACATCTTTTCAGCTTCATGTACAGACGTCTGAAGAACTTCTTGTGCTTTAAGACGACCAAGTTTTACTCCTTTCGGCAAAAGATACAGGTCGGATTTAAACCCCGAGCTCGACCTCAGCAGCCTGCATGAGGCGTTCTCTTTACGCTCGTTTTCAACAAGTTCCATGTTTTGGCGATCAGCATCAACAACACCTGAAGAATTTTGGATATAAATTGTTCTCATGTCCTTTAAATTTAATTTCCAGTTTGAATAAAAGTTAAAATGATACGAAAACATAGTTCTTGAATGTTTGACATGTGAAAATGTGGATTGCTTTTTTAAAGATAATCAGTTAAACAAAAATGTCCCTCGCAATTTTTCGTACGTTTTAATATTCATATAATTATTCAGGTAAGATCCTTTTTGGGACATGAGCTAAATTCTGAAAGACCTAAACTAAAACTTTAACATCACACCAATCACACAAATGTTCAGTCAGTAGCAAACACAACCACCTCGTTCGGCCCATTAATGAGATCTATCTGCTGCTGCGGAGCGTTTTGAAGTGTGCCGGGGTGCGATGTGGTTCGATGTGGCGGAGGGATACTCTGCTCGGAGGAGCTATTTGTGGCTCGTGTATCCGGTTGCCGTGGAGACAGCTGGCAGAGAGCCAGCAGGAGACCGAAGTTGACCTCAGACAGAGAGACAGACAGTGAGAGAGACAGGCAGGTACAGACAGATGAACAACAGGTGGATGTAAACACTGCAGGCAGACAGATGCTCCTAAATGTTCAATACATTGGCTGACTGACTGTCTCTCTCTCTCCTGTAGGTAAGTGGCTGTAATGGTCTCTCTCCCTCTGAATGTGGTCTCAGCCCCTCAGTTAACCCTCGTTTGTCACCCGGCCCACCAGCTGTGCCTCGCTGTCTTTTATCTTGGGAAGTCAGCAGGTAAAAAGCAGGAGTTTTTTCTCTTTTTTTTGTGATTCTCAGATGTGATTATCCTGTTTTTGACATTTGAGAAAGGCTTGATGGAGGTACATGAACGAGGGGCGACCGCTGCTCTGCCCACACGAGCTCAACCACGTTGTTAATGGACATTTATCTTTTTCTTTTTATGGGCTGTCTGGACGAGCCACACCCAAACTCCCTCTCCTCCTCCTCCTCCTCCTCCTCCTCCCGAATGTGATCTAATATTCCTGTCCTGATTCTGCAGGCCGGCATCATCTCACAGTCGCTTGAGTAATATGCACTTACTGTATATGCATCCTTATCTAGTGTTTTTAATCGGGTTTTACGGTGTGTCGGATGTCTGGATTGTGCTTTGTCAGTGTCGGTGGAGTGAGCGAGGGGGAAGTAAAGTGTTTGAGAGCGTCAGAGAGATTCACAGAGACTCTATCAGACAGAAGATGGAGACAGCCAGAGGAGAGAGAGGGAGAGGGAGGGAGAGAGAGAGAGAGGGAGGGAGGGAGAGAGAGGGAGGGAGAGAGGGAGAGGGAGGCCACGTTCTGTCCAAACAATGAGAGCACTTCTCAGACATGACGGCTGAGAGTCGCCTCCAGGACTCAGCTGGAGCATTTAATCGTATAGCTATCAGAGTCAGAGCGATACTGAGAGTAAAAAGGTGTAGAAATAATACTGGTACGTAAACAAAACAAAACTTTTCTCGTGCGTCTGGTTTTTAAACGATCGTGGTGAAGATACTAAAGATATATTTCATGCCTGTTTAATCATTGTGGAGCACAAGAACAGTATCTGTTGCCCTGGTAACGACTAACAGGAACACAAATAATTAAACGCTTGTTGTTTACAAACCCTTTATTTTGAGGGAACGTGACAAAAGTTGTTAAAACCTGACTAAACAAACTATCCCTTTAATATAGTTTGATTTGTTTTAAGTTATTATCTACTGTTTAGAGTCAAACTGTCAGCTGTAGAGCATCATAACACCTGTGGAGCCGAGCTGATTGGCTCCCGCTAACGAGCTGCACCTGAAAAATCCCAGTGTGCTGAGTGTTAAAGAGGCACTATGTAGTTTTGTAGTATCTTTTCTGAATGAACGAGCTGTTCTCAGAGGAAAATAAGGTTCCCCAGGATACTGTTTGGAGCTAGAAAGGTGGCAGGGTCCGCCACATGCAAACACATTAAAACGGTATGAAACTGTGTTGTCAGTTTGCTTATTTAGTCAGTGAAAATCTTTCTCTCTACTGATTGAAATGTCTTTCCGAAAAACTACGTAGCGCACCTTTAACGTAACGTGAATTAAACAAGATGGTTGTTTAACATGATCTCGTTCTACTTCATGACATCATTGTTATTTTGCTGAGAGAAGTTGCATACGGTGTATTTAGATCCTCTTTTGGTCCCACTTTTTCCCTACTTTCCCTTCAAAAATGGCCCCAAACGACTACAAATAGATATTATTAGCCACATTTATCAGATCTATGTCAGTGTCCGGCTTAAAAATACCGTATTGATCGTTTATGGGAATGTCCTTAATGTCATGTTGTTAGAAGGTGAAGCTTGTTGAGTCAATCTTAAAGCATCAGACTTGACCTTTCATACAGAACGCTGTGGCTCAGGTGAGACGCCGTGACGGTTGTTTTTTCACATTGATCTCCGAGACAAAGAGCTCTTTCTCCTCCAGCACTGTTTTCATTTTAAATGTCACATGACGTTTGCTGTAATTTGGGGGGTTTGAAGGCCGAGGGGGTCGGAAGCTTCTCACACATTGGCCCTGAAATGTGTTCCGGCATCCGCGTCTCCGTTTCGGTTAATTAGTATATCGGTTTGCAAGGTTGTCTGTGCCCTCACACGCTGATACACAAATAGAGATGGAGTGCGGCTGCCAGCGAGGCGCAGCGTAGCGGCGGCACCAGGACGTCCACGTGTCCTGTTTGTAGTGATAAGGCTTCGACGATCAGCAGGTGTCGTGACAAGATAAAGAACAAACAGAGGTGGATATACAAAAGGAAACTCAAAGAGGGTCGCAGAGATAATTCAAAGCAATTCAGCGACCCCGCCGCGCTGTTTTATCAGTTAAAATCCTGCTTTTCTGGAAACCAGTGGAGAAAATCTGCTCGTGCGGTGCGATTTACTTTCTTCCAGTCAGCTCCTGAGTTCAGTCTTGAGAGAATTGTATTATCGAGCACCAGCAAAGTGAATTCTTTTTCACATTATCAGCATATATTTGTGTGAATGCAGCTGCAAACAGAGAAGAGCGTCCCATCTTTTTCACAAAGCTGTATGATTTTCTTGGGTGTTTACGTCGTCAAACCTCAGCTTCTCTTCGCTCCTTTTTCCGGCAATGTGAGAAGTTTTCGAGTGCAGTTCGAGTCCCGACGAAGCTGCATGTCGAAAGCGTCTTAATGGCATCAAATCGGAGGCACTCTCTCATCGATTCAGGATACTGTGGTGGGACATAATGCAGGGTTAAATGAGTGGGACATCGTTGTTTGTCCAATAAGATGGAAATTGAAGCTCCAAATGGATTAAGGGATACCACACAGGACCAGACAACCAGGAATCACATTAAAAAGTAACTCCATGGGGGGAAACTTTAATGGAACATCGAATGACACACCGCTAATGTCCTGATGCTGTAATCCTCACCCACCTGGCGCTCTGCGCAGGTGGAGGCACATTGCAAGAACAACTTTCAGTGCTTAAATAGTTCGTTTTGTTCCTGAGCAGGTGTCCATGTTTATGTCTTAACATGGAGACGCTTAAAGGAACAGAATAGTAGATACTTAATATTAACAATTTGTCATTCTTGTTATGAAAACACTGTTAAAGAGGTCATATTATGCTGATTTTCAGGTTCATACTTGTATTTGGGGGTCCTCGCAGAACAGGTTAACATACTTTGATTTTCAAAAAACACATTATTTTTCTTCCATGATGCATCGCTGCAGCAACAATTTCCACACTATGTCATTAATGCTGTGTTTTAGCTACAGAGTGGGACATCTCGCCTCTGTTCAATCTTTGTTGAGAGTTGCACATGTGCATTATTTAACAGGCAGGATGCAGCCAATCAGAGGCAGCGTAGGGCGGATCGTGCCGAGCAAGGTAGTGTGATCTAAAATAACTGCTGCAGCATTAGCAACTGGTTGTCTGCTGACTGACTGGAGTGTTTATATTTTATAATAAATATATAAAAATATATATTCATGTAGAGTTACTAGTTACCTAGTGAGTTCGTGAGTTGGTCCGTCTGTGTGGACTTTTTCATGCACATAAGTGCTACATAGCACGATAAACGATTAATCCATAATCGATGGAAGTGACTCTACACTGTAGCTCATTATAAGAGATGTCTGAGCTCTGCGGTTCGCTCACTTTGTGTTCCTGTCAGCTGGGCTGGAGTCCAGCTGGATGATGCTAAACCGGAGTGCTGTGCAGACACTTTATCGACAGAGGCCTGAGCTCTTTATTCTAATTAATCAACAAGTGCAGCACATATCAGATTAAATTCGACTTCCGGTACAATTTAAATCTATTAAGCAGCACACGAGTAACGTAGGACAGCTTGGGTTGGTGCATAAAAATGTCATATTATGTACAATTTGTGCATCAGATTAACTCCAGTGAGGCTGAATGACACCAGAGTGACATGGATGGATACCTGAATCCCCGTCTGGTTCATCTTTATTAAAAATAACCTCCAGTGTGTTATTTTAAAGTAGAAACAGCAGCGAGGCATCCACTTGCCTCCAAACATCAACTGAGATCCTCCTCCTCTCTCTCTGCATGCTGCTGCCCTCCAGTGGTCAGATATAAAAACTACACCTTGTACACATTGTACTGCATCAACAAAAATGGGTTTGTGTTTAGTTTCCATGGTTCTGTAACCAATGACATCCTGAAAGTGACACACACACTAAACACACAATCCAGATCGTATCTGTGTGGATCAAAATGAACCCTCAGTATCATCTTGTTCTGCAGAGTTCAGGCAGGAAACTCACATCACTGTAAATTAACTTCACACTCCCTATATTACCTTCTATGGTATTTATTAGGGCTGTAAGTCTAGTGGCTGGAATTGCTTTGCACCCTTCATGTGTAGATGAATAATTCACAGGCCTGTAAACACCTGAAAGATTTAACATCCACTCTGGAAGACGTGGAGGTTCATGCTTTGCCACTAGAGGGAGCCAGACACCACAGGAAGCGACTGTAAACATCAGCGTTTGTGCATGTGAACAGTTTGTTTTAATGCATTAGCTTTTGATTATTACTATATAAAACAATATAACTTAATTCCTCTGTACTGACCTCACCTCTCTGCGTATTTCCTGGGAGAGATGTAAACTCCACCCAGGATAAATCACTCACCCTCAGCTTTATTCACGCTTCCTCTCTCCCTTCCTGTCGTTACGCTTTTACTGCCTGACTCTGATCCATTAGGCAAAAACAGAACCCACCGCCTGCACGCCTGCACATGAGACGTCTCATATACTGTTCACTGTATGTGAGCAGGTCAAACAGGAGTGTTTAGTTTTTGCTTTACATTTTTGATCTGCTCTGCATTGTGCAATCTACTGTGGTTTGTTTGTGTGAGATTATGAGTGATTGTGTGTTTTACGCTGTTGATGGTTTATGAATATATATGTAAAATATATGCAGGCGGTCTTTGTGTTCCCTCATCCGAGCTCTGGTCCTCTGCAGGAGCTCCGTATCTCAGCTGGTCTTGCTCACTGTGGTGGAGGCTGATGATGAACATCTGGAGTGCGTGTTGTCGTGTAGTGTCCTCGGGCTCTGTGCAGACTCTCTGGTAGATGTTACCAATCATGTTCTGGACGGTTTAATCCTCCTCCCGAGTCGTGCACCAGTTGGAGTAGTTTCCAGTGTGACCGCCTCTCCGAACAATCAATGGTTTAATATTGAGTTGCTCCAGAAACGAGCTGTTGTTTAGGCTTCTTTGGCTTTTATTTTCCTCTGTGCATCATCATTCATCACGCTGCAGTATCAGCAGCAGTTTACATTTTTCATTTTAAAGACATTAATTCACTGTTAAAGTAATTAATTCAGCCAAACTGCTGAATTTTGAGCTTCTTAGATGTGAAAGTTTGCTTCTGTTATCTATTTCATATGATTGTAAGTTGAATATCTTTGGATTTTGGGGCTGTCAGTCAAACAAAACAAGCAAATTAAAGATCTCAAGAACATTTTTGGGGACATTTGATATTGATTTATT
Source organism: Diplodus sargus (assembly GCA_903131615.1). Taxonomy (NCBI): domain Eukaryota; kingdom Metazoa; phylum Chordata; class Actinopteri; order Spariformes; family Sparidae; genus Diplodus; species Diplodus sargus. The sequence continues at coordinate 2,595,241 of CAEMYA010000297.1, read as the reverse complement.
GCAAAAATGTTCTAAAATGATAATAAAAAGAGCTCTAATTCACACAAATTCCAAATGATTGATGCTCACAGGTCAACAGTTCAAATCACATGATATTTGTGTTGTAATGGTCATGTTTTCATTTGTAAAATGGGCCTCAATTCTCTGATTAACCCTCATAGCTGCGCTGTGTTCATGCTTCCAGAGTGTAATATTGTTTGTACCCTGTGGAGGCCAGTAACACACACGAACTTGACTTGATTAACTGCAGTTTCGTGGTCGTGTGCACCGAGCAGTTTGCTGCAGGGAGCGAGCAGCATTAGGAGGAGTTAGATCAGCAGCACAGGGACACGAAGATTGATACAGCAGAGATGGAAAAAAAACAAACCAGAAAGGATGTAGAAAGAGGGAAAAGATGATGAACGAGTACACGGAGAAATAACGCATCTGACTGGCATATTTGCTGCTGACCCACATCCAGAGCCTGACGTTCCTCCTGAGTGTGCTGTTTCCCGTCCGAGCAGAAAACAGCGACTGTGCACCAAAAAAATGATGAGAAACATGAAAGAACGATATTAAACGGAGAGGAGAGTCGTGTCGCTGTGAAGACATCAGCCCGAGACAAAGCGAGCCAAACTCCTAAACCTTTAACATCATCATCTTTTGTTGGGCTCGTTTTAAATTTCTGATCCGCGTTCAGAGAAATCACCTGCTGTTAATCCCAGATCCAACACAGACAGACGGCCTTTATGGTCCCATTCATAAGCTCCTCTTACAGATGGAGATAATGAAGGATTACTTTAATATATCTGGAGTCGCTCTCTGACTGATGACTTATTATAACGCAGTAACTGCAGTTTGGTTTATGATTAGGCGGGCGAGGATTTACTGCTTAATGTAAGATCTCACTTTGAACATGTTCTGTTGGAGTTTTTGTCACATGAGGAGACCCAGAGATTGTGAATAAAAGGCGAGCTATATTCTTTATAGCTCAACGGTGGGAACGACAGTGATGGGCTCCATGAACTCACAGGTGTTACACAGTTTATTTTGCACGCTGCTGCAGAGTTGAGCAGATTCATAGCGTGTAAAAATGCTTCAAGTGTTGGTGTTGTAACCTTTAACAGCTGCAGAGTGCAGCTGTGCAGTCTGGGGCAACATCTGCAGCTGGTGGTTAAGTCTGGGAGATGAAACCGGCTGATTCCCTCCCCACTAGTTATTGTACCATCATATCAGCCCAAAGCTACAAAGTTAGCTTCTAAAATTTCTGTAAATGTTGCCATGTAGTTGCTGATTGGAGTCTTTCCTGAATTCTCGTAGTTTTTTCAGTATAACATCCACATGTTGGTCCCGACTCGCTGTCCGTCCGCATACTGGTCTCCATCTTGCTGATGCTATTAGCTAGCGGCTGCTGTCGTGTTTCTTACTTTGTGCGAGTGTTTTCTTCCCCTTTTTGATGGGCACATCATCCGCCCGCTGTAACTCACCTTACTCTGACATTACTTTTAATAAATCCGAGTTTATCGGGCATCTTTTGAATGTTGCTGTCGGGAGCCTGTTGCCTGTGCTGCCATTACATCAGAAGTCAGTTTGTTCATTTCTAACACCAACAAACAAACACACACTCAACCTCCCAAGTTCAGTCTTGAGGTGTTTTTCCTGAATGATCATAGAAATCTTTTGGGAATATTGCAGGCTGCAGTGCGTCTGTACGATCCTGTCATGTCTACATGTTCCTACTTTTGACTTTGATGATAAAGACGACACTACTCTACAGATATAGTATAGAAATACATATCCACAGTAAATTGTTTGGAGATGCTGCCGAGTAATCATAAGAAATATTATAGAATATTACAGGAAAACTACAGACTGTGTCTCTATGATCCTCTCGCTCTTCCACGCTGACATGTCGCTTGTCACTTTGATAAAGAAGCCGACACTCTATAGAGTAAATAGGCCACAATGCAGTATTTAAACCCTGGATTTATCAATGGACAGCACAGTTAGGCTGATGATGTAGGTTGTAACAGCGAAACACGCTCAGCTGTCAGAACCCAAAAAGGTTTATCACCCGACCCGAACTGTTGCCGCTCCGGCTCCTGAATTATACACGACGTCATGCACAATAAACGTGGAGTGCTGTTTACACTTGATGCTGCGGTTAATGGCATTCAAGTCAGGTCCAAGTGTTCATTCACTGATTGGCTCGAGCCCAGAGGGAAATATCTGGGCCACGAGCTGCGGAGCAGCTGGGCTGTTACACTCAAAGGTTGGTATAAATCATATAACAGTGTGTGATATCACCGCAGTTCATCCTCAGGCGAAATGCGGACAGATAATTAAATATGTAAGATCTCTTTATGTCTTGTAATCAGCAGGTTATGAATCGTATCATTAGAGGGAGAGTTGATGCGGGTTTTCTGTATTGAGACGTCTTCTTCTCCTCTCTTCTTCTTCTTCTTCTGTCTTTGTTATTGTCATGTTGTGGGTTGGGATCTTCCCTCTCCAGGTAACCAATTAGGGCTCGCTCACATCCCAGACAGCCAATAGCGAGGCTGCTCTGCTGTCACATGTCCCTGTCACTGCTGCAATCCTGCATCTCGGCTCCCATGTTGTTAATATTCAAAGGCTGAAATCTACCGACATGAGCTCATATACCGGCACTGATCACACACACACGTATGGACGCACAATGCAGAGATGCTCTGATCTCTTCACACACAGCTGTAAATCACCTTCATGAGAACATTTTGACACATAGAGGACGATATCGCAGGTCTGAGCATGTTGTCAGGTTTTAGTTCTTGAGCTTGTGATTTGTTCAAGTCAAGAAATAAATCATTGTTGTCGCCGCAGGCAAAAATCTGCACGTCTTTCTTCTAATCAGATCAAAGCTGATGGATGCAGCTGCCTTGAACGTAGCTAATTGCTCAGATACCTTTAAGGTACGACTCTCCTGTATCTGTGTGTATCGGTTTATAATGAATAAAACATGAGTATCTCAATAATTGATCTGTTGTTGCACGGCAGCCTGTGGGAACCTCTTCTGTTTAGTTCTAAAAGTCAAGTGAAAGCGTTTCTTTTCCAGGTCACGCATGCCAGCGAGGATTATCGTAATCAATCCCGTGTTTGTAGAGATATTGAGATGCTAGCATGGCTAAAAATGCTAATAGCTGTTAAATTGCTGGTACATGCTTATTTGGAGCCAGATCATCTGAATGAATCGGGTCAGTCCTCATCAGAAAAACGTCCATTTAGGTCGACTGTGAAAGCATCTTATTGTGACCCAGTTGTGTTTTGTTCGGTAGTGACCTCCAGTGGTTGTAGTTATTATTACACCTGCAAAGGAGGGAGTGAGGTGAATCAGTATAAAGAGCAACAAAGTCTGTTTATGGAGCTAGTCGGGTTCAGGAAGCGCAGGACTCTCAAACCCCGAGCCACAAGTTCTGGTACGACTGTCGCTGGTACGCAACGGTCGTGTTGTTTTGGGAATCACAAGCACTCATCCTTTTCCGTTGTTTACGTATCAGGATGTGTTGGATTCATAGCGTTTATCTCCATGACAGCAAATGTCACAATAAACTTTTTTTTTGCTGATTATCAACATCAGTTCATTTTGTTTCTTGTTCTTTGTCTCCAGGTTTATTATAACAGTATATTGTTATTCAAACTGTTTTTGTAAAAGCTGCTGTAAACTTCTCGTCTGTTTTTCTTCCTCGCTACGTCAACGCAATCACACGACTCCTGTCTATGTGTCGAGGCAGCTCTCTTTGTCTCTCTTTGTCTCTCTTTGTCTCTCTTTGTCTCTGTTTGTCATCTGTTTGGTCGTATAAGACATCACCAAAACTCTAGAATTGGTAGTTCTGGTGTAGTTTACCAGAACAGGAGGATTTCTGCAGGTTCACGAGCAGACTGGACCACCTCTTTATGGAGATCTCCATCCTGATTGGGTAAAGTGTGCAGGGATACCACAGAATGCCAAACGTCACGCCATTATTTGCACTTTTGTACCTGCACTGATTGGTTGGTTGAACATTTGGTTCGCTGTCATAATTATTGCCTCGTCTGACTGTACGTGGTTCAGACGTCGTGGTTTCTTTCACGTCAGAAATCTGAATTCCGCTCGTCGTCAGCTCCTGTTTTTGGGTCCGGAGGCAGAGCGGGAGGTATCGGCTCGGCGGAGAAGGCTGCGTTGAAGAAGTTTCATAACAGGAGCGTCATGGCTGCACACTTCCTGCACACTGAGCTCTGCTGGACTCCCAGCGTGAGCGTGTCCTGTACGTTCCCCGTGTGAAGCATCATCCCCCACCTTCTCTCTCTTTATCTCTCTCAGCCATAGCCAGCTGGTACTAAGCAGAGGTATTCATCCATCCCTTCTCCCTCCTATTTTTTTCTTCTTCTGCTGTCCCAGCTGCTCTCTCTACCTCTCTCTCTGCCCCCTCCTTCCTCACCCCTCCCTCATCCTCCTCCTCCTCCTCCTATCTCAACCTCCTTTCCTCTGTCATTTCCATCCTGTTCATATGTCCCGGCGAGACGTCGCGGGCTGAGCTTGAGAGAGTGTGTGTGTGTGTGTGTTTGTGAGTGTGTACATAGAGGATGGCTCAGAGCTCAGGTGCAGGCGGCAAGCAGCTCTGGGAACCAGTCAAGCAGGCAGCCGGACCAGTTAATGTACCCAGGAGACAGAGCACTCTGCTGGGCTAGAGGCTGGAGCTCGGACCTCCAACCCGGAGCTCTACGAACAAACCTGGACCTGAGCTGTTTTTATACGTTATTCTTAATCAAGAGGACATTTCATCAGGCTCTGGACCACATACATGAATTGTTTTTGTATTTTTCTCTAATTGTTTTGCACTTTGAGCATTGGGCAGTGGGAGCAGCTGCCTTCAGCGGTGGAGGAGGTGAACCACAGAGGAGTATGAACAGTCTCCGTCCTGCCCCGAACTGGACCGGTGTGGATAACTGCTGAGGGAGATAAGGAACAAAAGAAAAAGAGGGGAAATCTTCACACCGAGGAGAGGAAAACCCTTCCCCGCTCACACACCTGTCAGGGCTCCCTCTCTGACAAAAAAAAACACTCAGCCGAGGGACAAAAAGATAATTAGGAGCTGAGAAGAAAAGAGGCTACAGAGCAGACTTTGGGTCCACGCTCTATTCATCCATCCATCCCTCCATCCTTCTCCCGTTTCCCCACCTGTGAGGATTTAATTGGGCTGGAGCAGCATGGCGCATGCCGCCTCGCAGCTGAAGAAGAAGGCGGATGAGAACCTCAACGCTGCGGAAGATGAGAAGGAGAAGAAGAAGGCGGCGAGGAAGCGTGCGCGCGTAGAGAAGAAAAAGGTAGAGAAAGAGGAGGAGGAGGAGGTGGAGGAGGGAAAGTGATGGTGATGGTGATGGAGGAAAGGGAGCTGACACAGGGGAGGGAGGCTTGAGACGTGTCGGTCTAGTGGAGTCTAGGAGGTTCTCTT
>CAEMYA010000297.1:2568075-2584684 GCA_903131615.1 Diplodus sargus | reverse complement strand
CCTCTCCTCTCCCCTCCTCTCCTCCACTCTGCTGTCACTCCCCCACCTCCCTTTAGCTTCCCTCCCTCCCTCCCTCCCTCCCTGCATCCCTGTCAGCTGGCGGAGGGCTGTATTGTTCTGCCACACTTCTGCTTCTGGGACTGAGGGGGGGAAGGAAATCTGGCTACGACACACACACACACACACACACACACACACACACACACACACACACAGCTCCCTTGTGACCAGGCATTGTACCACATTAATCCCCCGACACTTATTTAAGCCGAGATTCATATTTCCAGCTCCTCGTTTCGTCCTCCTGCTCTCCAGCCAGCGTCTCTGCATCTCTTTGTTCTCCGCTTAAAAATATTCAATCTTTACGTTTTGGTTTTGTTTTGAATACGCAGTCGATTTACATTCGTCGAAGGTTGCGCGACATATTTAAGAAAGAAACTGTGTCTTTTGGTAAGAGATTAGGGATTAAAATAGCCGAGAATTCACTTTAGGAAACTGACATTTGAGTGAATTTCGTCCTTTTTTTAATGAATCAATCGATCAAACTTTGTTTATCAAAATGCAGCTCAAAGTGTTTTACAAGTAATTTTTTTATAAAAATGGGTTGTTAATAAAACAAAAACAGAGAAAAAGAGACAAATATGATGAGAAAAATAGAAAAATTTAAGATAAATAAAAAAATAACGACAGAATAAGACAAGATATTTGAAAAATATAATCAGAACATAATGATAATAATAATAATAATAATAATAATAATAATAATAATAATAATAAACAGTCAAATGTAAATAAAATATAGAAAATATAGATAAAAAGAATAAAGGGTCATGATAAAAAAAATAAATCAGAATATAAAACTATAAACATTAGAACCATAACATTATAAGACGCTACATTAGAGCACGACTGAATAAATAGAGTTTTATGGTTTAAATTTAAAAATATTAATATTTCCAGCTCCTCTCTTCAGTCTTCAGTCTTCAATCTGTTTAAAGAAGCTCGACATTTTTACATTTTCAGCGTTTACTGAGCAAAAAAGATAACGAGTGGATCAATAGACGAACACGCAGAAGATTAATTTGCAGCAGTTTTTAAGACAGAAATGCCAAAAACTGGTGAGACTGAGTGCTCGTCTGCACATCTCATAAACACAAACGATCTCTGGCTCGAGAAACTAATCAGCAAATTGATTCATATCGGAAATAATCATTCTTGTCTTTGTTCTGGTGTCTCCTTCCCTCAGTCTTGCATCAGTCCACTCTTCAGTCAGTCGATTAATCACTCTCGACCCTCGGGGCAGTGAAATGCAAACACGTGGTAAAACACAAAAGATTGTGTGTAGAAACATGAAATGAGGAGAGTTGGTGTTGCGCTGTAAACACATTAAACACAACGTTACAGACTGCGGCACGTCTTCATAAAGCTGATATGTCTCGCCTCCTTTTCGCTCTGTTTTTGGTCTCCACCTCCTCCTGAAGGAAATATGTGACTCGTTAGCTGCTAAAACTTTTAACTTTGTTTCTATTTGGCGGACCCTGCCACCTTTTATAGTTTCAAACATTGTTCGGGGACATTTTTTCCTCTGAGAACAGCTTGTTTATTCACTCACGGAAGGGATTTTTGAAGTTTTGAGTTAGAATTTTTCTCCAAATCTACGTAGTGCCCCTTTAATAACCTAATTCCAGCCTTTTAATTGTTTTGCCAGAAGGCCAATTAGCCCATTTATTAGTTAAGTCACAAAAATACTCATATTTCTTTATTTCTTTATTATATATTTTCTCCTGCTGCCTTCTTTCGGATATATATTGTTTCTTTTTTTGATTTTTAAAACTAACAACCAATCAGGAGGAATCACATCAGTCACATTGCACATTATTATAGATATACTGATTGGCAGCAGCTCTTAATTGTACGAAACAGACGTCTTTCATGTCTTTTTGTTTCGCAGTAAAGTGAAGCTCGCAAACAGCTCAAAGAAAATGAGACTCGACTCAATTACAGCTTCATGAAACGCTGTCACAACATGAAAACATGGCCGTCGTCTTCTGTCACTCTCTCCTTTGTTGCCTTTTCTTTCTTCGAGGGGAAGCAACTTATTTCTGTCATCAGGAAGAATGCCGTCGTTTGTCAGTGTAATGTTCGAAAAGGGGAAAAAGGGGGAAACACACGTGGAGCGACACTGAGAATCTGCCAGCACTCAGCCGGAGATGACAAAGTCTGAAACGGGTAAACCGAACAGAGGAGAGAGTGTTTATGAATTATAGAGTAAATCCATTAGGAGAGCAGAGGAGGGACGACAGCAGGAGTGGAGGGAAGACGGAGAAGAGAAGTCTGAAATGAGAGGAGGATGGAGGGGTGAGGATGGCGTCTGTTAAAGGTGGCGTGGTTGATGCCACCCTCGCGGCACCAGGCTGTAATGTTCGCTGTAGCACGGCTGTCGAGGGGGTTGCTGGGCCAGAGGATTGGTGCAGAGCCTGCCAAGCGTCGTGATTGGAGGACGGGGGGGGTTGGCGACGAGGAGGGGTTGGATGTGGATGTGGGGGAACACATCCCCAACATACTGCGAAAAAAGAGATAGCGAGCGAGAGGAGGAGGAGGAGGAGGCGGATGGGATCAAATTAAAATGAAAGAAGGCGTGCAGAGATGGAGGGGAGCGATTGATGAGGAGCAGAGAACGAGGGGGGAAACTGGAGAGAGAGAGAAGATGAGGATGTTGTTCGTCGGGCCTTTCATCCTCCTCTCCTCCGCCTCCCTGCAGCTCCTCGCTCTCCTCTCCGCTGTAAAGTGGAAGATCGACACTCAGAACTGGGACAGTCCATTTACTCTCACACTCCCACACACACACACACACACACACACACTTGCATATCAGCATATCCACATTTCACTGAACACGCCGCTTGTTTTTGTTTTCGTTTTTTTCCACGGGCGGATTAGTGTTTAGCTGCGGTGACACGACAGTATATTAAATTAATCTGGCTGAAAGAGACACCTCCGTGTTTTTATACGTGCCGTGTGCAGCTTTCACAGGCAGTTACTGTCGCATGTAGCCGAGCGCTGATGTGACGGCGTCGTCGCTCCAGTGTGCATCCTGCAAACAGTTATTAAAAGAGGAAAAAAGGTATTAAAGATAAATTGCGTCTCACTCAATTGAAAATTAATTTGTGCGAGCCAGATCAAGCGCTTTACCAGATGAGGCGGTGGAAACATTACCACACTCGTCCACAGGGGGCGCCAGAATCAACGGAAAGAAAAGTTTGTTGTTGCTGCTTTAACTACAGACGGACCAATACTTGGTTTTAAGGGCTGAAACCGATATTAGCATCATTTTCTGCATAATTATCAAAAACAAGGATCCATATTGTTGCCCGTCAGACATTATATAAGCAGATACTTCTTGTTCATATGTCATTACGTCGTAGAGAGCTCACAGCAGAATGGAGAACGTGACTTTACTGACTTTTTATTGTTTTATATTATGTCGTGTCGGTCGTCGGCGGCCTTCTCACACTCCTGGATTTCTTGATTATGCAAAGCCGACGTAACACACATAATTATACATCAAGTCTACGTTCTCATGGTGCATTAGCGACTGTATTGTGCCGTTCTTGCAGTGGCATTGTTGCGAATTGCTTGAGGAAGTTTACAGTATTTAAGGTCGGGCCAGGTGCTTAATGGTGTCGCCACACGGTTCAGGGTTGTGTTGACTTAACACTTTCCTTGTGGCTGTGTGGTTTCCTTCTGGCTCTTCAGCTTTGTATACAGTCCAAAGACAAACAGGTTAGCTGAATTTTGACATTAAAACGTAAGCACAGGACTAAATACTTGTTGTTATGTGAGTTTAGAAAACTGCTGGGTGTGTTTGTTTAAATAAATATGTGTAAAAGAAAGGAAAGTGAATGTCGTTGCTGGTGTTATCTTCACACGCCAGGCAAGAAAAGCACAGCAGTCGATATAAACGGTGTAAGAGAATCTAGGATTGAGGGAATACCAGCACAAGAAAAGAAAGAGAACCAGAGGAACAGGATTCTGACATGTGTGGACCCTGTGTCGGCTCTCAGTGGGCGAGGTGTTGATCCGCGGCTCGGGTCCAGCACGGAGTCACGACAGACACAGGATGTGAGTCGTCTCCGCTGCTGTCTCCTGTATTCTCAGGGTGCTCGCGGACATTTTGAAGGTGAACAGCAGACAGACGGAGGATCACACAGTCACACACAGTTCACCGAGAAAGAGAAGCTGCTCTCTGACTCGACTCGTGTCGAATTGAATAACGTTGGTTTATCATTAATTCACTCTGGTTACCTCCATGCACCTAATTAGAGCCTGTTGTTGTTTGTCCGAGGCCGAACTTATTCTCGTCTCGTCTCGGCTCCTAAAAACAGCTAACAGCTGAGTTTTAACTAAGGAAAACGTGTCAAGGTGAGGAAGCAGGTGTAGTGGCTGCCGGTGTTGCCCTCTGTCAGAGGTCGTGTTCTGGAATCAGCTGCTTTACTCTACTTGGAAAGTCGCCATTAGAGGATTCTCAAAGACAGCTGCTGCTTCTGTTTGTAGCTGCTGACGATGATGCCAATATATTATCAGAACATCAGTGACAGAGAGTTGGACTTAAAATGACAATAATGTTGTTTATTGCAATTATTTCTGGGACAAAACATCGTCCAATAAAAAGTAGCTTTGGTAAATCTAAAACTGGACGGGTGTTTTTGTAAATCTTAGACTCTACATGTGACCTTTGACCTGCATCTTTAATGCTCACACTGTACGAATCAGTGAACTGATTGAACGGAACTCAGCGTTTAACCTCAGGACAGTTTGGGTGTGAAGGAGGGGAAAGTCAGCGTTACGTCAGGAAAACAATATCTGTACTGAGCTGGCTTTAAGTGATTTTTCGACAGCAGCCACGGGGTTAAGTCGGACCGTGGAAATGCTCAAACTGCGAGACGGCCAACCAGAATTTCTGACATTCCAGAAAAGCCGGATCTTTGAGAGGTCGCGACCTCAGTCTGGTTAGTTAGTGGCAACAAATTCTGGGCTGAAATTGGTCCAAATCGGTACTCTGCTGCCTGGTTTTAGATGTGAGCGTCTTGTATTTTACTCTCTCTTAACACCTCGTTTCTACAAAGCTTTGAGCTCCATTTATTCTCACGTGAAGCTTCACGATCTCTGATGTATTTGCAGAACTTCTTCTCTTTTTCGTCTGCAAACTGGGCGCCAATACAACACCCGGTTCATTCCAGTGAAACTTTAACCAGCCACATTTTCTCTTTCTCTGGCTTTCTCTGGAGAGTCATTTCAGAGTGCTTGAGATTTAGTCCCGCTCTGTTTCAGGGATCTTGTTTCGAGGACGATTCGTAGGCATGTCGGGTTGATTCTCAACCTCCTCTCAGCTTGAATAAGAACGCGGAGGTGTATCTAATGTAAATCCTGTGTGACTCTCTCTCTCTCTCTCGCGGTGCTCCAGCTGGCTGCACAGGATTGCAGTGGGCTTCTCTCTGAGAGCTGCACTGCTGCTTTTTGTTTGAGAGGGTTTCTCAGTGTATCTCTGCCCCGGCCCAATAACACTGTGCAGAGGTTTGCAGCAACACGAATCACGGGAGTGTGTGAGAGCCAAAGAACACTGTCCTCATTTACACCGTTCCCTGCTCCCTCTCTCTACAGGCGTCCATGTTTTTCCCTCTTGCTCTCCATAGAGCTCATTACATCTCCTGTTTGTCGTACGCTTGTATGATTTATTTTCAGTGTGTTCCTGAGGTTTACTTTTTTTACGATATAGCTCCTTTAAAATGTTCTGGAAGCTCAACAGCAGTTTGATTAAAATATAGTGGATACTGTTTTTGGCCTTTTTCAACGTCTGCTCAAAGGATTTTTAATAAATTAGACTATTCAGCATTTACATTTTGTTGCGTCTGCAGAAGGAAATCTTGCAGCTTCCTCAGATGTCAGGTGGCCTTGCACTTTTCAATTTATATATATTAAAGAAAACAATGATTTCTTTAGTGCAACACGATCCCAGTGAGCACCAACTGTGCGGAGGTTATTTTAACATCATTCACTTTGGCACTGATGTCATCATTTAGTCACTTTTACCCTTTTTTATTATCTTTCGCATCTTTTAGATTTTTAGTCTGCTGTGTTTTTGTATTTTATAATTATGTTACTTTAATTTTGAGCATTTTCTGGAGCAAGAATCTCCTTCGGGATCAAACAAGTCGTATGGTATCGTACCGTATCGTATCATACTGTACCGTAACGTACCGTACTGTAACGTACCCTGCCGTACTGTACTGTATTGTACCGTATCATGTCGTATCGTACTGTACTGCATCATACCGTACCTTACCGTAACGTACCGTATTGTAACATACCGTACCGTACCTTACCATATGGTATCATACCGTACCGTATCGTATGATACCTGTACGGTATCGTACCGTATTGTATCATTTCTCACCATCGTCAGTGGGCTTTTGAACGAGGTTTTCCTGCTTCTGGAACCCGACCAAGAAGTTCTGGTTTCACTCAGCTGTCTTTACGATCTGAGAGAAGAAGAATAAAAACATAATGTAGGATTTCAAGATGGCCACCACGGCCCGGTGTGTGTGTGTGTGTGTGTGTTTGTGTGTGGCTGGTCAGCAGAGAGGAAGCAGCCGTGCTGATGCAGAACGCACAACTCGAGTGCCTTTATTGATTCTCTGAGTAATTCCTTAATTGCTTTTGGACCGTATGAGCTGTAAAGCTGCCGGTCGCTGTGCTCCTGTTCGGTCTGTTTACTGTAGATTTCATCAGGCCGGATGTTTGTTGAATGTGTTACTGGCCATCGAGGGAAAAAACAAATATTTAGCGCCGAGCAGGAGCTGAAGCTGAATTATCAGAATAACAATATTGACGATGGAATCACAGTCACCACATTTTGTCACAGAGGAGGATTGTTTCAGTCAAAATCAGATGCATGAAACCTTTTGTCGATAAAATGTGAGAAAATACTGAAAAAGACATTCAAAAAATGTCACCAAACCCCCCAAATATTTAATTTATAATCATTTAAAAACCACAAAAGCAGCAAATCTTCACACATGAGAAGCTGAAAACATTATTTATTGTGTTTTCTTCCTTCATGACATTTAACCAATAATCAAAATGTTTGATTGCATTTTCTAAATGAATCGTTTCAGCACTGAAAACATTATTGACCACTGTTTTGTTTAACATATATTTACACACGGGTACATTAAGATATCTCAATTAAAAAACATCCCAAAGTCAGAAGAAAATGGACTGAAATATATTGAAGAAATCAAGTAAATAAGTCAAAAATACTATTCCAGTCTGTAAAATATCGATCAGTGATTCACAAAACACCCAGACGACGTTCACACACGTCTCGTTTAGCCCACAGAGGAGGAAAGACACCAGAACATGTTCACATTCAAGCGAAGGAAACTTTAAAGCGTCTCCTGACGTCACAACCAGGCCCACATCTTCTGTTTTCATTGTTTCGGTTGCAGAATTGACACACTGGGTGTTTAAACTCTGCATCACTCTTCGCCTCTTTGTCTGTATTCTTCTCTCCGTGTGAGTTCACATTCACCACACTCTCCCTGTTGGTTCGCTGTGTGCTGTCGGCCTCGGCCAGATGTTAATTTATTCATGACCAGAGCTCCGTGTCTGTCAGAGGAGATTAACCCAGCTGTGGTACAGTAGCTTCAGTGTTTCGTCTCTTTTGGACGTCACTGTGTTCGTCTCTCGTGAGCTTTACTTTTCGTGAACGCGCCAGCAGACGTGATCGATGTCTGTCTTTCTGATTTCCAGTGTGTCTAACACTTCGCCACATCCAGCCTGACATCAGCACAGCATCTGTAATCCAGCAGCAGCACGACGTCACCCGCCTGTCGTCCAATGAGGGGCGAGCGGGGCAGATCTTGCTCAGCCAATCGCGAGGGCGCCCCGATGAGGGCCGGAGCCTGCAGCTGACAATGGGAAACAGTTGGAGGGAGGGCTTTCTCTGACGCACAGCGCGAGCGTCTGATGTCTGGAGTTTGGACGTCTTGAAAAGAGACTAAAAATACGTCCAGATTGTGATTCAGCTCCTCAAAACATGTTCAGACGATTCAATAAAAGATCACAGATCTGGAGTCAGTGCAGAGGAGTGAGGCAGGACAGCAGCAGATGAAGAGTTGTACGCTGTGTTTTCATCCGCTGTGAGAGCACCGAGACTGCAGTGGACGAGCAGCCAATCAGATGGCAGCACTCGACACACACAGCCTCTCACACACACACACACACACACACACACACACACACACACACACTCAGGACGCTTTTATCTTCACATTCTCTGTCGATTTCATAATTTATACCAAAAACAAATGATACGAGCCTTCAGCTAAAAAAGGGAGCTGACTCGCTGTTATGTAACCAGTTCTTCAGATCACTGTGTTGTATTGATACAACAGTATTGATTCTGTATTAGATGTTTGTCTTGTGTACTTTTAACAGTTTTCTTTAGGACAAATGAGGACGGACGTGTTTTGTTTTTTTGTGTTTACATTAAAAAGACATTCATCATCACTGAAGGCTTCTCTGTCCTGCTGCAGTGGGTGCAGTACCACAGACAGACCACCAGGGTCCGATAGAGGCCCGGAGAATTAATGAGGGTGTGTGTGTGTGTGTGTGTGTGTGATGGACAAAACAAAAACAGACTGCTGTACTGGCAAATGTAGAGTAACACACACACACACACACACACACACGTAGCTGAATATTACTAAAAATAATACTGTTGGCTTCAGACTCGACCTCTTTTAATCATTCCATGATAAAAAACAAAAAATAGAATCAAAATGATTAAATTAACAGCTATTTAGACGATTCATTGAAGCAAAAATGTCAAACTTTCTTTGTTTTAAGCTTCTAGGATGTGATAATTTGCTGCTTTTTCCTCGTCAGATCACAATTAGTTAATTATCTGAAGGTTTTTACGGAGGAATTAAGTAGCAAACAGTTATTTTATCCGTTGATTAATCAATTTGTCGATTAGTTTGGTCTATGAAATGTCAGAAAATGGTGAAAAATGTTGATCAGTGTTTCACAAAGCACCAAGATAACGTCCTCACATGTCTTGTTTCAGTTTACAGTCCAAGAGGAGGAAAAGTAAAAAGAAAATATTCATATTTAAGAAGCCGGACCAATCACTCAAAGGGACGAGTCGTAGTTCGTTGAGTCATCAGGCGGGTTAATCAATAATGAGAAGAATGTTTATATGAACCTCTTTCTGTAACAACTCCTGTGAGATGTGATGTCATCAGTTTAAGTAACAGCACCAGAACTCGATACCTTTTCTCGATGTCTAAATGATTTTTTCTAATTCCACAAAAACAGCCGACTGATCAGATGTTCAGTGTCTGTTAAGAAGCAATCACACAGGAATTTTGCATAAATTAAGTTTCTACGTTTATTAAAAATTGATCTGTAATTTCAAATAATAACACTGAGAATTTGACAATAAAACGTTTAAAGAGCCGAAATCTTCTGACTGAAATATCTGGATCGGTTCGTAGGAGATCAGCTGGTGTTTTTTTTCCTCTGCAGGAACTTTCCTCCAGAGACTCAGGAACTCTGGAGGAACCGGGATCTGAATGTAGGATCGGCAGCATTATTTTGCGTTCCTGCTCAGGAGCTTTGAGGATGGCACCTGCAGCACTAAACATTCCTGAGTGGACGATAACTTGCTGAAATCTTGGCGTTAAAATCAGATTTCACTCCTTCGTATGTCAGCAGACTTTTTGCCAGAAAGGCGGTCAACACTGAGACAAAAACGGCCTTAAGGAGCGATTAAGTTCCTTTAAAAAAACAGTTCCTGTGATTAAAAGTCTTGGCTTCTTTGGTGGCGAGAGGACCCTCATTTAAACATCTGCATCCAGCCGGTCCAGATGTGTCTGAACAGACTCTCCAGAGTGACTAATCAACATGTCAGCTGTCATAGTTCTGACACCGGGTGGTTTTTATTTATCCCACATCAGGCGGTGAAGCCGGTGCAGTGCTGCTAAATTTTGGAGCTTCAGTTGCCATGGTAACCCCCTTCTCTCTCTCTCTCTCTCTGTCTCTCGCCCTCCCCCCCATACAGATGTCATAAAACACCGAAGACAGATCATTGAACTGTGTCTGTCTGTGTGTGTGTGTGTGTGTGTGTGTGTGTGTGTGGGAGGAGTGATGTGAGTGTCATGGTCGACTCCCACCTGCACTGACAAAAGATGACACACAGTTCTTTTTATCTCACACCTGCGTTAGTCATCTTTCTTTAATTAATCTTGTCAGTCATTTATTCTCGAACATTTGCCCGTTCATCAGACATCTCTGTCTGTGTCTACGTATGTCGCTCTCAGCAGTGAGCGAGCGTGCGTCTGTGTGCATCGTGTGCTGCAGCCGGATTGACAGACGTGAAGTGATCAGGTGGAGGATTCAGTGTCGAGCTCAAGGAGACTTTCGCAGCGCTGCGTGTGGCTGTTGTCTGGATTTGCTCTGTAATCTGCTGCAGTCAAGAGGTTCTGGGCTCGGCTGCCTCTGTGCCTGATCCAGTCCAGCGTTCATACGTGTGGCTATCAGGAGGTGATAAGGAGATCTGCCTTTGTCCTTTATTTAGACTTTCCGGCGGTGTGTGGTCAAGTCCAGCAAGTGGACTCATTCTATAAACATACTAGTCACTCTCAGAGGTCATAAATCCATTTTGAGACGATCTGAAGGAGTTTTAATGAGGATTTCTTTTCAGATTTTGAACATAAACGACATATTCTGCTCATTTTCAGTTCCATAGTTTTATTTTGGGTTACTACTAGTATAATTTGACATGCTTTAACACTCAAAATTCACATTATTTATTCCCCGTCTGTCTGAAACACTCCTGTCTCTTTGAGGCCACGCCCCCCTTCCTGAATACCCAGTCTGCTCTGATTGGTTGGCTCACGCACGCCTGAGCCAACACCGCTAACAACAACAAAGCGGCTTCGCTAAATCAATTCTTACGTGCCAAACTAGCCACTACGCATAAATTATACAAATGTGTGTGACGTGGTGATGTCACAAAGTCACAGAGTTAAAGGCGGGACTGCTGACGAGGCAGAATCCCATTTTCAACATGGCCTCCTCGTTAGCCGTGCACGTATTTAACCCATTTAAACAAACACTCTTCACTCTACATGTTGTTTGTTTCTGTCCATTGTCTCAGACCAGGAGGCTCTTCAAGAAGCCATCTTGCTTCAGAGTTTGGAGTAAATATTTGTCTCTGAAACCCAGTTTTTCTTTTTGTGTGCTCGCTCGTTCGAACTCTCACTGTTGAGCTAATAAACTGGCCGGTGCTGATGCAGCCCGCCTCTTTAATACCTGAAAAACCATCCAAATCCTGCTAATCTGTCTCCTGGGCTCCGGGCCTGATCTCTTTATTTTGTTTTGTATGTGTGTGCGTGTTGCACCGGCTACTTTATCCACTATGTAGAAAGAAAGACCAGGAGCGGGAAACATACTGGAGGATTTTTACTTCCACAGTATGGTTCATTTACATCAGGCGCTCCACGGACGGCTTCTCCTGCGAGTGGATAAGTTGGCGCTCCCTGACAGGCTGGAGATTATTCTGGGTGCAGGAGCTGCTGTGTTTACTATGCGACCAGCGGCTCGGCTCCGTGGAAGCAGGAGATGGTGGATTCAGATATGGTGAGTCAGACTGAGGGATTCCCCGAACATGTTTCACGCACAGAGACACACAACAGGAGATGTTGTTGTACTTTAAGCCAACGAAACTCACTGTTTCTTTCATGAAAGGATGATCAAACATGCCCGCGATGATTTCTCAGAGCCCGGCGTCACAATTAGTTTAGTCTCAAAGCATTTTAATACAGATAGAAGCAGTAAATCCTCATAATAAGATGCTGAAGCCAGCGCACTGTCGGCATTTTAGCTTATTTTATGATCGCTTTTGTTTCAATTTACCAAAGTGACACTAAATGACAATCTCTCATCATCTGAATCATGCTTTTGCGACTCTATCTATCGATTATCTTTACAGGTAAACTCTTAATTTGAGAAGCCATCAGTATCCACAGCTGTGCACAACATCTCCCTCATACGTGCAGCGAAGTAAAAGTATAAAGTCGCGCTGACTGGAAAACTAACTTTCATCCACTTCACACACCGGTTGCGGTGCATTTGTGCACTCTGATCCCGTGTTGCTCCAGTGAGAGTTGGTTTGAGATTAACGCCGGAACTCGTCTGTCTCCCCCGTCCCTCACCCTCCCTCACCCTCCCTCACCATCCCTCACCCTCCCTCACCCCTCCTCCACGCTCTGGACTTTCTCACTGCAAGCCAGGTATTTTTAGCCGTGACATAATGCCCCTATCTCCCCTCCCTCCCTCCCTCCCTCCTTCCCTCTATCTCTATCTCATTCACACTCTTTCACTCCCTCCCTCCCTCCCTCCCTCCCTCTCTCACCCACAGTCAGTCCCTCCCCCTCTCCTCTCCTCTCCTCACCTCCCACCCTCTCTCCCCTAGCTTCCCCGGCTATAGGGCTAGCTGCTACAGTAATTGAGTGCTCAGGTTTCACACGTTTCAGCTGCAGGGCTGAAGAAACATGGCAGTGGAGGAGGCAGCAGACTATTTGGCAGAAGTAAGTCTCTACTGTCTGTACTTTCCTGAGAGCTGACTCGCTGTGAACAGACGTCCTCTCTCTCTCTCTCCTCACACATTAATCCTTAACAAGATTTGGAGGGGAGGAATTTATAGCCTGTAGGATTTGCTGATGTTGTGGTCGGTTAGCAGGTCCGGAGATGGGACATTTGTTGGATGCTGGGACGGGTCGCAGTGGCAACTCTGCTGCACCACTCTGCTGCAGTGTGCGTGGACGTGTGTGTGTGTGTGTGTGTTTGGACAGCTTCAGTGTGATTCTGCATGTTTAAACCTGCTGATTCTGGACGGTGCGGGCCTGAACATACAGCTGCTGTGTGTGTGTGTGTGGGCACAGTTTCATGTTGCACAGGGATGTTGCATGGGAAGCACCTGACCTTGGACGGTGGCGCATGCTCCGTGTGTGTGTTTGTGTTTTGTGGAAATGGTGAGAAAAAGTAGAAATGAATAAATAAGAGGACGAGGAGAGACGTTGGAGGGTTTTTTTTATCAGTTCTTCTTGTAATTAAGTCAGATGCAGTGAGTGAGGGACCTTCAGGAGCTCTGGGGACGAGTCAACGTCTCCCTAAAGCTGATATGTGATATACAGTACGCAGTGTGTGCACAATCGGCTCACTGCAGGAGCTGAGCAGCAGATCTGAGGCGGTCGAGGAGATCCAGGATCAGATCTGCACCTAACGGTTAATTTCATTATCGATTACACTGCTGATTATATTCATGATAAGTCGAATAATCATTGAGTACATAAAATGTCAGTATATATCATTTCTATTGTCCAAAACACAAAGACTCTTCATTTACTGTCACAAATGACAAAGAAAAGAAGCAAATACTCACATTTAAGAAGCTGGAACCAGCAAATGTTTGACAAAAATCTAATCAAATCAAGTCCAGTGATGTAAATATAACGTACCACAAGTGTTTTTGTGAAATGTAACAGTCCAAAACCCAAAGACTTTCATAAACTGGCAAGAAAAGCGGCAAATCTTCATATTTCAGATACTAAACCAGCAAATATTTGACTTTTTTCCTCTTGAAAATTGACAGAAAACATGAATTGATTATCAAAATAGTCGGAGGATGTAAATCTAATAAACTAAATAGTTAAAAAAAAAGGTGGTGATATGACTGACTAACTCTCAGGTTGCAGACGGCAGCTCCCATGTTGAAATGGTGGTTAAAAACTAGAGGAAGATGAGGGTGAGTTAATTTTCTCATTAGCTTAAAATCTGCTGATCTACATCTTAATAAAAATGTGAAAAATGTTCAACAAAACACCAAATTAAAGTCTTCAAATTGCCTCTTTTGTCCAACCAACAGTCAGAAAAGTAAAGCAGCAAATGCTCTAATTAAGAAGCAAATATGTGACATATTTTGTTTTATAATGATCAATATAATGTATTTTTTAGGTCGACTAAAGAAAGAGGACATAAATCAGTTCTGTTAAAGCCGGCTGGTCACATGACCGACTAACTCTCCCTCAGTGTCGTCTTTGTTGTCGTGCTCTCGTGTTGAAATGGTGAAAAAAAAACTACTGTAGAACTTTAAAATGAAGCTCAGAGGACGACGAGAGAGATTTTTTTATCGGTTAATCTTCTCATTAACTCAAATCTGCCGAGAGAGTGACCTTCATGATCATAAATAACAAAGACAGGCAGCAAATCCTCACGTTCAAGAAGCAGCTTTTTAGCTTGAAAAGTGACGGAATCTATTAATCAATCGAAGAAATAGTCGGCAGTCATTTCCTGCCGATAAAACAAAGTAGGAGGACGTAAAATCTAAAGTGCTGTCGTGCTGTTTTTGTTGAATGTTAGTCAGAAAGGCCGGCCCGTGTCGCGGTCCTGGTCCTGGTCCTGGTCCTGGACCCGCTCCTGCAGGGGGCAGCTCCCATGTTGGAATGCGTGTAACCGTATGAGTGTGAGGCGGCGTGCTCCGGAAAAAGAGCGACTGTAGCATTCTTTGCATATCTCTCATGGATAAATAAAGTCACAGCGACTGAAGCGAACACGCCTCCACTCTGCTGTGACGACAGCAAGACGACGTTAACGTTAAATGAATCTGAAATGATGCAAATTTCAGGTTTAATGCATTTAAATGTCAGCTGGAGCAAAGTGCTGCGTGTCAACCGGACTTCATGTAAATCTGAACATGTTTTTTGTAAACAGAAAGTAAATAAAACCTGTTTTTATATCCTGTCCACATTTATTCACAACTAAAATCTCTTTGCTTCTTTCTGTTGAGTCATAATGTGGACGAGGACGATTGTTTCCATTATCCTGATTGTTTTCCTGATTGTTCGCCTGAATCTGTCGTCTAAAACCAGAGTTAAAGTCTTTAAATTGCTCGTGTTGTCTAACAGTCTGAAGCCAGAAGATGTTCAGTGGCATGACAGGTGAATAATGCCACATAGAGTCAGAACTACTGAGTGGTCAGAGTCTAAAGGATCATGTTGCACCTCGTTTTTTAGCAAATTGATGCCATTACTTGATGCCGAATTATCCATTAGCACTTCCTGTTTGCGCTGCACACATTCCTGTACAGGCAGCGATCACTGGATCACTGTGCTGCTGAAGGAAATGTAAAAACCTGAAGATTTTCGGGGAAGTTTGGTGCTGCAAGGAGACTTGTTGTTTTGATGTGCGGTTTGAATGTGTTGTTTTTTTATTTCTCGTGATGTCGTGGGTGTTGAAATGGTAATAAATCGTATAGAGAAAGAACCGAGTGATTGTCTCGGCTCTTAACGTGGACGCAGGAAGAGTGAGATAAACAACATTGTCACTTCTGCATTCCTGGCTCACACCAGCCGATGTGGCAGCAACACGATGGTGAAGACGGAGGACGGCAGCGCTCTCTGGCATGAACATCCACATGAATAGAATGCCGTTTAATTGGTTCTAATTCTGTAGTCGAAAGGCCTCCGTGGATTCTCTGCAGCGGCATTCCTGTGTGCACGTGTTTGTGCATGTACGGCACGACATGCATGCTTCCTGCGTGACTGAAGGGAAGCCTTGTTTTGCTATTTTTAACTGCTAATATCATGTTTTCTTGTCTCGTTTTCCCTTTTTGAGACAATATAAAGATGCCAAAAACTAAACAGGCTTGTAAATATATGAGGCACTGTTGTAAAAAGCTGCCAGACGCACTGAAGGTCCACGGTGGGGTTGTGCGATCGCGGACACAGGAAGTCAGTCACAGTTTGAGCGGCTGATTCTATGTGATGATGTCATAGTAAACGAAGCACGACATTAATGTTATTTGTATTAATTTGATTGTGCAGGATGACTTATATCTGATAGTTATTAAAAACAGTTTACAACAATTTGTTTCGCACTGTAGTAAAGAGCAAACCTGAATGCCAACACGCTACAGGTCAAAGCAGCCAGACTCCCTTAAGAAATTACTCAATTTTGTGAGTAGTTGAGTTAAGAGAAACTTTACAAACTGTGTGAAACAAAATATATGATGAATCTCTAATTAATTGGGCCTTATTGTTAATTCGGCATATGTTATACATTTAGTTATTTCTTTCTTTGTTGGAGAACATGGTGGTTTTGCTGACAATTTTTGATTTTGCCACGTTCCACGAGCTCTCTTAGCTTTTTTTGTGTGCATTTGTGTTTTAAATTCAACTAAGAAGAATTCAAATAACAGCTATGACAAATATAAAAACAAATGACAAAGTTATTATCAGCTCTGCAGTTGTGATCTACCGAGATGTTTATTCATTGTTCTGTAACGCGAAGCTTTTGGTGTCAGATCCCCCAAAAACAGAGCAACACTCAGCCGGACTTCAATACTTTGTAGGAGCGCGATGCTTTGAACTGGAATTCTGATAATGCTCTGAGTTATGAGCGGCCGAGCTCGGTGCTCCATTTAACTTAAAAGGCTTGGCGTGGTGCCTTACAACCTTTCTCAGGGTTTAGAAAACCTACACAG
>CAEMYA010000297.1:2552703-2567723 GCA_903131615.1 Diplodus sargus | reverse complement strand
TTCCTCTGCAGGATGTTATGAAGCTTCTCCAGCCGACGTCAGACATTAGTGTCAGCTGGAGGTGAGGAGGCTCAGTGATGCCAGAACTTGCCTGAGAATCATCATGATTTAAGGTTTTCTTCAGTACCAAAGTCATCCAGTGATATCCGTGTGGACATAAACAGGAACAACGCAAACACAAACTGCTGATAGATTATTCTGCATACTTTTTATTATGGTACCAGTTTGCTGAAATGTGGACTCACTGTGCCAACAATATAATTCCTCTCTGCCAAAACCTCTAAAGACCTGTAATCTCAAAACTTAGTGCTTGATTAAGAAAAATAAATAGAAGTGAGACGAAGAACAACAACAGGAACGACTTTAATAAAAGTGACGGTGGTAGTTTGTTGAATTAATTTAAGGAATCTTGCTCTTGTTTTAAGGACGGATACTTTTATCTTTACTAAAGAGGCTAATAGAGCTACAGCAGCTTGTGCTAAATCATTTTGCAAAGATGTTGGTGGACTGTGGGTCAGAATAGTGAGATAAGCAAAAAAAAAAGCAGAAACATTTTCTGGTTCCAGCTTCTTAAATTAAAGGATTTGCTGGTTTAATATGTCGGTAATGACAGGAAACGAAGAGTGTTTGAGTTTTGGGCTGTTGGTTGGAGAAAAGAGGCAATTTGAAGACGTAGTTTTTGGCTTTTGGAAGCAGTGATGAGTATTTTTTTCCATTTTGTGCTAAAATATAGACAGAAGGATTTGTTGCGATCAATCGATGGTGTGAAGAATCAGCAGCTGCAGACGTGAACTGTGACAGGAAAGACTTCACTCTGCATCAGGGAACTGAACTTCTGTCTCACATCGTTTGACACGTCAGTGTTGGTGAGGTGGATTCTGTTTTGTTTCACACAGTTCACACGCTTTGTCGATGACGTAACAACACTCAGAAACATTAACAAAGACCGCAGTTCAGTAATGATGTCAATAAGTGATAATAAACAATATTCTAGAGAAGCATTCGTTCAGTAAACTTCTGCTGTCATGACGTCCGGTGAGCGCCACACAGGCTGGACGCTGACACCAGAGTGTGTGTGTGTGTGTGTGTGTGTGTGTGTGTGTGTGTGTGTGCGTGCGATGATGATGAACTCAGATAAGATCCATTCACTGAGTGGGAAATGAGCTCAGCGATCAGCTTTAGCTGACAATCTGTCTACGATAACAAGCGTCACGCTGCAGCGAGCACGGCGAGACTTTCTGCAGCGAGTTAATCCTTTAAATTACAGAAAACAAAACTCTGTGTTCATCGACAGTTTTTTAAATCCAGTATCATGTCATCACATGAAGTTGTTACAGCGATACTTGAACCCGGGATCAATAGACGTGCTGCGACTGTGGTTAGCATTTATTGTTAGCTTCCAGGAAGAGATGTTGGAGTTCTTCATGGAGAAACTTTCACATTAAATGTTGATATTCTTCTTTTTTTCATCATTTTAGAAATATGACTCCCCAAATCAGAACGACATATTTGGAAACTTTGGAAACTTTGAGCTCTTAACCAGAATTTAAACCAAAGTTTAGCACGCTGGCTTTTTGTATCAATGGCATTTTTTCCCTTTTACAAATAAAAACAGAATTTATTAGCAGTAAATCATTGTTGATCTGGTGTGAATGTTTCTGTTGATGGTGGCTAACGTTACTGTAAGTACTTTTAAATGGAGATATCACTGTGTAATGTCATCACTTTAAGACTCAAAGAGACGAGAAAATAACATTTTTTGTGAGTATTTTGTTGTTTTGAGGCGCCGACAATAAAGTTGTTGTATAAATGTGATTTTCTTCGTTTATATGAATTTATCATCTAGGACGTAATAAAAAATTATTACATTTGCTCTCCATAATAATGTTAATATACCAAACATGTACAGTAATCGACTGTTTCCTTGATAAATAACCAACAGAACTGTCTTTTAATGCATCGTCTTCGGTTGCTGATCAGCTCTAGTGTCTTATCAGGAGAGTTATGTGTAAATAAAAACAGCTAATTTATATTTTTACCTGCGAATGTTGAGCAGTTAGGAGTCTTTTTCTGAGCCATGAGCAGCAGTTTCTATATGTCGCCTGAGAGGCAAAATTTGGGTCCCGAAATAAACAAAAATCAGAATCTCACACCCGCACCTTCTTAAACATCACATTCCAGTGTTTCCAGGACTTTTCCAGGCCCATTTGCATCCAATTCCATGACCCAACATGGCACAAATTGAGACACAGATCCAGGTTGATATCTTAAGGTTTTACAGAAGCTCTGCTGATCTGAACGTTCACTCCACCGACTCCTGAGAGCGACTCGGGGCTGTCAGCATCCCAGAAATGACTGTTTACAAACACTGTAATGCATTTTTTTTTCTTCTAAAAGGCAGCGTAACTGGGACACACAAACACACACACACACACACACACACACACACACACACACACACACACACACACACACACACACACACACACACACTAACACACCTACTACATGCAGCATGAACAACAGCTTTGTGTCTCAGGGGGAAACAGCAGCAACGAAAGCAGAACAATTTGCAGTTAACCCGTCACGACTGACGATTATCATGCTGAGCTGTGGAATTTACAACAAATACTGTGTGTGAACATGTGTATCTGTGTGTGTGTGTGTGTGTCTGAGGATTCAGGGTGTGGCTTGGTGGATGTGTAGAGCGACAGAGCGACAGAGCGAACAGTGACAAGCGAGCGTGGGGTTGAAAAACACGGCGGGCAGGAGGGCAGACGGTCTCCGATTTCTTGATTGCAGTGCAGCGCCACAGTCGGCCACACCCATGTGTTCAAACTGATACTCACACAGCTTCAGCGCTCTCCAATTACCCTCTGCTCCGGTGCTTATTAACCTACTGTATTCTCTCATTTACACACAAAGAGGCATTATAGGGCTGGAAACAGGCCGGCGCTGCAGCAGCACAGACGGTATTCTCTCAGTTCTGCATCTGAGTCGGAGCAGAATTTATCTCTGAAAGTGCTGAAAGATGATGGAAATCTATGACTGGATTATTATTAATAATCCCCATTTATTCAGCAGTGAACAGGCAGTAATGGACCACAGTTTAAAGGGGCACTGTGTAGTTTTTGGAGAAGAAATACAAACTCATAATTTGAGTTTTTACACTAAAACAAACTCCTTTTCCATCACTGGATAAACGAGCTGTTCTCAGAGGAATATAAGGTCCTGAAGCTGGGAAAGGTGGCAGGGTCCGCCACATATAGACACAGTAAAACAGTTTGAAATTATAATGAAGAGTTTGTTTATGCATTTTAAAAGAATCATGATTCAAATTCCAAAAACTACAGATTACATCTTTAAGTTCGATTCATGCTGATGTGATCCAGATGTGAGACGCTCTGAGGGGATTTAAATGTGTTGCAGAGTTTCAATCTTTCCTTGAAGTCCCTGAAAGTTTAACAATTTGAGGGGACGAGTCAAATCTTCCTATCTTTGCCTGATGAATGTGTACATTTAGAAAATCCCTGCCAGAGGTCCTTTCACAATAAGAGCACAGTAATAACACGTTCTCTTCTTCTTCTTCTTCTCTGCAATTATGTGTAACACATGAATATTTGCGTATATCAGGATCAGCGATATTGTATATCGGCAAGAATCCAACCGAGTGCATCCTCAGCTGGCACCGAGCGAACCTTCTTATCTATCAGATATAGTAAATCCCTCGGCTGTAGGCCTGGATTTGGCAGGCTGGTTATTCCTGGCGTGCCGTTGTTGTTGCCCTTCACCGAGCAGCAGGCGTGTTGGAGACGGTGTGCTCTCACTTCTCTTCTTTCACCCTCAAAACCCCCTCAGATGTTTTTTTTCCCCCAATTTTTGGCTTTGAATCAACTTCTGCGAGCTCTCTGAGGGCTCGCCACACAAAATGTACCCTATTTTTTCCCCAGTTTAATAACACACAAGCCCGCGGAGGATTTTATTCAACTTATCTCTCGTTGCAGGGATCCGAGGGGAAGCTGTGACACATAAAGCCGCAAATATTATTCATTATTTTCATAAAAATAAATAGAATGAACGAGCTCTGGGTTATTAGAGAATGTGTAATTGCAGTTTTTGAATCATTCACGCTGTTTCTTTGCACATAGAAAACTGCAAATGGAATTAGTTTTGAATCCCGTTTAATTTTCCCCGACCTCACGTTGTCAGTTTCTCCTGGTTTCACACACCTGCAGTCGCCTTTTCCTCGTCAGCTCACGAGTCGAGATGACGAACCAACCTGTTCCTCTCTCTCTCTGTTTTCCCGCAGACGGATGTAAACGCCTGTTACCTGCGATCAGCTCGAGCCGGGAACCTAGAGAAAGCTTTGGACTACCTGAAGAATGGAGTCGACATCAATATTTGCAATCAGGTGAGAAAACACACGTAAATCCTCAGGAACGAAAACCGCAACTCCACTTCATTGTCGTCTTTTTTAATCTTTTACAATCACAGTGAAGCTGAAGGGAAAGTCTGTAAAGATCTTAAAGTGATATTGCAACTTAAATACGTTTTACAAAACATCAATAAAAGCCTCTCAAACCGTCCTGTAGCAAATGTGGAAAATGTTTTTATATTCTGGCTGAATTATTTTAGAAGTGGTGACGCAGGAACATAAAACAAAAACCAATGAAAGAGTGAGATGTGATTGTAGCTATAGAAGCGGCGTGGCACTTTGGCCCTGGACTGAAATATCAGACTGATATTGGACTGACACGATCCCCTCAGGACGATTTGTAATAACTTTGAGAATCTGCTACGGCGAAGCTACAGGTGGCGATTTAACCTTCTACTGTATGGTCACGTTGGACCATCAGACACCTGGGAAACAAAAGAAGACGAGCCGAAAAACACAGTTTTCCATGTCGACACATAAACATTGAAAAAGTCAGTTCTGAATATCCAAAAGCTCCGTTTTCTGTGACGCCGTTTACGTTTGTATACAAGGTCAAAACACACAGAAAAAAGGCCTTCGTCTTGCTCTTTAAAAACCTTTTTCTGCAACATCCTTCATCTTAAGTTGTTTGACTTTAACTTTGAGTTTTGCGTTGATTAAATCTGAGCTGAACAAATTCATCTACTGTAGAAAATATTCTGAAGTTATATTTTGCACAGTGTTTTTCTTCCTGATCCGACTAAAGAGGTGGATGTTGTTCATGTATCAGTCTCTCTTAATCCGCTGTTGTCCAAAGACGACTGAAAACACATCGGCGAGTCTCTCTGGAGTTTAGTTTGACTGAATCCCACATTCACCAAAATGCATCTGAAAATAATCCCCGACAACACACTTCTGTGGTGTGTAAACAAACTGCCGTTCAGTTCACAAAGAGACTCAAGAGGCGGACTGAGACGTTGTTATTGCAACAATAACAAAACAAAAAGTAGAATAACATTAGCCGAGTTCTTTCATAAGGATTATTCACAAAGAAGCAGCATTTTGTTTTGGGTGCTTTGCGGTCAAAAGTGTAATATCCGCCAACTTTTAATGTCACTAAGTAAAAGTGCAGAAAGGTTTTTAAAGGACGGACGATAAGTAGAAGCTCACTCTCTGTTTTCTCCCTCCAGAACGGACTGAATGCTCTCCATCTGGCCTCGAAGGAGGGCCATGTGGAAGTGGTGGCTGAGCTCATCAAGCATGGCGCCAACGTGGACGCAGCTACTAAGGTGTGTGTGCCACCCGGGAGTCTCACACACACACACACACACACACACACACAGTCACCCACACAGGCTCAAAGTGTATGCATGACTTCACACACACACACTTTGCTTTGTCAGCTTCTTCCCAATGTCACATTGCTTAAGCAGCAGTAAAAGAGATGAACGGCTGCGTGTGAGCGCGGAGGTTGACCGGACTGATTTAGTGAAAGGGGAATAATCCGTCCTGTGTTTTGCACGATGGCGTTTCTCACATCAGAGTTTGTCGGCCGGTTGGTGAACCCGCTGCAGCCTCCTGAAACCAGCAGGGACGTAATCAGCTGGAAGAAACTGTGCAACTACAAACCTCCCTGTTGTGTAGCTAACGAAACAACTAAGTGAGAAACCAACACTCGCTAATTCAGTCGTATATTGACCATATCAACTTTACAGGGTGAAAATATGTTAGTGTTGTGTTTACTGCTGGTTAATTCAGGTTTAATTGAGCTAGCTAAGTAGCCGAACTAGCTCACGTTAGCTAATATCACTCAGGAGTCGTTGCAGCTCCTGTAGGAGTCGTGAGAGGAAAAGGAGCTGCAGCAGTTCAGACTCAGGAATGAGGGAAGTGTGTGTCTGGGGTTTCCAACAGCAGCTGCTGCTGCTGCTTAGCTGCTAAAGCTGACACACATGCAACAGGTGCCTCCATTAGAGGCTCTGCATCACTCTCACACCGAGACGTTCTCACTATTTCAACATCCCAGCTCCTCGTTTTTTATGGTTTCCATGAGCCGTACGTCAGATAGCCGCAGCTGCCGCGACTGCAAGTGTTGATAAGTGGAAGAAACCAGTGTGACAAACACTCTGACTGTCTTCACCTCCATCCACGTGAACTGCACACGCAGCAAAATGATTTAAAAGTGTAAAATGTTTTTCCTTTTCTTGTCTTTTTTTAAAAATCAGAAAGGAAACACAGCCCTCCACATAGCGTCCCTCGCCGGCCAGACAGACGTGGTGAAGGAGCTCGTCACTCACAGCGCCAACGTCAACGCACAGTCTCAGGTAAAACACACACACACACACACACACACACACACACACACACACACACACACAAAGCTCTCCGATTGTGGAATCATCTTTTTGTGGAGATCTGTGTTGAGTGTGTGCGCTCATGCAGATCAATGCGTATACAACTGTTGTACACTCACTGTCCATCTGTGTGTGTGTGTGTGCTGTGTCAGCAGCTCTGCAGTGCTTCCTGGCCCACATTCAATAGTCAGCATGCACGCACACACACACACACACACACACAGCTCTGGTCACCACAGCAACGATAATACCGTCAATGTCAAAGCCGAGGTCGGAGCTGTGGAGAGGAGGAGAATTAAGTTGGTATCGATGAGCTGTAACTTTTATTGCTGTCCTGAAACTCAATGAAACGTTGTGATCGTTGTGAGTTTATTGAAGAGAAACCTGCCAAACAAATAAGACGAGCCAGAAAAAACACAGCTCTCCTGTCGACACGTAAACACTGAAAATGATGCTTCTGAATATCTTCACCCTGGCAGGAGTTCTCCAAAAGCGTGAAACGCCGTTTACACGCGTACAGAAGATCAAAACACACAGAATAAGCTTTGACTTTTGGACAGTATAATAACAAAAAGGCCACGTTGGACCATCAGAAACCTGCCAGACAAATAAGACGAGCCAAAAGTTTATTGAAGAGCATAATTCACATTACAGCGCAATAAGAGAACCAGACAGACGGATCAGCTGATGTGAGCTTGATGAACGGAAGTTTCAGACTGTATCCAGGTGTGTAAAGTTTTAATTTCCACTCTGACTTTGAGGTTTGAGTGATTCTGTGTGAGAGGACGAAGCTTTTGGTGCATCGACACCAGAATAAATACACAGACGAGGAGGAGGAGGAGGAGGAGGAGGAGGAGCATTTTTGCATGCTGAAGTGATTTTTGGATCCTTGTGTTGCTATGGAGATGTGCCTTCTTGGCCTTGTTCTAGTGTCGCAACACACACACACACACACACACACACACACACACACACACACACACACACACACACACACACACACACTCTCTCCAGCAGCTCCTGTCGGTGCTGTTATCAGGTGTGAGTGATGCAGCGAGGTGGCAGTATGCACCTCATGACGGCTCTGCTGCAGCGATGCGTTCAAGTGCAGTTGAGGAGATCAGGAAAAAACAGATCACATCTTCGATCCCGGTGCTTTTACAGTATTCAATACCGATAAAACAAATCTCCCTGAAATTCGTTTAAGAAACCATTTATAGATTAAAAACCTGGTGTCAGTTTTTTTTTGGCTGACCCAGTGAATTAAATTCCGGACGGATCGAGGTACTTTATCACATTAATGCAAAAATCCTGTAAATCCAATACTGCCATGAAGCGGTCCTGCTTATTGATTTTCAACACTGAGCTAATGCAAGCGGAGAAATCGTTGAGATAGATATTACTGACCTGAAGACATTTTTAAAGCGGTATCATTGTTGTTTTTAACTTTTGGTTTTCCAACAACGTACAGAAGCTTGTGAAGAAAAAGCTGCCGACTGTTTTTACTGCAGAGGTCCAACATTGTTCCTGATATTGTCCTGGAAATTATAATATTTATAACTTTAAATGTATCTGAGATAACGTAGAGTCGTACCAAGTGTAGGTGAACGTAACTAAAGAACTTATATTCTACATGTCAGTAAACAACTAGCACTAATTCAACTCAACAAATCTAGAAAATAAGATAGTTTCAATGTATCTGTATTTGTTTTTTCCAGTTTTTTTGATTTTTGAAAGTCTTTCAAGAGAATTTCTCTCGTCCCAAAACTGCTAACTTTCAGCCAAGACCACTAATCATTATATCATATTATAAAAAATTTTTTTAGGCTTTTTACTGTGTTTACTTTTTCAGAATTGTCTTTATTTTCCATTTTGACACGTTTTCTTCGATTTGAAAAGGTCAGCATATAAAATACAAACATACACCAAGTAAGAAAGTGGAAATAGTTCATACAGAAGCACAGAAATGAGAAAATAATCTCACATTTTCTCCTGTTATGAGAAATCAACGTCATAATCACAAGATGAGGCCTCTGTGTTTTTATTTTGATGAATGTCGGCGCCTCCTTCTTCACAGAGGATTCAGTGGTTTAATGAGACAAACGTCATGATCGTCTTCTTTTCTCTTCCAGAATGGCTTCACTCCGCTCTACATGGCGGCTCAGGAGAACCACATGGACGTGGTTCAGTTCTTACTGGACAACGGCTCCAGTCAGAGCATCGCCACCGAGGTGACTGAGCACACACAGCAACACAACAGCTGATGTGCACACACACATTCATGAGTCCATGGCAGCTTGTTATGATGTAGTCTGGATGGAGCTTCTGGGTCTGAAAGGTGAAGCCAGTGAGGCCAAGAGGCGGCGACTCCACTGGTTGCAAAACAAAGTCCGATTGTGTTTAAGCTTTTGAGAAACTGACACTATTTCTCACTTGATAAGTAAAAAGATTCCTGGTGAGTTTATGGTCTCAGTCACTAGTTTCAAGTCTTTC
The DNA here is from genome assembly GCA_903131615.1 of Diplodus sargus. Classification (NCBI taxonomy): domain Eukaryota; kingdom Metazoa; phylum Chordata; class Actinopteri; order Spariformes; family Sparidae; genus Diplodus; species Diplodus sargus. The sequence continues at coordinate 2,558,465 of CAEMYA010000297.1, read as the reverse complement.
TCTATTACAGCATGATGTCAGTTTGTAAATGAAGGAGATTGTGATGGACAGGTCGATAACTCCTCTCCAGCTCCACTCTCTCCTCTTTTAGCCACTTCTGGCTCTAGAAAACAAAGATGGCGGCAGCCGTGATGTCAAGGCGTCACAATGTTTACAGCCGCCCTTCATCCAAACCCTCATTTAGCGTCCGTGTGATTAGACGGCAGCATCATGAACAGCAGCGGCTCATTTAGGAGACAGAAGCTGCTTATGAAGTCGTCTTTTACTGGGATGAAGTTTATTGTTTTTCTAGATGAGTCTGTTAAAGAAAGCGAGTCACTGACGGCGGCGTGTGACCTCGACTGTGTTCAGCTGCCTTCAGGAGGAAACTAACGCCGTTACAGACGTCTGTCGTGTGAGGCGTGATCGAGTGTTACACCTGAGAGAGTGTCAGCGCGATCCATCACCTGCCTCGCTGCCTGAAACACGTTTGTGAGGTCACTGCTTATCACATTAAAGGGTAACGCCACCTGTTCTACACGTTAAAGTGTGTTTACAGGTGTTGGAGTGTATTAAAGTTGTATAAAGCCTTTTTGTGGCTCCAGAGGACGCTGCATGGGATTTCCTCCAGTGATATCTTGGTAGCAAGGTTGCATTGTGGGTAATGTAGGCAGTGGTTTTTTGAAAGGAAGGTGACATCTCTGGTTTTGATCAACTGTCCATAATGAGTTCAGCAGTGTAGACCAGTGGACTGCCTACATTACCCACAATGCAACCTAGCCACTGAGTGACATCATTAAGTTCTGGCTCTGTCACAACAAATCTGTACACTACAAAGTCCAGATTCTGCTCGTTTGTTTGCAGAGCTTGTTCCGCGACAGCTCATTCTTCTTCTTCTTCTTCCTCCTTCCTCCTTCTGTCTCCTCCTCTTCCTCGCTCCTCCACATCTCGCAGCGCTCCCTCTTCTCCTCCTCCAGTCGGAGACGGAGTGAATTATTCATGCAGGGAAATATATATCCACGTTTGAAGCAACTCCGGCTGTTTAATAATTCACGTTTAACCGTTTCAGCAGCACACGTGGCAGAAGAGATCAGAGAATCCTTTGTTTTTATAATCTTTTGTCTGCGTCTGATCTCTTTTTAATTGCGTATATCGTAATCTGGAGTTTTAGATCACATAAATAAATATAAATGTATGTGCTGCAGTGCAAAGTGTGTTAATATTCTGCAGTCATATCCGCATCTGACCTCGTTATTTCCTTCATGATTTGAAGCTCTTGTGTGTTTACTTGTGAGGTTTCAATCAGTCGCCTGATTGCACTGAAAATAAGTTGTTGTGTTTTATAGATTTATTTTCTGTAGTTTCATTTCTTTGATTTGATTTTATGAATTTTATCTAATTCTGTTTCAACGAGGCAAATTTGCTGAGTCACTGCAAGTTTCACAGCCTGCAGATAAAGATCAAACCCCCTCCTGTAGTGCCTTTTTTTTCAGTTTCTGTGCTGCTGTCTGTTGCGTTTTGATGTATTTTCGGGAGATTAAAGTGACTTTGTGCCTTTTTTTCCCTGAATCCGTGATGGAGCAGATGAAACGGGAGGAGCGAGGTGCTCAGGGATGGCTTCTGACTTCTGAAAATCTTAAAAAGGCTAAATTTATGCGTGGCTGTGCTCCCGCGGGGGGCCGGCCGTATGTTTGTGTGTGTGTCCTGCAGAGATGCTCGTGGATCTGATTATGAATGTGTGTCGGCGTGTGTGTGTGTGTGTCTGTGCTAACATGGGTGTGTTTGTTTGTGCAGTTGTGTGTGTGCGCTGCAGGATCTCTGAGGGGAGGTTCTGCTTTGATGTGTGGGTGTACTGATGCTGACTCGGTTCTATCCAGACAGTCTGCGTCCTGTGTAAACACACACAGACACACACACAGATACACACACACATGTATAATCGCTGTTGTCTCACTTACGCTTGTTTTCTCCTTGATGATTCATGGTTATCGCTGCCGGTCGCCTCGGCTGCATCCCTCATTTATTCCGCCGCCTGTGTGAAGTGTGTGCTGCAGGATGCAGTTAGCTTCGTCTTGTCTGCTGCTTGATCTGCGCCCATTAGCAGCTAAACGTCCTTCGATTTGTCCTTGTGTGGCACTGAACTTTCTACAGAAGCACTCAGAATATCTCCAGAGCATCAGCTAAAGTGCCTGAATTGCCGAATGGCTGTAAGATTGTCGTGCAGTTGTTTAGCACAAGCGCCCCTTCACGTTAATCTGATGGTGATTCAACACGTCTGTCTAAATAAACACTGTGGCAACCTGAACGCCAGAATAAATGTTGGCTAAGTGCATTTCTGCAAAACTACAGATAAGTTAAAAACTAAACACTCTTTAATCACTGTGCTGTGTTTATGCTCTGGTTAGATTTAGGCACAAACACGACTTGGTTAGGGGCAGGAAAATGTCACGGTTTGGCTTAAAAAAACCTCTTTTGGTCGCCACAGTTACAGATTGAGCTGGTTCAACAATACCTGTTTTGATCATCACAAAAACAGCTGGAAATGTTTTGCAAGTGTCCTCAAAAAAAAGGGTCACTTTAATGTAAAAATGCAGGTGGAATCGGTGAGCAACGTTATGAAGTAATTCATACTCTTACAGCAGGAAAAGGAATTTAATCCCAGGTTCCTGTAACAATATGCCTGATGTAACGTAAAGTTACAGGCTAGCTACAAACAAACCTCAGCACGTCATCACAGTGTTACGCTTTGAAAACATACATCTTGAAGTTTGCACACGACGCAGAACAGCAGCAGCACAACCAAGCTAACAGAACCTGTCCAGAGACAACAGCAGCTCGCTATGCTAGCAGAGCTAACCTGCAGCCACACTCGTTGACGCAAATCAGCGAAAGGGGGAAGAAACGATGCTCGCTTTATAAAGTGACAGATGTCTTTAATTAACTGTTACGCCTGTAAGAAATTTGAATATGCAAGTTAAAAATAATTACTCGTCTGTGCAGAATGTTGGATGTGACACCTAACTCTCGTTTACAAGCTAGCAGCTAGCATAATCTGTCTTGCCACCCCCTGCTGGTCTTGACTGGTTCTGCTGCTTCACAGGACGGTTTCACTCCTCTGGCGGTGGCGCTGCAGCAGGGCCACGACCAGGTGGTTTCCCTCCTGCTGGAAAACGACACCAAAGGAAAGGTCCGCCTGCCCGCGCTGCACATCGCCGCGAGGAAAGACGACACCAAGGCCGCCGCGCTCCTCCTCCAGAACGACCACAACGCTGACGTGGAGTCAAAGGTACGTTACAGAAACCACATCGTGACCTGCTGCCGGTTTTATTTATGTCTGTTCTGTTTAATATATAATCCAGCTTATTCCTCACCACATGATACCACACAAGAATTCTGGGTGAGACTTTGGGAATCTTCTGAACCTGCGTCTATGAGTTAGAATTGTGCCACAAGTGTGTTTCCTTTTCTTGGAGGATTCAGGAAACTAAATAAGATGGAGTCAGGCTAACTGTCACCACCTGTTTCTAATCAATTAGACTACATTACTACATTAGCTGTCTGCTGGTGGCTGCTTCATAATTAGCGTACAGTCCTGGATGGTACGGTGCTAAGCTAGTTTAGCGTAGCATCTGTCAAAATCCAATTAAGAACACTACAAACTAGTCTGCAAGAATTCTGAGTAGAAAAGATAAATTTACACTTTTCTCTTTAAAAGATCTGCTAGGTTTTCTTTTTAAAGATAGATTTTTTCAGTTATTTATACTTTTTTATTTGATAGTTGAACCAAAGATAGACATAGAAAAGGGTTCAGATTTAACCTGGGCTGCTGCTCGCCTCCTAGAATTACCCATAAATCAAATAATAAAAATAAGACATTGCAATAAAGATGACAAGAAGGACCTCTAAGAAAAGTTAAAACACACGTAGCATTCCACTAACTACTCCAGACAACAGCTCAGTGAACCAGGTGGGTAACTTCTGCATGAAAATGCAACCAGCACTTATATTCTGATCTTCACGCGTGTCACAATCTAAGGGCGAGAACAACGTAGTCCTTATTTTGATAAAAAAAAATATGCAGATATATTTATGACACATTATTTCTCAGTGTAGAATAAGTGACAGACGATGAGGGAGAGTCTCAGTCCGTCATCCAGTCGTGTGAACCTCTCTGTTTCGTTTCCTTTCATTACCTCATTCTCATCCACCCATCCTACGGCTTCGTGCAACCATAGTGTTGGTGTTGCTGTTTCAGTTGTTGTGGTGCACTAACCACCCCATTCTCTCCTCCTCCTCCTCCTCCTCCTCCTCCTCCTCCTCCTCCTCCCTCTATTCGTTCCTTTTTTCTGACCCTACCGCTTCCCCCGTTTTCCCCTTTTCCCTTCTAGATGATGGTGAATAGAACAACAGAGGTACATCTTCTCTTCTCTTCTCTTCTCTTCTCTTCTCTTCTCCTTCTTCTTCTTCTTCTTCTTCTTCTTCTTCTTCTTCTCTTCTCTTCTCTTCCTCCTTCTCTTCTGTCATTGTTCACTCATGGCCACCATTGCTCAAAGCCAAAGCCTTCTGTCTGCTAGCATGATCGCTAAATGCTGGCATGAATGCTTTTGCTGCTGACCGTCTCACCTGTGTGCCTGTTTTCTCTCAGCATGGATTTCGACTTTTTTGCTTTGCGTGCATCCGGCGGCTTGCTGCTTCTGTGCAGAGATTAAATAAATAACAGCGTTTCAGTCATCTTGAGTAAACCTACAGCTTTGGAAACCATTTCTCTTTCATCGCAGGCAGATTTGGGTCTTTTTCAGTTGATAATTTGATATGTGTAATTTGATTTATAGCAGATGTATTTAGCAGGATTAGAGTTAGCATAATGTACATTTGCACAGCAATTAAACCGTCAGTACAAGAAGAGTCTTGTTGGACTCACAACTTTGCTGCTCTGATATTTTTAACTTCTTCATTTTTACCAATCGATATCAAGCTGCCATCACTTCCTGGAGGATTTTCACTGTAAAAGACATAATCAGGAAAGCTGGAATACCATCGATGCTGAGTTGTATGAATGAGAATCTAAAAGAGAAGAAAGTATAAGTGAAAAGTACAGGAATGAAGTGGTCAATGAGCAGCACATTGGTGAGGAAATGTAACAGGATATCAGGTCGACACGGAGGAAGTTTTGAGTTGAAATAATAAGAGTGAACGCCTGTTTCTTATATGAGCCTGTTAGAAAATAAAGGCCTGGTTTGCTCCAGCATCCGGGTCAGTAAAGTTAGCTTCTTCTGGAGTTTATTGGTTGTACAATTTAGTTAATTTACAATTGTCCGGCTGTTCACTGATGGATCTATCAACAGATCTACTGGTAGATGTCAGTTGTTACTTTCAAGCTACAACGTGTGAAACATGGGCGTATTTTCTGTCTTTAAATGTCATTTTAAACTGTTATCTTAGCTGAGCCTGTAGTGGATCCATTAGCTTAACTTAGCACAAAGATGAGAAATTTGGGCAACAGCTAACCTGGTTCAACAGAATTCACCTACTAGCATCTCTGAAGCTAACACATTATGAAATACCTGAATTTAAATGATTATAAAGTCATTGTATTTTTGTGGTTTGGCCAGAAAATGACTGACATGTGTTGCTTATGCACTGAAACATGATTCAGTGCTTGTTTCTTCAGTGTGTTTGTGTCATAGCGCAAATCAAAAACTCACCGCAGGACGTCACAGTTTGCATCCTCCAGCATTGTACAAAATATAAAAGTACAGTTTTTATCCTTTTCCCCTTTGACG
>CAEMYA010000297.1:2535307-2546359 GCA_903131615.1 Diplodus sargus | reverse complement strand
GTGTGTGTGTGTGTGTGTGTGTGTGTGTGTGTGCGCGCTCCAGAGGGGGGAGACAGCCCTCCACATGGCGGCGAGGGCAGGACAGTCGAACGTGGTCCGGTATCTGATCCAGAACGGGGCGCGGGTGGATGCCACGGCCAAGGTTAGACCACGTGTGACCTTCAGATAAAAAGAAAAGTCGCCCGTTTAAATAGAAAACACGCTGAGCTCGTTCAGCCGCGACACTTTGTTTGAGACGCAGTTATGAGCGTGTGTTTGCACGCGTCTGATTACTGAGTGACGAGGTCGCGGAAACTTTCCTCGTGTTTCCAGTTTGAGGGTTCGTCTCCGAGAAAAGAGAGTAAAACATGAACATTATGATCGAAATCCATTAATTTGCTTTCCTCTTATTATAGAGTCATTCCAAGTTGTGTGATTATCGTAAATTGATGGTTTCTTGGTTGTACATTTAATTAAAAATGCACAAAAAGCTCAATTAAATGAATTCTGTCTTGTTTCCATCAGGACGACCAGACTCCGCTGCACATCTCGAGCCGTCTGGGGAAACAGGACATCGTCCACCAGCTGCTGGGAAACGGAGCATGTCCGGACGCCACCACCAGCTCCGGGTACACACCTTTACACCTGGCTGCCCGGGAGGGACACAGAGACGTGGCCACAGCGCTGCTCGACCAAGGAGCTAACCTGGGAATCATTACCAAGGTGAGTGTCACACACACACAGGCGAGAAGATGTGATCTGTGCAGCAGAAGGAGAAGAAGAAGAAGAACACATGTTCAAGTGTTCAAGTGTTTTTCTCAACATGTTATTGCAGCTGTTTAATATTAAATCATCCATCTTTGCTCGCTGCATCTCAGTCTGAACCTTCAGTCTGCGCATAAAATATGAAAATGTGAAACGATCAGCTCTCGCATCGATCAACGGTGAGAAACGGATAATTATTGTTTATAGATTTCAGCTGAAAAACATCATGCAGCTCTTAAAAAAAACAGTTTACCCAATGAAAGATCCTCAGTAGAAACTATAATTACTTCGTCTGGAGAGTCAAACGTCGGTTGTTTTGATGGCCGGAGGCTGAAAACAGGCCGATATAAAGAACCTGTTGTGTTGAAGAAGCAGCGGGACATTCAACATTCGTGTAGATTCGACTGTAGTCACTGAATTATGTTTTATGTTTCTTTAAAGATGAGACGACGCGCATTAATTAACGTGAGTCGTCCACATGTCACTGCGGTGGACAGCTGCAGATTTTACATCCTTGATTTGTTGCTGGCCGAGCTGGAGGCACTCAGACTATCTGCCAGCGGGACAGTTTGGTGGGAATAACTTTCTCTTGCTGTTCCTGGAGAGGCCTTCATTATGAATTACTCATTTCACAACATCTATTTAAACTGTTACGGAGCAGTTTGATGGGCACAGTTCTCGACGCTGAGGAAAGTCCCTGAACTCTAAATACAGTCGAGCGGAGGAGCTGATTCCAGGTCAGAGGAACAGACTCTGCGAGATGTCTTCATGTTGAATATCTCGAGGATCGGCCGGTTAATAGTCCGATCTGAGAAAGAATATTGTGTGTTCAGGTTCATGCATCATAATCATTCACCCACAACCGGAGATATGGATTAACATTCAGGGATCTCGAGCCAAGAAGCTGCTCATGATTCTGTCGTCGAGTCCCGTAACGATCAGTCGCCTCTCAGTTGTGCAGAACCGGGTCTATCTGGACTGCGTCAGCTCTGTGTTGCCTCATAGCTGAAGAATCTGATGTAAGACGTTCTCCACACCCTCGCTCAGTTTTTTTTAAAATAATCAGTCTCTCATGTTGTCATGACACAACCCTGCAAGCCCCTCAATTATAACTGATTGAACACATGTGGCTTTCACGGAGAGAACCGTAACAAACGCGTCACCTGGAGTGTTTTTTAACAGCCGCAGCACATTAGTCGATGAGATTTTTGTAATAAATGTAGCCTGTAATATTCCCTCTTGTCGTCGTGTGTGTGTGTGTGTGTCTCCAGAAGGGCTTCACTCCGCTGCATGTGGCGGCGAAGTACGGGAAGATCGAGGTCGCAAACCTGCTGCTGCAGAGAAACGCTCCGCCCGATGCTGCAGGGAAGGTAAAGACATCCATAACTCACCTTTTCATTGTTATTCTCTTCACCACCTCACTGCACTGTTCTGTATGTATATCACCTCCCAACACTGGCTGTATGTGTGTGTGTGTGTGTGTGTGTGTGTTGCACAGAGTGGACTAACTCCACTGCATGTGGCGGCGCACTATGATAACCAGAAGGTGGCGCTGCTCCTGCTCAACCAGGGAGCTTCACCGCTCGCTGCAGCAAAGGTAAGAATCGAGTCGCCGCGGCTCGAATGTTCCCGATTGCATTAAAGCAGCGAAACATCCGTCCCGCTCTCTGGTTTTCTGGCTCTGGGTGAAGTGAAAGCAGGCTGACCTAGTTTCAGTCACCCACATAGTGAAGCGGGCCGAGCGGAGCGCCGTCATTGGCTGGCTCGGATGGATGGATGCCTCTTCCACTCTAACAGCATCTTTTCCAGAGAGAGCTGCCACTGAAATTAGCCAGGCCCCAATAAACCTCATTCCCTCGTAGAATATTGAATAAGTTGGTGTTTCCAGGCAGCGAAACCCGGACGAGACGGGAATCTTTGGCCGAGGCTTTTCAAGGAGAGAAAGATCTTCATTGACTGATTTTTTTTTTTATGCCTAAACAAACTGAATATGCTTATGTGTGGCGGACCCTGCCACCTTTCTAGCTCTAAGCAGTGTCCTGGGATCTTATTTTCCTCTGAGAGCAGCTCGTTTATTCACTTATGGAAGGAAAGAAATATTTCTGAGTTTGTCTCATTACCTCATAAATATTGTTGATATTAAGACTGTAAAATAATGTAGTTCAGCAATCCTTAGTAATGAAAAATTGTCCTAAAATTGTCGACAGAGACAAGATGAGCTGGAGGATGTGGCTGAAATTAATATGATAATATTAACAAGCATATTTTTCTGGTATTTATATCTTTATCACAATATTGCAACTTTATGTAATATCGTTGTTTGTTTTTTTACAGCACATTAGTCTTTTCATATCATATCTGACTGATAAATACATGTGACAAAAACAAGAGATTTCCTGCCGAAATCCTCAAAGTCAAATCAACAATCAGACAACAAAAGTTAACGTTGGTGTAAAATGAAAAATGTGCAACAATTATTTACATATAAAACAAAATATTTGCTATATCTGCTTTCTTTGTTAATTTTAAATTTCACTTTTCTTGGAACGATTACCACATTCACTCTCGTGTCTGTCCAGTAAATATGAAGCTACATCCAGCAGCCTGTTAGCGAAGATTAGCTTAGCATAAAGACTGAAAACAGGCAACATGTGACCCACTTTCAGGCTGCAGCTTGGACAGAGCTACACTAGCTGTTTCCCCTAAGCTAAATTAAGCTCACAGTCACAAAAAGACAGCAAATAAACATAATTATCAAAATGTTTGAATGTTGATATTCTTATTCAATGTCTTTTTTAGTGACAAATGAGTGACATGTTCTCTCAATACCTTCTAATTTGTATAACAAGATTAAAATACTCTGTGACACTCACGTCCAGTATGTTTGCACACGTTTGCCTCGGCTGTGTGTGAGCTGATAACGTTGGCGTTGGAACAAAGACACAACTGTCTTCCGTCTCTCTCTGCGCTCAGAACGGCTACACGCCGCTTCACATCGCCGCCAAGAAGAACCAGATGGAGATCACCACCACGCTGCTGGAGTACGGCGCCTCCACCAACACGGTGACACGCCAGGGAATCACGCCTCTGCACCTCGCGGCGCAGGAAGGCAACGTGGACATCGTGACGCTGCTGCTGGCTCGAGACGCTCCCGTCAACATGGGCAATAAGGTTCGACGTCTGTGAGAAGGAACTGTCTCTGTGAGGGTGTGACAGGCCGACAGAGACCATAGCATGAGTTTTATTACATGTGTCTTATTTTTATTATCATTATGAATCTTATTGCCACTTGTTAAGGTATTAATCTATCATGTTTATGTTTTTATACACATTTAAATGTCATTTAATTCATTTAATTTACACAAAGAATGTCCTGACGTTCTTAAGCTTCCTTGACAGTCTTACATAAACTTGAACTTAGTTTTCTTGTTCCTGTCACATTTTTACTCATTGAAGGAAATATTGAAGTGTTTCACCTCTATGGAAACAATCATGGCTAGAATACGGTGGAGTATAACGTATAATATCGCTATAATGCCATAAAATAGTTTAATTTCATCACCTCACAAGTGTTACGACATTGACAAAATAGAGGCTTTTTGAACGTGTAAAGTTTCTCTCTGTTTGTATATTTATTTATTTTCTCTGTGTGTGTCCTCAGTCCGGTCTGACTCCGCTCCACCTGGCTGCCCAGGAGGATAAAGTCAACGTTGCTGAGGTCTTAGTCAACCAGGGAGCAATTATCGACCCGGAGACAAAGGTAATGTGTTATATTTATTATTGTTTTATCAAGCAAAAAAAACTAAAAATCTCTTCAGGATTTGCTGTTTTTCTCCTCTGTGGAGTGTTGAAAATGTTTATATCTCTTGGTTTTGGACTGTTGGTTGAGAAGAAACAATATGTTGATGTTGTTTGCTTTGACTTCAGCTGGGATACACTCCTCTCCATGTGGCCTGTCACTATGGCAACGTGAAGATGGTCAACTTCCTGCTGAAGAACCAGGCGAAGGTCAACGCCAAGACCAAGGTAACTGTTCAGAACCTTTCCTTTACTCCAGTGTGCAGAGGAAATTAAAGTGCATGGATGTGTTTCAGAACCTTTCTCTTGTTTTTGCCTCGTCTGCAGAACGGTTACACGCCGCTCCATCAGGCGGCGCAGCAGGGACACACACACATCATCAACCTCCTGCTGCATCACGGAGCGTCGCCCAACGAACTCACCACCGTCAGTACACACGGATCAATAACACACGCAGATATTCAAAGTTTCACTCTGACGTTTGCAGCTTGTGATCTGTTTCAAACCAATCGCTCACCTTTCTTATTTCTTTATTTTTTTGCGGTGCAGAACGGGAACAGCGCTCTGTCCATCGCCAGGCGGCTCGGATACATCTCTGTGGTCGACACTCTCAAAGTGGTGACGGAGGAAACTCTGACCACTCAGGTGCGTATACGTGTTTCTGAGAGTGTGTGTTGACTGAAATGTAGAATTTCCCAAATCTTTCTCTGTCTCGATCTGAAACATCTGGTGCATAAACTTTCTCCTTAAATTCACTTACCATGAATTCTCCGGAAGGCAGGATTATGTAAATATCATCCGTATATTTGACCACATTTCTGTCGGAGGTCTTGCTAATCTGCTCTCTAATTTGCTGTCAATGCTTCGATTGCAGTTCAAACTCAACAATTCCTTCTTGTTTAACTGATATTCTGGTAAATCCAGCTGCAAATTAAAGACGGATCTCAAATACAGGCCAAGAAAAAATAAGAGCCACGTTCTGTGAATGCCGACTAAGCATCAAGTGTTCCTGTTGCTTTAATTTAATTAATTCAACAACATAACAACTATGTTCAACACTTGTAGAGTTGAGATTACTTTTCTTAAATATGGAGGGCGGTAACTACATTTCAAGTGCCGTAAGGGAACCCTGCAAGTTGACGATTTCCTCACCCCCCAAAAAACGTCCCTGTAGAAGTTTCACAATAAAAGCCTTGTTAGGAAATGGAGAGTCTGAAAGTGTTTTAATCTGGAATTGAAGCAAAACTAATATCCAAAGAGAAAGACTTTGTAATGTTGCGGGGAAAATCACGTTGACAGTTTCACGTGGCAAACCACAACTTAGCTGATGACACATTTTAATCTGAGATTTGTTTAACGGTCGTGACAAAACTTTACTTGTCTCACAAGTTTTATTCAATATACCAACACCGGACAAAACATCTCTTAGCTCCGTCTTCTTCTTCTACTGGATCTACTGTCGCCTCATCCATCGATTCCAGCGCTGCATGTGTGAGAAGGCAGAAAGGGGAAATTTACACAGTACAAATGATTTACCAGAACATGTGTGTGAAGCTTCAGTCACCGTCGACACTTTATTAAGAGCGTGTTTCTGTTCGGCAGACGGTGATCGAGAAGCACAAGATGAACGTTCCAGAGACCATGAACGAGGTGTTGGACATGTCCGATGACGAAGGTACGGATTCTCTTTTACAGCTTATTTGTGTGTAAATCTGTGTTACTTAAAACAGTTCGTACAACCTGACTCCAGTCACAAAATCCCAGAGAGACTTTCTGTAAATCTCATGGTTGAGTCATATTTGGCTTTTGGGCTGGAATAGTTTGATCCCAGCGCCGGTCTCATGGTTAACAAACGTCCTGTTGTTGTTTCTGTTGCTGCTGAGTCATGAAAGTGAACAAAAACACATTTCTTTTCATCATTAACTTGTTTACTTTCATCATTTTACCTTTCAGTTCCAATCCTGATGATTTAAACCTTTATTTTCCAACAATAGAAAATGTGCACTCGTCACTTTGTTGTTGATTTTTCCATATTATTTTGGTTCCCGTTTTCTCTCTCTAACCTTCTCCTCCATCCCAATCACACAGTCTGTAAAGCCAATGTCCCCGAAATGATCACAGAGGACTATATATCTGATGTGGAAGAAGGTATTTTCATCTTTCTTCATTTTTTATTTGCTCTTTCGCTTCTTTCGTGCTGCTTTCTGTACGTCCTAAGATTTCCAATCTTCAGTTTCTCTTCCGTGTTTCATTTTTCACCCTTTTGCAGTCGTGTCAAGATTTCTGTGTTTCCTTTATTTAATTTGAAGTAGTCAAAAGCGTTCCCGCAGCTCCTTTAAAAGTCTTAGAAGGTCTAGAAATCAAGAAAATGAAGGTCGTACGTTGTCTTTGTTTGACTTTAGGCTGTTTGTTGTCTTTTTGTTTGCGGCGGTCGTGGTTGCTAGCTAGCAAACAAGATACAGATGAGCCAAGATGCAAGTTTGACGTTAAGTTTCAGAGATGGTTGGCAACGGCAGGAAGAAAAAGCATGGTGTGATTTATGCAAAAGACTTCATGCTGGGAACGAAAAGGGCGTGAAAGACATTAAATATGCAGCAGCAACTAGTTATGCTATGCTAACGAGGGCATTTTTTAGCACGTAGCGCATCCTGAAACTTCACCCCACTCAGTTTTATGTCACTGCCACGATCACAAAATAACATTGGTGACTTGTGACCAAGTACATTCACTCAAGTCCTGTACGGTGCAGTTTTGTGGTACTAATATTGCAGTTTTATCACATAAGTTATAAGTAACTTTGCAGATTTCAAGCTGCAGCAGAGCGAATCTTTATCTGCAATTGGACTTTAAAAAAGAAAATGATTCTGATAACCAGACAAATGCTCAGAAATCAGTTCATTGTCTACACAGAGAATTTTAAAAGTTAACTTTTAGGCACCGCTCATTCAAGTCGAGTGATGACACCCGTTACGACTGCATACATCGTCGCCCCTGTCTTCTATCAAAGAAACTGTTTTGACGTTTGTTTTGGTCTAAATTTATATTCATTGAGGTCTAAAAAAGCATCTAATCTGACCGCGTGTCTTCTGCACTCGAGTCTCTTCAGCGTCTGCGTCGCCTCTCGGCTCTCTCATGCTGCGTCTTTGTAGGAGAAGAAAAAAAAAAAAACCTGCAGTATTTTTCTTGCATCAGAAATGCTGGGGGAATATGTCTTTCTCACGGTTGCCATGCCAACCGTCTGCATACGGCGTTGTGTGCAGTGTGTAACAGATTTCTTTCTTTTCACGGCGCGGAGTGGACGCGCACACACTCGACCCCTTTGTTCCCTCCGGAGGCTCGTCGGTGACGCTTCCATTGTAGATTCACGCGTTTGGGCTAAAAGCAAACATGGTGTCAGCTGCTGTGTGTGTGTGTGTGTGTGTGTGTGTGTGTGTGTGTGTGTCTGACTCAAAAATGGCTGAACTTGAACTCGTCCTGACCAAATGTCACCGATCGAGGGAGGAGAAGGAAGTAGCGAGGGATTGATATATTGAGGTTTTTGAATCGATCGCCTGTTCGGTTTCTCGCTCTGCCCTGCGGTGCTTCTGCTCAGCGGTCTGCATTCGTAAAGAATGGCTGGCTTTCTTTTTTAGATGGTCACATGTTTTCTTTGCCCTCTGCAGCTGCAGGTTTTTGAACATCAGCAGCCCGCAGAGATCCACATTTACTTAACACAACTGAAACAGTTCATCTCCAGTAAAGATTGAGTATGTGTGAGGGCCATTATGGTGAGATTACGAGGTGTGATGTACTTCAGTAGATCGTTCAGGAACAGGATCTGTGTTTTACTTGAGCAAATTTAAACACGAGCACCTGAACTTTCTGCTCCCAACATTTTCAAAACAGGCTAGTTACTTTAGCTTTTATACATTTGAGGAGAATTAAGGATTATTTTATTTCCCAACAACACAAGATTCCAACCTATCAGTGCCTTTAACGCAACGCACAACGAGACGAAACAACATAAAAGGTGTAGACAGATAGAGAGAGAGAGAAGAACAGGGAGGAAGGTTGTGTTAGTGTCTCGTCTCTGCAGAGAGTTTCTTATTTTCTCACTATCCTGCTGCTCGGGACACTTTACGACCCAACGTGTGTCTATTTGACATCCAGGGAATGAGACTCAACAGTCTTTGTGGTGCGTTCAGGAGCAGCTGGGACAAAATCCTACTGATTCTTTAAGTCTAATAGTCTTTGAATTATATTAATATGACGTGAGCTTCAGTTAGCTTTGCACAGAAACATCTTTAGAGTTTATTTTGATGCAGACATCTGTACTTCTACTTGAGTAAAGACTGTGCATACTTTTGCCACCTCTGAGTGCAGATCTCTATAAAAACGCTGTGCGCAGGATGTCATAAAGTTTAATTGTGCCACTTTGCGTGAATTTGCGTCGTTAAAACAGAAGAAAACAGAGGACAGAAAGCAGCTAAGGTGTTTAGATGAGTTTAAAAAGATGACACAGGTTCCTGAACATGTGGGGTAAGGTGTGTTTCTGCTTTGTCTAAACAGAGATGGATGTTGGAAATATCTGCATCAGCTATTCCTGTAAGTCCAGCGAGCCGTGACGTCGCTGTAACTAACTCCAGTAACAGTCTGAAGTGTTGCCACTAAACTCCGCCGCTGTGATTTTTGGCGTGCGCTGAATCTGTTGTTGTTGTTGTTTGTGTTGTAAAGCTTTAACGGAGCGCCCGTCTTTCATTCCCGATCTAAAAATATATCAAGTGTAGCTCACACACACAGACACACACACACATGCAGGCCCACATACCAGATGAGCAGCAGCAGCGATTAACATCTCCGGTAACACACACGGCCGAAGATCTAAATCTGTCCGGCCCGTAAACCCTCCGCCGTGTTTTGTGAACCGCTGCGGGTTTTCCACAGAGTATTTTTTGCAGAGTTGTGAGTCAGTATTCGTTCAGCCTGGATATAAAAATCTGCATCGTGACATAACGAATTACGAGGCGATAACATTTTCACCACATGTGCGATTATATCTGTTAGTTTTCTACTTGTTCCGGTAAGTTATGTGGTTAATCATCAAGTCTTTAGGGTTGTTTAGGGATAAATCTTGCTGTAGGTTTTTTAATCCTTGAACAACATGCCTGGCTTTGGTTTTGACTTATCATATTCTAAATATAACACGATATAAAAGATAGAAGCAACAGGAGCACACTGATAATGGAGACTGATCAGTATACAGTAACTAATATAATCCAAAATAAGGCTGTTTGTTCCTGCGTTAACATGCGTCCTGGAACATCTGTACGATCTTTATGCAGATAAACACACGAAACAAGACCAAACGCATTGTTGGTTTTAACTGGTCGACCCAACAGTATCAGCCAACATGCAGCGACAGAAACAAATAAATCTCATCATGTTTACAAGAAACCAAAATAAGAATTAAAGTCTATGAAGTTTCTCCTCATGCAAAAACTCATACGATTCTACATTTTAGTGAGTCGCAAATGTTCACTTGGGTTGTTTTTTTCGGTCTGCATTAACAATTTTCTGTAATATTTGGACATAGAAATAAATGAAGAACATAAAAAATGACAATACATGAAATAAATAAACAAAAAAACAACAACAAAAATACATATTGACCATATATTGGTTTAGAGCCTGTTTTTGGCAAACAAGAAGAATGCGTGGAATAAAAACAGACAACATCACTTTACTTTTTATTAGACTACCCGTTATGATTTGAAAATTGTATATATTTATTTATATTCATGTGCTAAATCAGTGAAGTAGAGGCTACTTTTAAAGTTCCTTTTGCAAGATGGTAAAATGTTGGTTTCAGTCTGTCTTCATGGATTCAAAAGATATTTATTTAGTATCGTCATCGTCCTCCCAGACTAGAATGAAAAATAAGAATGAGACAAATTCAAGATAAAAAGGTTAAATGCGTGAAGGACAGTGCAGCGAAGTAAAACCCAAACAAAAAACTACATAGCATGTGCAAATAGACATTGCATCACCCATCCTTATCAACTTGATTTAATAAACGGTTTGGATTTATACATTCCGATGAATTCTGCATCTTTTTAGTGCCCTTGGTTTGAAGATGTGGATCGAATCTGCAGCCACACTTTCAGAATTCAAACCTTAATTTCGCTTAATTTCAGAAGTTTGTCTCTGAATCACTCAGTTCAGTTCAGGACATCGCTCTGAATCGAGATTTTTCCACATTTCTCTCACAAAACTGCAGCTGGCCACGTCAGAATCTGACAGCTGCAATCTGACAGATGCTGTTGTGTCTTTTCTGGACAGAGTTGTGAATTTCTGCAAACACTCCCACCTTTTTTTTTAGTTTTCATTAACAAAGACGTGACACAACTCGCAAAAGAACTGAAACCAAGAAACAACTTTATCAACATATTTATCAACAGGCCAAACAACCTAAACACGTACCAAAACATTACATAGAAAATAATAAAAATCGTGCATAAATACATAAAATTC